>JAPKLW010000092.1:772516-788246 GCA_026898455.1 Plectranthus barbatus
GTGCTCGATCATATCTTGAAAACAACTCAATTGTGCATGAAATCTGCATGAACAACCAGAAACAACCCAAACGTAATAATTCTTCAAAGTATACGAATGAAACATAAGAACATCACGTAATGATCTAATCTAAGGTCAAAAGTGAGCAGATTCATATTAGTAAAATGCACAAAACGAGTGTTCATCACCACCTCAGACCTAGCTCACGAATATGTCTTTCGTAAACTTTCTGCGACAAGCTCTTTGTAAACGGATCAGCAAGATTGTCAGCAGTGTCAATCTTCTTAATTAGCACATCGCCCCTCGATACAATTTCTCGTATGATATGGTACTTTCTCTCTATGTGTTTGCTTGCCCTGTGAGACCGCGGTTCCTTTGAGTTTGCCACTGCACCAGAGTTATCACAATAAATTGTGATGCTCCTCGGCAAACTTGGGATCATGCCCAACTCTAAAAGGTAGTTCCGGATCCACACCCCCTCTTTCGAGGCGTCGGAGGCGGCGACATATTCCGCCTCCATGGCGGAGTCAGCAATGCATTTCTGCTTTGAGCTCCTCCAAGATACAGCTCCACCTCCCAGGGTAAATACATATCCTGAGGTTGATTTCTTCTCATCCTGGTCCCCTTGGAAATCCGAGTCTGTATAACCCACAGGGCACAAATCCTCACTTTGATAAACTAGGCAGAAATTCCTAGTTCTCTTCAAATACTTGAGGATGTGCTTTACAGCAGTCCAGTGCGTCTGTCCAAGGTTAGACTGATATCTTGCTACCATGCCAACGGCATAACAGATATCTGGCCTGGTACACAGCATCGCATACATGAGACTACCCACAGCCGAAGCATATGGTACAAAACTCATCTCATCTTTCTCCCACTGTGTCTGAGGACACTGCCCACCAGAAAGACGAACGCCATGTATGAAAGGTAGCAAGCCTTTCTTGGCGAGTTGCATTTGGAAAGTAGCTCAACATTCTTCTCTTACGATCTCGTAAGACCTTAATTCCAAGAAAGTAGCCAGCTTCTCCCAGATCCTTCATTTGGAACTGTTCGGACAACCAAACTTTGATTTCCGACATCACTCCCTCGTTTTTTCCAAATAGGAGTATGTCATCAATGTATAGTGCAAGGAAGACCACGCTCCCACTGACACAAAGTCGGTAAACGTAACTTTCATTTTCCAACTGTGCAAATCCATAGGATTTAATCACATCGTTGAAACGTAAGTTCCACGACCTTGAAGCTTGCTTAAGTCCATACAAGGACTTCCTAAGCTTCCAGACAAGATGTTCTTCGCCCTTGCTTATGTAATCCTCGGGTTGCTGCATGTAGATGTCCCTTCCTTCTTCAAGGTAACCGTTTAGAAAAGCAGTTTTGACATCCATCTGCCAGATCTCGAGGTCCATATGCGCAGCTATGGCAAGGAGTATCTGGATGGATTTGAGCATGGCTACGGGTGAAAAGGTTTCGTCATAGACAATGCCCTCTTTCTAACTATAACCCTTTGCCACCAGCCTGGCTTTAAAAGCCGTGATCTTTCCATCCGCCCCTTTCTTTCTCTTGTATACCCATTTGCACCCTATGGCCCTAAAGCCATCCGGCAAATCAGTTTTCTGGTATACATCCATAGCAGTTATGGATTCAATTTCAGAATCCATGGCCACAAGCCATTTGGCAACATCCTTGTCCTGCACTGCCTCTTTGTAAGTCAGTGGGTCAGAGTCCTCATGTCCGTCTTCCGGGCTCAAGTCCGAAGACTCACCCAAGAACATGTACCTTTCCGACTGGAAAATAACTCTCCCACTACGACGAGGCATCGGTGCCGTGTCAGTAGTAGGTGCAGTGACTTGCGGTCCTGCACCTTGCACTGAAGAACGTGTCTGTGGTGCTGTACCTCTCACAGGTGCACCCACATCTGCTCGTTCCCTTTCCCTTGGAATTGCATTCTCGTTCTCAATTTCTTGAAGAACGACATCACTCCTTGACTTGTGATTACTCACATACTCGTCCTCCAAGAATCTAGCGTTGGTGCTAACAACAACTCTTTGACTCTCAGGACAGTAAAAGTAACCACCTTTCGTTTGCCTGGGATACCCTATGAACAACATTACTTTTGACCTGCTTTCTAACTTATCAGGTTCCTTCGACAGTACGTGTACCGGACAGCCCCATACTCTAAACTTGCACAAACTAGGTTTGCGACCAAGGAAGAGCTCAGAAGGCGTCTTATGAACTGATTTAGAAGGCACCACATTAAGCACGTAAGCTGCTGTTTCCAATGCGTAGCCCCGAAACGAAATTGGTAAGTTTGCATAACTCATCATTGATCTTAGCATCTCTAGAAGAGTCCTATTTCTTCTTTCAGCTACACAATTTTGCTGGGGAGTACCTGGTGCAGTCCATTGGGATGTAATCCCATTTTCTGACAAATATTGCAGAAACTCGTTACCGAGGTATTCGCCACCGCGGTCAGATCACAGTGACTTGATAGTTTTCCCGACCTTCTTTTCTACCTCAGCCTTGAACTATTTAAATTTCTCAAAGCATTCAGACTTGTAGCGAAGCAGGTAAACGTATCCGTACCTTGAGTAATCGTCAATGAAAGTGACGAAGTACTCGTACCCTCCACGAGCTTGCGTGGACATCGATCCACATAAGTCAGAATGGATCAATTCCAACACTTCCTCTGCTCGAGACTGACTAGCCTTGAAAGGCCTAGTTGACATCTTGCCCTCGATGCAGGATTCACAGACTTGATAAGGTACAACCCGGACTAGGTCCAATGTACCGTCATCTGCAAGTCTTTGAATCCGCTTCAAGCTGATGTGACCCAGTCTCAAGTGTCAGAGATATGTAAGATCCTCATCAGAAGAAGTAAGTTTTCTCTTCCTAGGATTATCAATTACGGATGAATTACATGCAATACTTGCGGAAGACTTATGATTACAGTTAACAACATAGAGAGAATTATTCAGCAATCCACGACAGATAACACCGTTATTACCAATGATAGAAACACCACTATCAAAAATAATTGAATATCCATCAACATAAAGTTTGGAAATTGAAATAAGGTTCCGTCGAAAATCCGGCACATACAAAACATCTCTCAGTATTAAAACGGAATCATCAAAGTACAAGGTGAGAGATAACACCGTTATTACCAATGATAGAAACATCCTTCGAAATTCTCCTCCTTTTTCTTCCCAAAATCGGCGCCCACCTCTCTCTCTCTAGGGTTTGTGTTTTAACTGTGTTACAACTTATGAGAGAGAGCTGTCTATTTATAGACCTAGGGTTCAAAACCCTAATGGGCCATTTTGGGCTCAATTTAGCATATTTAATTGGGCCAGTCCTGGGACCTAATGCAAATAATAAAGTGGGCCTATAAATTAATTAATTCCCATGTCCACAACCCAGGACACAATTAATTAATTAATATTAATTCTTTTTCACCACAGAATTAATACTGACCTACCCCTTTATTACCACGTTATGAGAACGGGTTGCATTAATTGAGAATCCCCATATTTAAGGTTACCGGATATCCATTATTTAATCGGAGCCTTTGAAAAGCTCTAACTACAATTAATTAATATCTTATAATTCCTGAGTAGTACCACTCAAACCTTATCACTCGTGCCTGAACTTAATCAGCCTGCAGGACTTTGGCACGATGAATGTTATTGAGCTCCTCAGGGAATGTCCCCATCATATTACTCGGATATGGTTACCTAAGTTCAGTCTCAGGCGGTACTACACGAACTGCTGTTACCCAAGATGCGGATATACGAGCGCGTTGTGTTAGCTCTCCACCATGGCAAGTCAAAGCAACAGTCAACCCGTGCAAACCCCTGAACTTTCGTTAGGGTTTGGACTCAACCAATATAACGAGATCTTTTATTCGCTGATGTCAGACAGACGAATATATCTCACTGCGGTCCATCAATACGCCACCTCTGCGTACCAGCATGTCAAGTAACCAAGACAAACTACTTATTCCGACAATGCCGCAACCATCCGGACAGACGTATCCTCATACGCTGTCTCGGCTGTGATCAGGTTTATGTCTCACTAGGTCAAGTGATCATACTGTCTTCTGCGATCTATAACACGCCGTATGATCGTCCCTATCGGTGAGACAAGAGGATACCATTGTTCATACTTGTAAAATTGTTAACAGATAGGAGAAATAAACCGTTGTATACTCATTGTAATAAATGCTTTTAGTATACAAAACCCATCATATAGATGTCCCTACCTTCTTCAAGGTGCCCGTTTAGAAATGCGATTTTGACATCCATCTGCCAGATTTCTAGGTCCTTATGTGCTGCTATGGCTAGGAGTATACAAATGGACTTAAGCATGGCTACCGGTGAGAAGGTCTCGTCATAGTCTACACCTTCTTTCTGACTATAACCCTTCGCCACCAGCCTTGCTTTGAAAGCTGTAGTTTCACCATTCGCTCCTTTATTTCTTTTGTATACCCATTTGCACCCTATGGCTCGACAGCCATCTGGCAAATCCGTTTTCTGGTATACATCCATAGCCGTAATGGATTCTATTTTCGAATCCATGGCGATCAGCCATTTGTCAGCATCTTTATCAGATACCGCCTCGTCATACGTCTAGGGATCGGTATCATCCAGTCCATTTTCAAGGATCAAGTCTGAAGACTCTCCCACGAACATATACCTTTTGAGTTGGTGGATAACCCTCCCACTGCGACGAGGCATCTGAACCGTGTTAATAGTTGGCATAGTACGCGTTGGTCCCATACATTGCATTAGTGGCAGTGTTGGTATAGCCTCACCGGTTAAAGGTGGATTTACCATTACACTGGGCTTTCTTGATGGAATTTCTTCCTTGTCCTCAAGCTCGTGGAGGACAATTTTACTCTTAGATCTGTGGTTTCTTACATATTCGTCATCCAAGAATCTCGCGTTGGTACTGACAACGACTTTCTGATTCTCAGGACAATAGAAATAACCACCTATCGTTTGCCTGGGATATCCTACAAACAACATCAGCTTACACCTACTTTCTAACTTATCAGGTTCCTTTGTCAGCACATATGCTGGACAACCCCAAACCCTCACTCTGTTCAAACTTGGCTTTCTCCCATACCAGAGTTCCAGAGGTGTTTTAGGAACTTATTTAGAAGGTACCAAGTTAAGCAAGTAGGCCGCTGTCTCCAAGGCATATCCCCAAAACGAAATAGGCAAGCTTGCATAACTCATCATCGACCTGACCATTTCCAAGAGAGTTCTATTTCTTCTTTACACTACACCATTTTGTTGAGAGGTTCCTGGTGCAGTCCACTGGGATGTAATCCCGTTATCTGACAAGTACTGCAAGAACTCATTATTGAGGTATTCACCACCACGATCTGATCGTAGTGTCTTGATAGTCTTTCCTAGCTTCTTTTCTACCTCAGTCCTAAACTCTTTGAATTTCTCAAAGCATTCAGACTTATGGCGAAGCAAATAGACATATCCAAATCTTGAGTAATCGTCAATGAATGTGGCGAAGTACTCATAACCTCCACGAGCTTTCCTGGACATTGGTCCACATAAGTTAGAGTGGATCAATTCCAACACATTCTCTGCTCGAGACTGACTTGCCTTAAAAGGCCTGGTCGTCATCTTTCCTTCTATACAGGACTCACAGATTTGATGCGGTACCACTTGGAAAGAATCCAAGAGCCCATCACATGCTAATCTTTTAATCCTCTTTAGATTGATGTGACCTAGTCTCAAGTGCCAGAGATATGTTTGATCCTCATCGGAAGAAAACTTTCTCTTTAAATGATTATTATTATTTGATGAGTTTGCAACATTCACAAAAGATTTATGTATACAATCAATGATATAGAGAGAGTCAATCAGTTTGCCATGACAGATAACACCGTTATTACCAATGATAGAAACTCCACTATCAAAAATAACTGAATATCCATCACAAAATAACTTGGAAACTGAAATTAAGTTCCGCTGAAAAACCAGCACATATAAAACATCTCTCAAAATCAAAACATTGTTTTCAAAGCATAAAGTAAAATCTCCAATGGCTACTGCTGAGGCTCGCTCTCCGCTGCCCATTGAGATGGTAATCTCGTCATGGTTCAGCTGCCTTGTCGGCCTGAACCCCTACAAAGTATAACAAACATGGTCAGTAGCTCCAGTATCCACTACTCGTGAATGGGTAGAAACCGATGCTAAACATGTTTCCGTTATAAATGCACATAACGCACCTTGTCCAGTCTTCCTGACTAGACAATCTTTCTTCCAGTGACCAGCCTTGCCACACCTGAAACACTTGTCCCTTTTAGCAGGCATGCCCGGTGTCCTTCTTGACTTTCTACCAGAAGTTGTACCTTTGGCTTTCTTCTTAAACATTCCTTTGTGCCTCTTGCCAACCAGCGCAACAGGACTATTGCTAGAAGTAGCCAAAGCAACTTTTTCTAGTTGCATTACTGATTCCGCTGCCATCAAGTCATTGAGTAGCTCGTTAAGAGTGTACTCTTTCTTCTTCATGACAGCATTCAGTCTAAAGTTCTCATAGGACTTTGGCAGAGAGTTGAGGATGATATCAACCTGCGCTTCCGCATCGATACCACCTCCGTGCAGCGTGAGCTCATCCATGAGGTGAGTCATGCCGACCACGTGCTCTCTGACCGAACTACCTTCTGCCATTTTCTTTCCCACAATTTCCCTCATGAGATTGAATTTGACTGCTCGGTCTGACTCACCATAGGTCGCTGTGAGGTTGTCCATTATGTCACTAGCATTATCATATGAATGATGCTGCTGTGCAAGTACCTTGGACATGGTAGTCATCATATAGCATTTCACTATATTGTTTGACTTGAGCCACTTGTTATAGTAGCTCCTTTCCTCATCAGTCGATGCATTAGTGGGAGCAGCCGGACGAGGCTTATCAAAGACAAACTTGTGTTCCTCTGCGACAAGAATGTAATCCAAGTTGCGTTTCCATTCTTGGAAATTGGGACCGGTTAATTGGTTTTGTACTAAGATATTGATTACATTCGGTAAAGACATGTCTGAAAACAATAAATTAAAACATAGTCGCAAACTATTAAAATAATTAAATATTGAAACCTTATGATAAAGCAATATTAATGTTTCCTCCAATTTGCCTAAGTATTACTATTGCAAGCCACACATGTGGACGTTTACAACAAAACACTTAACCAGACTGCATCTTTCAATTTCAGTCCTTTAATTCCAATCCATGCCTGGGTTCCTTAGACAAATGGAATTAATAATTGGAGACTAACTTAAGACCATATTATCCTACAGAGCAGGGACATCACAAATGAGTTATACTGGATAACATCTAAGCTATCTTACCACCAAAGCCAACCCTCCCATATAAGGATCTATTAGAACACACCCGATCCCTATAATAAGGCTGTCTCATTTAATTCAATCCCTAGAGTACTTATGAAAATTCAATACGCAAGCTACACATGTAGACGTTTACGCATGAACTCCCACTTCTCACATGAAATAAATGTTGTTTTAAGAAATCCTATCTATTAGAACTTATGAATAATAAATTAAGTAAGCTACACATGTAGACGTTTACCTAATAAATTATCCACTTCAAATAAAGGATCGCTTTGTGGAGGTCTTACTAAATTATGAGCTTAGTAATTTTTTGGTTCATAAGGCTCAATTGCACAGATTATTTTATGTAGCCATAATTATAACATTGCTGAAATTCTACCATGCATAGCATGAACCCCGAATTTATAGTTATAATTAATTACACAAAATAAATCACATAGCATGCTTTAAAGCTGTAAATAAAAGCAGTAAACGTGCTCCTATTATCTACAACATGCGAAGACAGATAATAAAGCAAATAAAAAATGTCCTCGTGGCCCCATGATACGAAATAAAATTAATTCTAACTATTACAAGTTGAAATTAATAATACAGATATCTTCGACTGGGCTCCCACTACTTGGACTGAGATCTGAATTTATTTTCTGAATCTGGGCCTCCAAGATTTGATTTATCAGAAAATTGAACAACTGGGCCAGTTAACCAAATCGCGGGCCTAGGCACACATTGCAAGCCCAATAGCTCGCGAGAACTTAGCCCGACGGGCCACCACCGGCGAACCACCACCGCCGCCGCCGTGAGGGCTCCCGGCATGCGCAGCAGCCACACATGTACGTGCATGGTTGCAGCCCATGATGTCACCTCCTCCGGCCGTTGCCTGTTTTGCATGTCGCCGCCCCGGCTTGCCCCGACCGTCGCCCGAACCGCCGTTCACTCTTCTTCTCCACCGTCGGCTCACCTAGGCACGCCGGAAACCCGCACGAGGTGCGGAGGAGACGCGCGCTCCGGCTGGCACCCACAAACCCTAGGGTTTGCGCTGGTTGCGGCTGCGCCGCCCCCACCAACCGCCATCGCCGATCTCCGCCTCCCGAGCACACGCCGCACCACCACCTGCTCCGCCTGCTGATGTCGACCGAGGGAGAGAAGCATGCCGCCAGCACGCGCGCAGGGTCGCGCAGGCCTGCCGCGCGTGCCGCTCAGAACCTAGGGCTTTGCCGCGTCGCGTGCGCATTCACGCCGTCGACCTCGCCTGGAGCCCGGCATGCTGGCCCTGCCAGCTGTGCGCGCATGCGCGCGCTAGAAAACCCTAGGGTTTTCAGCGCCGCCGCTGCCGCCGTGTGCCGACCGCCGTGCATGGCGTGCTGTCATACCGGCGCTGTCGTGTGATGTTGCGCGGTCCTTTGTTCTTCGTGTTCTTTGTTTTTCCGTTTTACATTTAATTTTAAAATAATCTAAATCTAACCACGAATTTATCTCGTGGGTGAAAAAACAAATTCTTATAAAAGGGCGGATTAACCCGAGAACCACGAGGACAAAAAAACATAGAATTTAATCCAAAACCATCCATAGCATACATTCAATAATAATAATCATGCAATTCATAGGCAATATTATTTTTCCGATAGAGCCAATTAATTTAACCTGGCTCTGATACCAATTGAAGTGATTCGTGAACTGAATCACGAAGTCCGTTTGCCAAGAATCGTTAATTGGAATATAAAAAATAAATTGCTATGCCTATGAATGATCCTAGCATGCTCCTATATTATTTTGCATAAGAAGGTTTATGCGGAATACCTGGATTGATGAACTCTGAAGAACGAGTGCGCGGAGATTCCTCTTGATCTTTTCCCACGCACAAAGATTTAATTTCCTAACAGATTGAGGAAATTAATCTATGAAAATAATAATGATATTTTCGAAAACAAGGAGAGAGAGAAGAAGAAAAATCCTCCTGATTTGATCTTCTGATCTGTATCCCAACTCGATCTGGAAATCTGGTGAAGATTCTCTATCAGATCTCTTCCCCGGTTGAGAAGCTGAGTTTCCTCCTCGTTTCTCAGATCTAGTCGATCACCATAGCTCCCAAAACCTGGTTTGCTGTGAGCAACTTATGATCTTGTGGTGTATTGAGATCTGAGGAACTGAGGCCTATTTATAGGAAAATACTGGACTTCTATTGGGCTTGTATTTCATGAGCCAGACCAGGGACCAGAATGCAAATAGCAAATAAGGCCTATCAATTGATTAATTCCCATATTCAACCCAGAATATAATTAATTAATTAATATTGATTCATACTGTCTTACCTATTTGCTTCCACGTTTTGAGGTACGGGTTGCATGGGCTCGGTATATCCCCACATTTAAGGTTACAGACATTCGTTAATTAATTTAAGATTTGACAAGCTATTTAGTTAATTAACATCTTATATTCCTGAATCAATCCACTAAAACCTTTTCACTTATGCTTGAACTTAATCAGCCTGCAGGACTTAGGATAACGAACCTTTTGAGCTGTTTAGGGAATGTCACCATCCTATACTGGATGTGGTTACCTAGTTCCAGTACCAGACAGTCATACACAAACTGCTATTACCCAAGATACAGATATACAAGCTCAACTAGAGCCTTTGACTGCAACTCAAAGTAATACACAATCTGCATTTACTTTTGTACCTTCAAGTAGGCTTAAGATCTCATCAAGCCATAGAGATCTAGATTCTTTTAATGTCAGATAAAAGAATCGATCTCGACTTAGGTCCTTATCAATGTGTGCCCCACACCAGCATACCAAGCCATCCAAGATAAGATGCTTATTATTGCGTATGCTGCAGCCTACACCAACAGTTTATCCTGGAACTGTCTCAGTTGTGATAACTATTTATATCTCGTTAGGTCAAACGATCCATATGATCTTCCGTGATCTTCTACACACCGTAAGATCTCTCTATCGACAAGATAAGATGATAATTGCGTTTGCGACACATGTTTGTTAATTCAGACAGGAGATGAACATACAACATTTATGATTCCCAGTATATTAACCAATCGACCTTGTACATAATATACCAATCATAATGCTTTCAGTATATAAATCCATCAGGACACGCGCCCCGGCTGCGGCTGCAAACCCTAGGGTTTGCGCTCGCCACAGCCGTGCCATCAACACCGACCGCCACTGCCTTCCACCCCTAGAGCCTCGCCACATTGCCACACCACCATCGCCGACCAACGAGCGGGAGGGACGCTGGCACCAGCGTAAGAACGCCGCACGACGTGCGTGCGCGAAACCCTAGGGTTTCACCGCACCTGCGCACGCCTGGCCATCGTGCCGCGCCTGCCGCACCTCCCCAGCCCTCACCACCGCCGTCGGTGCTCGCACCATGCCTCCACGGTCGCGTCGTCGAGCGGGCTGCTGCCTGTTGCGCAGCCGTGCGGAAACTAGGGTTCCACCATGCACCGCCGCGTTGGCTGTAGCCTGCCCGGCCGTCCGCTGCGCGCGCCACCGGCGTGCCTCCACGGCTTCATAATTGTCGTGCACGTCCCTCGTGCCGGCACCGTCGTGCCCCACCACAATGCGTCGCGCGATCCTTCGTTGTTCGTGTTCTTCCCTCGTTCTTCGTGTTCTGCGTGTTCTTCGTTCTTTGTTTTACAGATTTAATTTTAAATTTGAAAAATTACATTGAATTTCATCCTAATATAATTTGAAATTTAAATCTAACCACGGATTTATCTCGTGGGTGAAAAACGAATCCTTATAAAATGGCAGATTAACCCGAGAACCACGAGGACGATAAAACACAAACATACAATCCAAAACCCATACATGCAATCATTCAATAATAATCATCATTCAAATCATAGGCAATATTATTCTTTCTGATAGAGCCAATTAATGAACCTGGCTCTGATACCAATTGAAGGGATTCGTGAATTGAATCACGAAATCCGTTTGCCAAGGATCGTTAATTGGAATATAAAAAATAAATTGCTATGCCTATGATTATTCATAGCATGCTCCTATTGATTATGCATAAGGGGGTTTATGCGGAATACCTGGATTGTAGAAGCCTGAAGAACGAGTGCGCAGAGATTTGATCTTGGACTCTTTTCCCGCGCACAAAGATTAATTCCTAACAGATTGAGGAATTAAATCTATAAAAATTAGTATATAATTTTCAAAAACAAGGAGAGAGAAGAAAGAAAATAATCCTCCTGATCTTCTGATCTGTATCCCAACTCAATCCGAATATCTGGTGAAGATTCCCTTCGGATTCCTTGCCCGGTTGAGAAGCAGAATTTCCTCCTCGTATCTCAGATCTAGTCGATCACCACAGCTCCCAAATACTGGTTTGCTGTGTGCAACATATGATCTTGTGGTGTGTTGAGATCTGAGGAACTGAGGCCTATTTATAGGAAAATACTGGACTTCTATTGGGCCTGAGTTTTCATGGGCCAGACCAGGGACCAGAATGCAAATAGCAAATAAGACCTATCAATTAACTAATTCTCATATTCAACCCAGAATATAATTAATTAATTAATATTGATACATTCCACCAGAGAATCAATACTGTCCTACCTATTTGCTACCACGTTTTGAGGTACGTGTTGCATGGGCTTTGTTTATCTCCACATTTAAGGTTACAGACATTCATTAATTAATTTAAGCTCTGACAAGCTATTTAATTAATTAACATCTTATATTCCTGAGTCAATCCAATCAAACCTTTTCACATTTGATCGAACTTAATCAGCCTGCAGGACTTTAGCATAACGAACCTTTAGAGCTGCTCAGGGAATGTCATCATCCTATACTGGATCTGGTTACCTAGATCCGTTACCAGATAGTCATACACAAACTGCTATCACCCAAGATACAGATATACAAGCTCAACTAGAGCCTTTCACTGTAACTCAAAGTGATACACAATCTGCATATACTTCCGTACCTTCATTAAGGTTTAGGATCTCATCAAGCCATAGAGATATGGATTCTTTTAATGTTAGATAAAAGAATCGATCTCAATTTAGGTCCTTATCAATGTGTGCCCCACACCAGCATACCAAGCCATCCAAAATAGGATGTTTATTACCGCATATGCTGCAGCCTACACCGACAGTTTATCCTGGAACTGTCTCAGCTGTGATAACCATTTATATCTCGCTAGGTCAAACGATCCGTACGATCTTCCGTGATCTACTACACACCGTATGATATCCATATCAACGAGATAAGAGGATAATTGCGTTTGCGACACATGTTTGTTAATTTAGACAGGAGATGAACATACAACATTTATGATTCTCAATTTATTAACCAATCGACCTTGTTCATAATATACCAATCATAATGTTTTCAGTATATAAATCCATCACTTTTATCATCGACTTCTTTAATGTTCTTTTGCGACTTATTGGCATCTTGCTATGTACGCATTCCTTGACGCAAAACTGTCCTGGTCTGAAACTGTGAGCGCCTCTCGACAGTTTCTCTGTGAAAACCGTGTCCACAGTTTTCTTTGATATATAAACCTTGACAGGAAAAACTGTCTGCGCAGTTTTTCGTAACCGTTACTCTGCTCTATTTTCTTCGTCCTTTATGATTGACAGTTATCTCGTCTGAATGGCTTCTTCTTCAAAACCGTTCCACAGTTTTGACAGTTCTCTTCTCCTAGACTATTACAACTCGATCATCCTATACAAGGATTACATGAGGTAATAACTCTAAGGCCTAGACTTTGGTATATAGTTTTGACACATCAAAACATCAAATTAAGGTGGGATTTCTACATCAACACCTAACAATTTCCCCCTCTATGATGTTGTCAAAACCATACCTCTAAGTCTATCTAAGTCGACGAGAAGATGCAGTTGATCTGAGTTTACGAAGTTTGTCTATCTAACAAAACTTAGAACTGTGCTTCTTCTACACTTGACCTACTCTGAATGATCTTCCCCCTTAATGGGATAATAAGTCTCGATTGAAATCAATCAAATTAGAGCGATAAGAGAAGAAAGGTTGCTGATCACACTGGAATATGTGAATTCAGCCAGTCAAGAATCAAGGTAAGAGACAATGAGTAGTTGTCTTCAAACAAACAGTTTTTCACTTTTCACTAGATGTGTTCGATTACAGGTACATGAAAAGCTTTAAAACTGCGGTAATAAAAGAAGTCACACAAAGCAAAACACAAAAAAATCCATAACCTCTGCAATACTTGTCTTGATCCTTGTCCTTCTCCCTTTCTTGATTCGAGGAATCTGCGTCCTTTAGCTTTGAGGAGGTTGCGGCAGACGTGGAAAATAGAATACCTTGTGCCTTAAGAACTGCAATTACTTCTGAGAAGTATTTCACATCTTGTTCTCTGCAAGCCATTAATTCTTCCAACTGCATTTTTATTTCTTCATCCCGCTTTCTATGTTCTTCTTCTTGCTTTCTGTATTCCTCGTCTCGCCTTTTGTATTCCTTATCTCGCATTCTCTGTTCCTCATAACGTCTATCTATTAATGTCAACTGCAGCTTCAAAGTCTCATCTATTCTCTCTTCCCCCTTTTTGACAAAATAAAAAATAGTAGCCAGTCGCTGATCCATGAAAGCATCATAGGGTAGAAGAGGTGCAACCACAGAAATAGGATTGGGAGACATTGTTCCTTCAAATGTAGTCAGTGCTCTAGAGTCTTCATTGATTTGACTCTGAGAGATAGCAGTAGAAAGCACAGATGGAGGGGGAGCTCTGCTTGTTGCTGCCTCTTCCTCCTTTTACTTTGTTGCTGCTGCTATTGCTGCTTCTTCATTTCTTGCCTTTTCAGTAGCGGCCTCTTCTTTTGCTTTTCGAAATGCTTCAGTAGCTGCTGCTGCTTCCTCTTTTCACTTTAGTTCAGCTGCTGCTTCTTCTTCTTGTTTTCTTCTCAGTTCAGCAGCTTCCTGGGTTTCCCGTCTTTTACGTTCGGCTTCCTCATTTAGTTCCTTTATTAGCTTTTCTTCTTCTAGTGCGAGAAGAGCCTTTATTTTAGAATAAGTGTGCACAAGTTGACAACGACGAATGAATTGAATTTGCATGAAACATTTAGCCAGTGCTCGCTGTTGGGGGTCCGAAATAACGGCCCAGTTAAAAGGCCCGAAAGCACGGCCTAAGGACTATTATTTGAAAGATTGGACAATCGGGCCCAATAAACAGACTTAAAAATCAAAGGATGACTCTCCACAACTAGTTTGCGAGGAAGTATGGAAGCAGATCAAATTTAGCTGGAAAAAGTCCGAGTAAAAGGAGTTTGACAAAGAGGCAGCTCGACGTAACCAGTTTGATAGAACGGGAAAATACACGTGCGGATTGAGGCAATAAATGTGAATAAATATGGAAGGTGGATCTCGCAAAAACTGAAGCAAGGGCGCGCCAAAGAAGTAACAACCAGCAGTTATTGCACGCAGATAGTTCGACGGAAAGTCCGGAGCCATTTCTTAGAACTCTTTAAGTATTACGGGAAAGATGGTTTTCGGGGCCAATCACGACATTGGCAAAAAATAGAGCATATCACTTAAATTACAAGTCTTTCTATAGAAGTTTCTTGATTCTTGTAGTTCGACGTAGTTCGAACGGTGGAGAACTGTATTTCGTTCCGTATTTGTATTCGTTATTTCAATTTTATTTATAGCAATTTATATCTTTAATTCTGCCATTTTATCCCGAGTTAATCAAATCGTTCTTGGGCCTTTAATTACACAAAACACCTGCAACAATTTGGCGCCCATCGTGGGGCCCAAGAACGAAATTGTACTAACCTCATTTTGCAAAAAAATGGCAGAAGGCAGAAATAATACCAATCCCATCGAACTGGTCACCGATGGGATCACACCACCCCCTGGGGCTGGGAGAGGAGCAAGTTAAGGGCGAGGGGCCAATCCGGCTACAGGTCGGGAGACCCCCACTAGAACGGACATCCAGCAGCAGTGGGGCGTGGAGCGGGTCAACATCACGACCGCAGCAAAACCCTGGATGACATCCAGCGGAATTTCAACGTAACCCCGCTCAGCAAACTGCCATTTCCACCGCTGCCGCCTTTGCTAATGAAGGACCTGTACGTGGCGCTACTAGTAAGCCAGGTTCAGGCGGCTCGTGACATCATGGAAAGGATGGGCGCATAGGTGGATACCGTGACCCAAAAGTACCATCTCCTTGAACAAGATAACCAACGGCTACAACAGCGGCTCAACGCACAACCGATAGTGGAAGAACCAGGGAGCACTAGTAGAGGCCGACCCGCTACAACAAGAGATCTGCATTACGAGTTTAACCAGGCCACATGGAATAGGATCAAGCACGCAATGCCGAGAACTCCCCCAGAGAATCGACG
>JAPKLW010000092.1:793246-817011 GCA_026898455.1 Plectranthus barbatus
AAAAAACCCGGAGAGCCGCTCAGAGCTTACCTGTCGTCGTTTATCAAGGATTTAGTGGTTGTGCCGAACTGCCCAAATAGCACAGCGGTGCGAGCGTTCACCAAGGGATTGGACGTCGATTTCGACCTTTATAGCGAACTATCGATTTACCCATGCCAAACCATGGATGACGCCCTCAATCGTGCCTGGGCACTGATCAAGTGTGAGGAGGATGAGCCTTACTGGAAAGCACGACGTAGTGGGGGAAGGCCGGTGGCTCGAGAAGACCCACAGCGTGAGCAGCGGGATAGGCACCCTGCACGGCCGCATCCGTACAACCGCCCGTCATGCAGCAAGCCACCGCAGATTATGATGGGTTTTGTATACTTAAAGCATTTATTATAATGAGTATACAACGGTTTAGTTCTCCTATTTGTTAACAATCTTACATGTATGAACAATGGTATCCTCTTGTCTCACCGATAGGGACGATCATACAGCGTGTTGTAGATCGCAGAAGACAGTATGATCACTTGACCTAGTGAGACATAAACCTGATCACAGCCGAGACAGCGTATGAGGATACGTCTGTCCGGATCGCTGCGGCATTGTCGGAATAAGTAGTCTGTCTTGGTTACTTGACATGTTGGTACGCAGAGGTGGCGTATTGATGGACCGCAGTGAGATGTATTCGTCTGTCTGACATCAGCGAATACAAGATCTCGTTATATTGATTGAGTCCAAACCCTAACGAAGGTTCAGGGGTTTGCACGGGTTGACTGTTGCTATGACTTGCCATGGTGGAGACTCTAAGTAACGTGCTCGTATATCCGAATCTTGGGTAACAGCAGTTCGTGTAGTACAGCCTGAGACTGGGTTTAGGTAACTGATAACTCTCATAAAGAGTTATCTTTTGATCTCTTTTCATGAACTTTAGATGTTGTTTTGAATAAGATGCTTAGTAATCGAAGTCCTTTTTTCTTGTTTATGTTCATTTACAATTAAGTCATAGTATTTTAAATTGTGCAAGCTTTAATAAGTTTTTGCAAGCATTTGGTGAAGTTTTGACCAGGTTCTGGATGGTAGAGTTTCCCTTCCGCATGCTGATTGAAGAAATGCTCGAGCTTGGGAAACGCATGATAAGTAGGAAGGAGATTTTCTCTCTCCGGGACCACTCAAAGACAAGGATAAAGGTCCTTTTTGATTTTGTCTGCTGAGAAGACAGGTGGCACTGAAGGAAGCCGATCCCTTGTCTGAAGGAAACAATGACATCTGCACACGTGGATGCATCATGGGAAAAGAAGGAGATCAACGGCTATGAAAAAGGAAAATATATGAAACAAAGGCTTGGCGAAAGGAGGGAGATAACAACAATTTTTGAGAACAGCACGAACGTAGAGCTTGGAGAAGAAGTAACCGGAGCACAAAGGATCATCGTCTATAGTTTGATTTTAGATTTTCAAGCTGTATTTCTGAATGATGAATGATCTTATGCTCTTATTTCTTTTATTTCCGAGTATGAACTAATTTCGTTTACACTTGGGTTGTGGAACAAAGTACCATTTGCTTGAATATATGTTAGAGTCGAGTTTGCATGACTGAACTTATCTTTAATCCTGTTTTCAACCATTTCTTGAGCACGACAGTGAATGGAAACCCATCACCTATGGAGACTGAAAGGTGAAATAGGCCGAGGGGATTTTAGATAATTGTGTTGATTTCATAGACATATGAGAAAATGCAACTTAATCGAGCTTAGCTTCATATCGTCATCATCAAATCATTGAGAGCGGCATACACATATGAATCTTGGTGAGAGGGTGTAGATCTAGTAGAACGACAGTTTGCTAGGCAGAATTAGGAAAAGTTCTAAGGTTCAGGGAATTTCGAGACATAAACTCTAGCATATAGGATAGCTGTGGTGCATTGTATTTCATAACCCAAGTGTGTTTTCCTGTACTTGTGAATCCACTTATAATATTTATGTTCATTTTGTGGAACGAGGAAATATTACAAATCATGGCTTTAGTAGGAATTATAGTTTATGCATATTTATGTTTTGAAAAGAAGTTAGAAGCAACAACTCTTGATTTACAAACAATTCTTAGTGCACGATTTAGACAATCACTCCCTTGGGTTCGATATCTGGTCTCACTTGACTATATTACTTGTGGATTGTGTATACTTGCACATTGGTTCTGTAGTCAGACTATAGCACACAACAAGTTTTTGGCGCCGTTGCCGGGGAGAGATTAAATTTAAATCTGAATGCTTTTGAATTGTTTGAGTATTATATTATATGATCGATCTGATTGTGGAAACTAATCATTTTCATGATGCAGGGAGATCAGTAGTTTATGAGTGAAAAGATTGTAAGAGAACTATTTCCATTTGATCCAGAAATTGAGAGGACTTTTAGAAGGAATAGAAGGAAACAGAAAGTTAGAAAGATGGCTGAAGAACAACCAGAGAGGAACATTGATGATAATGATAGAATTATCAGAACCCTCATGGCACCAAGGTTTACTGATTTTGATCCTGGGGTAGTGAGACCTGAAGTGCAGGCACAACACTTTGAGTTAAAGCCTGTGATGTTCCAGATGTTGCAGAGTTTGGGGCAATTTAGTGGGCTTGCTACAGAAGATCCTCACCTTCACTTGAAATCATTTCTGGAAATTTGTGATAATTTCAAGCTGCAAGGAGTAACACTTGAGGCTTTGAGGATGCGATTATTTCCCTTCTCCTTGAGGGATAGTGCTAAAACTTGGCTTACAAATCTGACACCAGGATCTGTTACAACTTGGAATGAGCTAGCTGAAACTTTTATGATGAAATACTTTCCTCCTACTAGGAATGCAAGGTGTAGAAATGCTATTATGTCCTTCAAACAGGAATGTGATGAATCAGTTAGTGAAGCATGGGAAAAGTACAAAGAATTGCTGAGAAGGTGTCCAAATCATGGAATTCCTTATGGTATGCAGATAGAGATCTTTTACAATGGGTTACTTGGGAACTCCAGGATGATGATCGATGCCACTGCAGGGGGAGCCCTGTTGGATAAATCTTACAATGAAGCTTGTGAAATTTTAGACAAGATTGCTGCAAACAACTATCTGTGGGCTACTTCTAGAGCAGTAGTTGTAACTACTCCAAAAGTTGCAGGGGTCCTAGAAGTGGATCCTATTCAGGTTCTTACTGCACAAATGAAAGCTCTGGGGGCAACCATGAAGAGTATAGAGAAAAACACCAGTCAAGCTATGGTCTCCCAGATGTCTAATGAAACTGCAATGGTTCTGAGTTGTATTTATTGTGGGGAAGGACATCAATTTGAGGAATGCCCTTCAAATCCAGCATCAGTGTGCTATATGGGAAACATGCCTCAGCAGTACCAGGGAAACAATAACCCATATTCAAACACTTATAACCCAGAGTGGAGGAACCATCCTAATCTTTCATGGTCTGGGCAGGGAAATCAAAATGCTGGAACACGGGACCAGCATAATAACTTTAACAAAGGTGGATACAATCAGTATAACCAGCAGCAAAACAATCCACAGCAGAGTGGTCAGCATCAAAGTTTAGAGGCACCACCTCAGAAACCTGAGAAATCCATGGAAGATATGATGAAGGAATTTATGGCTAAGAATGAGATGAGATTGAAAAGTCAAGATGCTTTGATATAGAGCCAAGATTCCTCATTAAGAAATCTGGAGGTACAAATGGGGCAGTTAGCTAATGATATCAGGAACAGACCACAAGGGAGTTTACCTAGCAATACAGAGAACCCTAGAGGGGGAAATGAGCAGTGTAAAGTGGTAACCTTGAGAAGTGGGAGACAGATTGATGAGATACCTGCAGAAGTACAGCTGCAGAAGGAGAGGTCATCTGAGAATGAGGAACATGTTGGAACTAAGACCCAGAGGGAAGGAAAAGCTCCTGTCAAAGAGTCTTATCCAGTAATCAATGAGGAGTTGGTGAACCAAGAGAAACCTGTTGATCCCCCTGAAGGAAATGTGCTAAACAGCAAAAGGAAATCAGTGGAAGATGACCGCAGTTTATCTCAACCACCATACCCTGTCAGATTCAAAAAGCATAAGGAAGAGGAGCAGTTCAAAAAGTTCCTGGACATGCTCAAGCAAATTCACATCAATGTACCTTTGGTAGAAGCTCTGGAACAAATGCCAACTTATGTGAAATTTCTGAAGGACATTTTGACTAAAAAGAAAAGGCTGAAGGAGTTTGAGACTGTGTCTCTGTTTGAGGAAGTTAGTGGACCTTTGAGGAGGCAAATTCCAGCAAAATTAAAGGATCCAGGAAGCTTCACCATTCCCTGCTCAATTGGGAGAAGGGATGTAGGAAGAGCATTATGTGATCTTGGAGCTAGTCTGAACTTGATGCCACTTTCCATTTTTAAGAAGCTGGGTATTGGAGGAGCAAGACCAACAACCATCACTCTTCAGCTTGCAGACAGATCAACTGTTCATCCAGAGGAAAAGATTGAAGATGTACTGGTTAGAGTGGATAAGTTCATTTTCCCTGCAGACTTTATCATTCTAGACTATGAAGCTGATTGGAGAAGTACCCATTATCCTGGGGAGACCTTTCTTAACTACAGGGAGAACATTGATTGATGTGGAAAAAGGGGAACTGATTATGAGAGTTCATGAAGAACAGGATACTTTTAACCTGTATAATACCATGAAGTTGCCAGATGAATCAGAAGACTGTTTCACCATTGGAATTTTGGAATCAGTGATAGCGGAGCATGTGGAAGGATTGCAACAGGATGAATGTGAAAATGAAGACATGACAGAGGAAAATGTTGTAGCATGGGTTGAGCATGGTGCAAAGTTTAGGGGGTACAAGGCTAATTTCGAATCCCTGGATCTTATGAACAGAGAACAGAAGGAACCAAAGTCTTCACTTGAAGATCCCCTGAACTAATACTTAAGCCTCTACCAAATCACTTAAAATATGTGTATCTGGGAGAAGCAGACACTCTACCTGTGATAATTGTTTCTAATTTGAATGATGAGGATGAACAGAAACTGATGCACATGCTTAGGAAACATAAACATGCAATTGGGTGGACTATATCAGATATTAAGAGAATAAGCTCTACAATCTGTATGCATAAGATATTGTAGGAAGATGGGATTAAGAACTCGGTGCAGCCACAAAGAAGGCTCAACCCCAACATGAAGGAAGTTGTGAAAAAAGAAATCATCAAATGGTTGGATGCCGGGATCATTTTCCCTATTTCAGACAGTTCATGGGTGAGTCCAGTGCAATGTGTACCCAAGAAAGGAGGAGTTACTGTGGTACAGAATGAGAAAAATGAAATGATAGCTACAAGGACAGTTTCTGGGTGGAGGATCTGCATAGATTATAGGAAGTTGAATGATGCCACCAGAAATGATCATTTTCCATTACATTTTGTAGATCAAATGCTGGACAGATTGGCTGGTCAGGATTACTATTGCTTCTTGGATGGATATTCTGGGTATCATCAGATTGCCATAGCTCCAGAACATCAAAGTCTAACTACATTTACCTGTCCTTTTGGGACCTTTGAATTTAGAAGAATGCCATTCGGTCTTTGCGATTCTCCAGCAACCTTTCAGCGTTGCATGATCTCCATATTTTCTGAAATGATTGAGAATGGGTTAGAAGTGTTTATGGATGACTTCTCAGTCTTTTGGAAGGATTTTAATACATGTCTATGAAATCTTGAAAGAGTGTTGCAATTATGTGAGAAGTCACAGTTGGTTTTAAACTGGGAGAAATGTTGTTTCATGGTACATCAAGGGGTAGTACTAGGGCACAAGATTTCGAACAAAGGCATTGAAGTTGATCCTGCAAAAATTGAAGTGATAGATAGAATGCCAATTCCAGGGTCAGTTAAGGCAGTTAGAAGCTTTTTAGGTCAAGCAGGCTTTTATAGGAGGTTCATTAAGGACTTTTCTAAGATAGCCAAGCCATTATCTGAGCTGTTGGAACAGGACATAAAGTTTGATTTTAACAGTGACTGCATGAGGGCATTTAAGAAACTAAAAGCTGCACTTGTTACAGCCCCTATAATGCAACCACCAGATTGGGATGAACCCTTTGAACTGATGTGCGATGCAAGCAATTATGCAGTTGGGGCAGTATTGGGGCAGAGAAAGGATAAAGTCTTCAGGTCTATTTACTATGCTAGCAAAACTATGGATGGTGCACAGAAGAATTATACCACTACAGAAAAAGAGCTGTTAGCCGTAGTGTTTGCTTTTGACAAGTTCAGATCCTATCTGGTGGGAGCCAAAGTTATTGTATTCACAGATCATTCAGCAATAAAGTACTTGATGGCTAAGAAAGATGCAAAACCAAGGCTCATCAGATGGATACTCCTCCTGCAAGAATTTGATTTGGAGATCAAAGATAGAAAGGGGACAGAGAACCAAGTTGCTGATCACCTTTCAAGGTTGGAAAATCCATTTGGAGTGGATGACACAGTACAAATTAATGATGCTTTTCCAGATGAGCAACTCTTGGCATGCAAAGAAGAAGATGCACCCTGGTTTGCAGACATTGCAAATTATCTTGCTACAGGCCAAAAACCATATGGTTTGCATGGACATCAGCTGAAGAGGTTTCTGCATGATTCCAAGTACTATTACTGGGATGACCCAACCTTATACAGATTAGGCCCTGATCAGATTTTTAGAAGGTGTGTCCCAGATTATAAAATTTTAGATATTCTGAATGAATGCCATGCTTCAGCATATGGGGGGCATTTTGGTGGACAGAGGACAGCTGCTAAAGTGTTACAATCAGGATTTTTTTGGCCAGGAATTTTCAAAGATGCTTTTGAGTTCGTAAAGAACTTTGATAGATGCCAAAGGGTAGGAAATTTGCCAGCTAAGAATGCTATGCCTCCAAACAACATTTTTGAAGTGGAACTTTTTGATGTGTGGGGTATGGACTTCATGGGGCCCTTTCCACCCTCTTTTGGAAATGAGTATATCCTATTAGCGGTCGATTATGTTTCTCGTTGGGTAGAAGCTTGTGCTTGTGCTCACAATGATGCTGCCACTGTAGTCAAATTTCTGCACAAAAACATTTTCACAAGGTTTGGAACTCCAAGGGCAATCATCAGTGATGAAGGGACTCATTTCATTAATAAGAGCTTGGCTGCTCTTCTTGCCAAATACAACATTAATCACAAGGTCTCGACTGCCTATCATCCACAGACCAATGGATTGGCTGAGTTGTCAAACAGAGAGGTTAAGAGTGTTTTGGAAAAGGTGGTGAACACCACAAGGAAGGACTGGTCTAAACATCTGGATGATTCGTTGTGGGCTTACAGGACAGCCTATAAAACACCTTTGGGGATGTCTCCTTATAGGATTGTCTTTGGAAAAGCTTGTCATTTGCCCCTGGAAATGGAGCATAAGGCATTTTGGGCCACCAGGAAACTGAATCTCGATCCTAAGTCAAGTGGGGAAAAGAGGATGCTGCAGCTCAATAAACTGGAAGAATTGAGGATTCAAAGCTATGAGAATGCAAAAATTTACAAGGAAAAAGTGAAAAGGTGGCATGACAGCAAGATTGTAAATAGACATTTGGAGGAGGGGCAGCAAGTTTTACTTTTCAATGCTAGACTGAGGTTGTTTCCTGGCAAGCTAAAGTCCAGATGGTCCGGACATTTCACTTTGATGAAGATTTACCCTCATGGGGCTGTGGAGCTGAAAGATGAAGGCACATGAGACACATTCAAAGTCAATGGACAAAGGGTTAAACAATATCATGAAGGAGGTTGGAGCAAGCTGAAGGCTTCTTCCAAGTTGGATGAACCTTAAAATGAGGTAGCCTAAGCCATCATGAGGACTAGATGAAGCATGTGGTGATGGCTTAGGATATTTTAATTCTGCATTTATTTTCTGTCTAGTTAAATTTAAATTTGCTATGAATAAATCTTAGGAATGGTTGAATGCTACAGCCTGTTAGTAGCATGATTATTGAGTCTTTCTGCGTTTTCTTTTAATTTCGTGCAGTAGACTTAGTATTTTATTTGATAATAGTATGTTGAGTATTTATAATTCTGTCCATAAAATTAGTACGTAAAAAAAAAAGAAAAGACAAATAGTGATTTTGGAAATTTGTGGATAGGGATTACACACATAGCCGTTGAGGAGAGAGAGTGCGGTTATCCCTAGGAATGACGGTTTAGGAAAGTTACCTTTTTGAATTGAAAGGAAAGGGTGTGTCTAATCAAGGGAAGTTGAAGGGTTTCCTTATTTCTGAATGTTTATTTTTGCTTTAAGTGGGGTTATTTAAATATTGTCCATATTGTTGCACAACTTCAAAAACACTCCGACTATAGCAAATTTGGCAGAGGAAACCGGGAAACTTTGTGCATAAATCAAGTCGTGTGTGTCAAATAACATGTACAATTTCTTGTTCACTTTCTTTTCTTGCCTGTGGGTGTTCAAATTGTGTCTTGAACTTGGTTTTCTGTATTCTTGTTTGATACCGCAACGAAGAATGGCTGGTATGTCTGTGTCCTTGAAATTCTTGGTGAACTGCTGTCTGTGCTTTAGATTAAAACTCTTTGTCCGCATGATTTTTGAACCCATGAATTTGATTGGAGAAATGTTATATTAGTTTTGGTTTCTGTGATCATTGCGAGTAGCATGTAGTAGTTCTGACAAGATATTCTGACAGATCTATGTTAGGGCTCAAGATAACTTTAAAAACTTTAAACTGGTGTTCAATTTATTGCATGAAACTTTGAGTGAACTCAAAGTTTGGGGGTGAACATGTCGATTTGAAAGGAAATTTTGAGTTGTTCTTGGAAAATTTGGGTCTAATATTTGCATTTTGTAGATTTGAACATGAGGACGAAGCAAAGCGGGAAGAAGAGACCAGGGATGGAAGTTGAGTCCCCTGTGACGACCCCTGAAAAGGCGAGCCCAGCTCCATCAAAACCCAAGACCGCTAAGAAGGCAAGGAAGCCGGAGCCCGCTCAGCCATTGAGGAGGTCTAGCAGGGCTGCTGTCTCAATCATGGCCCAGAGGAACGCGAAGTTACCACCCACTAGTGCAGAAAACCCAGTAGCAATCCCCGATGAGCCAGCCAAAAAGCCTAAGACTGTGGGTACCAAGTCTAAGCAAGGGAACCTGATGGATTTGGTTGATGCAGCCACATCAAAGCTGGACCGTGAAACTGTAAAGAATCCCACGAAGGAGGCCGTTGTTGAAGAACAGGATGATGCACAATCTGAAGACACGGGGTCCAATGGCAAAGAAAGTGCTGATGGCCAGTCTGATGAGCCAGAGGCAGAACAAGAAGATGTGGAAACCGAGGTAGAAGAAAGTGCTGATGGCCAGTCTGATGAGCCAGAAGCAGAACAAGAAGATGTGGAAACCAGGGTAGAAGAAAGTGCTGATGGCCAGTCTGATGAGCCTGAAGCAGAACAAGAAGATGTGGAAACAGAGGTCGAGGAAAGTGAGGATGGCCAGTCTGAAGAGCCAGAAAACGAACACGAACCAGATAAATCAGAGGGTGATGCTACCAGTATAAAGGAAACAGAAACTGAGAAGGAAGTGAGTGTTGAAAGGGAAGCCGCAGGAGATAAAGTTACTGCACAGAAGAAGCAAGCAGCCACATCTAGTGGGAAGTCCACAAGGAAGGACAAGATGGCCGTACCTGAGCAAACTTCAGCTTTTAGGAAGCGAAAGAGAGTTGAACCTGTCGAAGATGATAAAGGTGTTGTGAGAAATAGGGAAATCGGGAGGCGTATAAAGCAAGTTGCCATTAAGGAAACAAAAGCAAGCTCAACAAAGGAGACGGACAGCGCAAAGAAGAAAGAGACAAAACGTGGCAAGGCCAAGGTTGTCGAGTTGTCAGCAGAAGAGATTGATCGAATTCCAAAATTTTCATCCAAGCTCCCTCAGAACAGAATGCACGAGCTTGCGAGTCGCAAGTTTAATCTGGAAAGTGGATTCAAGGATCTGTCTAAACTACCTGCAGAAATACTTCGAAGTGTTGAACAACAAGGATGGGAACCATTCGTGGTGATGCAGCCTGCGCCAGTCATTGCCCTAGTCCGCGAATTCTATGCTAATTGTGAGCAGTCAACAGGGGTGGATTATGAACTTAGAGCAATTGTCCGAGGGAAGGAGGTAATTCTGAACCCAAGAACGGTCCATGCAGTTTATGGAACACATCCGCCACAGCCCGATACTTTTATGGATTTACTGAACTCAGTGATAAGGGAGCAACTTGATGAAGCTCTAGGTGTAGTGTCCGTGCCAGGAGCTCGATGGGTAGATGAGACCAAAGACAACCTGTCTGCCCTGGCCAGTTTTCTCACAACCGAGGCCAATACCTGGATTCACTTCCTGAGGAACCGGATCAGTTCTACAACTCACAATACTCTGGTTGGCCAAGAAAGAATTTTGATGGTGGCAGCCATTGTGAAAGGAGATCCAATTGACATCGCTCCCTTTATCATTGATTCCATCATTGCTCAAGCGTCAAAGAGAGCGGGAACACTTTTCCGTCCCTCGCTAATTTCTGAACTTTGTAAGCGTGCAGGAGTGCATTTTCATTTGGATGAGCCACGGAGCATTGCTAAGAGCTATTTTAACATCCCTTACCTGACAAAAAGGCATGCTCAAGCCCAGGCTCGTGCCCAAGGAGAAGCAACAGCTACAGACGGTGATGCAATGGAAGCCTTGCAGAGGGAGTTGTCTGTGATCAAGGCAAAATAGGTGAAGTTGCTGAGAGGATTTCGAATGATGCACAAGGTTTTACTGAAGATCAAGGCTCATACTAGCCGGCTGGTGAAAAGGAAGGGTGGCAGTGGAAAGAAGCTGAAAGTTGCTGGAAGCTCAGCATGATGACCAGGGTCCCTTCTAATCTTTATCTTTGTCTTGCAAAAACGATTTTAATTTCCGTATGTTTTTGTTATTTCTGTTTATGGTTGTTAGGTGTTAGTTTTTGATGAAATAGTTGCTGACCTCTCATGCTTGTTTCATGTTAAAGCATGACTGTCTTTAGGGTTTTATAATATTATATTCTAAGACTAGAAGTTCATCCTCCTTTTGCCTGATGATGTTTCATTCTTCCTCATTCTTTCCTCTGCATGCGTGGTTGTAATGGTGATTGATGAGAGTCAATACTCGTTTACTTTCGCTGTTTAACTTTGTACATAATATCAGGATCTACGAATCAAAGTTAGACCACAACATTGTTTTTGAATAAACCTGATATGCTAGACATGAGCTTGAGCTTAGCTGGTACTACATCTTGAATTTCATATTGTGAAATGTCATCTACCCTAAGTTCAATCTTGGTCGATATGAATTAGGTCTAAGCGCCCTACTTAGAGATGATTAAGGCCGTTGCTTGATCTTTGTGCCTTCAGAAGATTTCTCTTGCTATGATTAAAATTCCCTTTTGCACCTATATTTGAGCTTGAGCCTTTTTCTTGTTTTGACCTACTTCATGTTTAGCCACAGTCCAAACACGTCCCAGTCTAGAAGGTTGTTCCGATCTCATTCTACTCTAACATTGAGGACAGTGTTTTGTTTAAAGTTTGGGGGGGTGTCACTTCTAGCCGAAGTGTTAGCTTGTTACCCTTGTAAAAAAAAAGAGATAAAAAAAAAAGAGAAAGGCATTTTTGGCCTAAATAAATAAATAAATAAAAAACAAAAAAAAAGGGAGAAAAAGAAGTGAGAATAGGCAGTTGTGTTAGCCTGTAAAATTGTTTGAAATAGAGCTAATTCCCACATTGTTTGTTTGGGATTTAGCCAAAGTGTGATAGTGATCGCAAATTGCTAAAAAGCAGAGGTTATAGAAGGAAGAATTGAAATAAATTCAAGGGTAGAATAAGAAGGACAACACTTCTAGACTTAAAGTCACTCTTTCCAAATTTTCTCACCTTGAACCGTGGCCTAACATTAGAAGCTTTCAAAGTCCTTTTGATCTAAGTGTGGTGTGAGACTTATGAGTTAAAAACAAGAGAGGATGATTGGGTAGGAAAAGAAACATGGCATTGATGAGCATTGAATCTTGAATAAGTAGTTAAAGTTAAGCTCAGCTCTGTTTTAGTTATCTTGAAATCTGATTCTCTCTCCGGACAGCTTTGGATTGTGAGATTAGATGAATGTATTTTGTTAAACTTTGCAAAGAGCGAGGACTGAAGTTGAGCAATCAAGAGAACCACTACTCATGCTTTCTTTTTAAAATTTTTGTTGAAGGCTTCATAAATAAGGAGATGAACTATTCTAGCTTATCACTTGCAAATTTAATTTTGGTCTAGTTTGTTTTTGTTGCTTGAGGACAAGCAACATCTTAAGTTTGGGGGGTGATAACTCTCATAAAGAGTTATCTTTTGATCTCTTTTCATGAACTTTAGATGTTGTTTTGAATAAGATGCTTAGTAATCGAAGTCCTTTTTGCTTGTTTATGTTCATTTACAATGAAGTCATAGTATTTTAAATTGTGCAAGCTTTAATAAGTTTTTGCAAGCATTTTGTGAAGTTTTGACCAGGTTCTGGATGGTAGAGTTTCCCTGCCGCATGCTGATTGAAGAAATGCTCGAGCTTGGGAAACGCATGATAATTAGGAAGGAGATTTTCTCTCTCCGGGACCACTCAAAGATAAGGATAAAGGTCCTTTTTGATTTTGTCTGCTGAGAAGACAGGTGGCACTGAAGGAAGCCGATCCCTTGTCTGAAGGAAACAATGACATCTGCACACGTGGATGCATCATGGGAAAAAGAAGGAGATCAACGGCTATGAAAAAGGAAAATATATGAAACAAAGGCTTGACGAAAGGAGGGAGATAACAACAATTTTTGAGAACAGCACGAACGTAGAGCTTGGAGAAGAAGTAACCGGAGCACGAAGGATCATCGTCTATAGTTCGATTTTAGATTTTCAAGCTGTATTTCTGAATGATGAATGATCTTATGCTCTTATTTCTTTTATTTCCGAGTATGAACTAATTTCATTTACACTTGGGTTGTGGAACAAAGTACCATTTGCTTGAATATATGTTAGAGTCGAGTTTCGCATGACTGAACTTATCTTTAATCCTGTTTTCAACCGTTTCTTGAGCACAACAGTGAATGGAAACCCATTACCTATGGAGACTGAAAGGTGAAATAGACCGAGGGGATTTTAGATAATTGTGTTGATTTCATAGACATATGAGAAAATGCAACTTAATCGAGCTTAGCTTCATATCGTCATCATCAAATCACTGAGAGAGGCATAGACATATGAATCTTGGTGAGAGGGTGTAGATCTAGTAGAACGACAGTTTGCTAGGCAGAATTAGGAAAAGTTCTAAGGTTCAGGGAATTGCGAGACATAAACTCTAGCATATAGGATAGCTGTGGTGCATTGTATTTCATAACCCAAGTGTGTTTTCCAGTACTTGTGAATCCATTTATAATATTTATGTTCATTTTGTGGAACGAGGAAATATTACAAATCATGGCTTTAGTAGGAATCATAGTTTATGCATATTTATGTTTTGAGTAGAAGTTAGAAGCAACAACTCTTGATTTACAAACAATTCTTAGTGCACGATTTAGACAATCACTCCCTTGGGTTCGATATCTGGTCTCACTTGACTATATTACTTGTGGATTGTGTATACTTGCACATTGGTTCTGTAGTCAGACTATAGCACACAACATGTTTTTGGCGCCGTTGCCGGGGAGAGATTAAATTTAAATCTGAATGCTTTTGAATTGTTTGAGTATTATATTATATGATCGATCTGATTGTGGAAACTAATCATTTTCATGATGCAGGGAGATCAGTAGTTTATGAGTGAAAAGATTGTAAGAGAACTATTTCCATTTGATCCAGAAATTGAGAGGACTTTTAGAAGGAATAGAAGGAAACAGAAAGTTAGAAAGATGGCTGAAGAACAACCAGAGAGGAACATTGATGATAAGGATAGAATTATCAGAACCCTCATGGCACCAAGGTTTACTGATTTTGATCCTGGGGTAGTGAGACCTGAAGTGCAGGCACAACACTTTGAGTTAAAGCCTGTGATGTTCCAGATGTTGCAGAGTTTGGGGCAATTTAGTGGGCTAGCTACAGAAGATCCTCACCTTCACTTGAAATCATTTCTGGAAATTTGTGATAATTTCAAGCTGCAAGGAGTAACACCTGAGGCTTTGAGGATGCGATTATTTCCCTTCTCCTTGAGGGATAGTGCTAAAACTTGGCTTACAAATCTGACACCAGGATCTGTTACAACTTGGAATGAGCTAGCTGAAACTTTTATGATGAAATACTTTCCTCCTACTAGGAATGCAAGGTGTAGAAATGCTATTATGTCCTTCAAACAGGAATGTGATGAATCAGTTAGTGAAGCATGGGAAAAGTACAAAGAATTGCTGAGAAGGTGTCCAAATCATGGAATTCCTTATGGTATGCAGATAGAGATCTTTTACAATGGGTTACTTGGGAACTCCAGGATGATGATCGATGCCACTGCAGGGGGAGCCCTGTTGGATAAATCTTACAATGAAGCTTGTGAAATTTTAGACAAGATTGCTGCAAACAACTATCTGTGGGCTACTTCTAGAGCAGTAGTTGTAACTACTCCAAAAGTTGCAGGGGTCCTAGAAGTGGATCCTATTCAGGTTCTTACTGCACAAATGAAAGCTCTGGGGGCAACCATGAAGAGTATAGAGAAAAACACCAGTCAAGCTATGGTCTCCCAGATGTCTAATGAAACTGCAATGGTTCTGAGTTGTATTTATTGTGGGGAAGGACATCAATTTGAGGAATGCCCTTCAAATCCAGCATCAGTGTGCTATATGGGAAACATGCCTCAGCAGTACCAGGGAAACAATAACCCATATTCAAACACTTATAACCCAGGGTGGAGGAACCATCCTAATCTTTCATGGTCTGGGCAGGGAAATCAAAATGCTGGAACACGGGACCAGCATAATAACTTTAACAAAGGTGGATACAATCAGTATAACCAGCAGCAAAACAATCCACAGCAGAGTGGTCAGCATCAAAGTTTAGAGGCACCACCTCAGAAACCTGAGAAATCCATGGAAGATATGATGAAGGAATTTATGGCTAAGAATGAGATGAGATTGAAAAGTCAAGATGCTTTGATATAGAGCCAAGATTCCTCATTAAGAAATCTGGACTCTGACCCACTGACTTGAGCCTGGAAGACAGACATGAGGACTCTGACCCACTGACTTACGAAGAGGCAGTACAGGACAAGGATGTTGCCAAATGGCGTGTCACCATGGATTCTAAAATTGAATCCATAACTGCTATGGATGTATACCAGAAGACTGATTTGCCGGATGGCTTTAGGGCCATAGGGTGCAAATGGGTATACAAAAGAAAGAAAGGGGCGGATGGAAAGATCACGGCTTTTAAAGCTAGGCTGGTGGCAAAGGGTTAAAGTCAGAAAGAGGGCATTGACTATGACGAAACCTTTTAACCCGTAGCCATGCTCAAATCCATCCAAATACTCCTTGCCATAGCTGCACATATGGACCTCGAGATCTGGCAGATGGATGTCAAAAACCGCTTTTCTAAACGGTTACCTTGAAGAAGGTAGAAACATCAATATGCTGCAACCCGAGGGTTACATAAGCAAGGGCGAAGAACATCTTGTCTGGAAGCTTAGGAAGTCCTTGTATGGACTTAAGCAAGCTTCAAGGTCGTGGAACTTACGTTTCAACGATGTGATTAAATCCTATGGATTTGCACCGTTGGAAAACGAAAGTTGTGTTTACCGACTTTGTGTCAGTGGGAGCGTGGTCTTCCTTGCACTATACGTTGATGACATACTCCTATTTGGAAACAACGAGGGAGTGATGTCCGAAATCAAGGTTTGGTTATCCGAACAGTTCCAAATGAAGGATCTGGGAGAAGCTGGCTACATTCTTGGGATTAAGGTCTTACGAGATCGTAAGAGAAGAATGTTGAGCTTATCCCAGGCATCCTATGTGGATACTGTGATAGCCCGGTTCAGCATGCAACTCGCCAAGAAAGGCTTGCTGCCTTTCAGACATGGCGTTCATCTTTCTGGTGGGCAGTGTCCTCAGACACAGCGGGAGAAAGACGAGATGAGTCTTGTACCATACGCTTTGGCGTTGGGTAGTCTCATGTATGCAATGTTGTGTACCAGGCCAGATATCTGTTATGCCGTTGGCATGGTAGCAAGATATCAGTCTAACCCTGGACAGGCGCACTGGACTGCTGTAAAGCATATCCTCAAGTATTTGAAGAGAACTAGGAATTTCTGCCTAGTTTATCAAAGTGAGGATTTGTGCCCTGTGGGTTATACAGACTTGGATTTCCAAGGGGACCAGGATGAGAAGAAATCGACCTCAGGATATGTGTTTACCCTGGGAGGTGGAGCTGTATCTTGGAGGAGCTCAAAGCAGAAATGCATTGCTGACTCCACCATGGAGGCGGAATATGTCGCCGCCTCCGATGCCTCGAAAGAGGGGGTGTGGCTCCGGAACTACCTTTTAGAGTTGGGCGTGATCCCGACTTTGCCGAGGAGCATCACAATTTATTGTGATAACTCTGGTGCAGTGGCAAAGTCAAAGGAACCGCGGTCTCACAGGGCAAGCAAACACACAGAGAAAAAGTACCATATCATACGAGAAATCGTATCGAGGGGCGATGTGCTGATTAAAAAGATTGACACTGCTAACAATCTTGCTGATCCATTTACAAAGAGCTTGCCGCAGAAAGTTTACGAAAGACATATTCGTGAGCTGGGTCTGAGGTGGATGCCGACCACTGACAGTGGTTAAAGTGACAGCAGACTAGATAGACGGACTGTATACTCTGTAATAGATTAGTTATGCTTTGAGTATAAGTGGGAGATTGATGGGTTTTGTATACTGAAATCATTTATTGTAATGAGTATACAACGGTTTAGTTCTCCTATCTGTTAACAATCTTACATGTATGAACAATGGTATCCTCTTGTCTCACCGATAGGGACGATCATACGGCGTGTTGTAGATCGCAGAAGACAGTATGATCACTTGACCTAGTGAGACATAAACCTGATCATAGCCGAGACAACGTATGAGGATACGTCTGTCCGGATGGCTGCGGCATTGTCGGAATAAGTAGTTTGTCTTGGTTACTTGACATGCTGGTACGCAGAGGTGGCGTATTGATGGACCGCAGTGAGATGTATTCTTCTGTCTGACATCAGCGAATACAAGATCTCGTTATATTGATTGAGTCCAAACCCTAACGAAGGTTCAGGGGTTTGCACGGGTTGACTGTTGCTTTGACTTGCCATGGTGGAGAGCCTAAGTAACGTGCTCGTATATCCGCATCTTGGGTAACAACAGTTCGTGTAGTACAGCCTGAGACTTGGTTTAGGTAACCATATCCGAGTAATAGGATGGGGACATTCCCTGAGGAGCTCAATAACATTCATCGTGCCAAAGTCCTGCAGGCTGATTAAGTTCAGGCACGAGTGATAAGGTTTGAGTGGTACTACTCAGGAATAATAAGATATTAATTAATTGTAGTTAGAGCTTGTCAGAGGCTCCGATTAATTAATGGATGTCCAGAAACCTTAAATATGGGGATTCTCAATTAATGCAGCCCGTTCTCATAATGTGGTAATAAAGGGGTAGGTCAGTATTAATTCTGTGGTGAAAAAGAATTAATATTAATTAATTAATTATGTCCTGGGTTGTGGACATGGGAATTAATTAATTTATAGGCACACTTTATGATTTGCATTAGGTCTCAGGTCTGGCCCAATTAAATACGCTGAATTGAGCCCAAAATGGCCCATTAGGGTTTTCAACCCTATGTCTATAAATAGACAGCTCTCTCTCATAAGTTGAAACACAGTTGAAACAAACTAAACCTAGAGAGAGAGGGAGGCGCCGATTTTGGAAGAAGAGGGAGGAGAATTTCGGTTCTGGTCCTGCTCAGAAAACAGATCTACGGAGTCCTCACCAGTAGTAGATCTGAACAGCATTGGGACACAGCCCTGAAGATCTAATCTGGAGAACAGATTTCTCTTTTCTTCTCCTTTTGTTTTTTGAATTTATTCTTGGAAATTAGATTTTTAATTTCTACTTCCGCAGATAAATTCAAATCGCGTGGTTGAATTGAGTTTTGGAATTCAAACGCAAAAGATCAGTTCAGACTCGACGGAGTTACGGTAAACCCTAAATCCACAAATCTTTGTATTAAATTCATAGGAGCATGCTAGGGTTTTGTGAATTTTAATTATGTGCAATAACCATAAATCGATCCGGTTCAGTTTGGTTTTGGTGATTCGGTTCACGGAAAAACCCTACAGATTAACACCTTGACCCCCTACATACCAGATTATACCCTCTCAATTGAACCGGCATATTTGGTACACAATGTGCTCCGGCAAATGCCAGAAAAGGTAAGGTGGCTGCAAAAGATGAAGACCGATCCAACCATGAGGGATCCTAAGAAATTCTGCGACGTCCACAACGACCATGGGCACACCACGATTAGAAGTGGTCGAATTATTGAAAAAGGGGCTGCTAGCAGAGTTCCAAACGGATAAGGGGAAGCGAACTTGGACCTGTGAGAAGCAAACTGCGTCACCTGCAGGAGAAGCCGGCCGGACCGACAAATTGCCAGCCCCAGTTCGCACCATCAATTGTATCACTGGTGGCTCCGTGATAAGTGGAGTAACCAGATCAACCGCCAAACAGGCTAGGAGATAGAGCCACGAGGAGATTGCAGTATTGCAAAGCAGTTCAGCCTATGCGCCAATCAAATTTACGGACAAAGAGGCTCCGGAATTGAGCCATCCGCACGACGATGCCTTGGTTATCTCTTTGTAATTGTCGGACTGCATCGTCAAGAGGATTCTGGTGGATAATGGCAGCTTGGCTAATATCCTCTTCCAGCATGCACTAAAAGAAATAAAGATCCCCGAGGAAAGGATAGTGAAGAGTCAGACCCCATTGATTAGATTCAATGGAGGGGTGTAGATGACCGTGGGAACTGTAAGTTTGCCGACCTATTGTGGTGGAGTACGGCACGACGTATCCTTTATGATCATCGACGCACCTAGTGCTTATAGCGCACTACTGGGATGCCCGTGGCTCCACCAGCTCAGGGCAGTGCCTTCCACGTACCACCAGATGGTTAAGTTTCCAACCCCGGATGGGATACATACGATCAAAGGTGAGCAGAGTGCTGCCAAAGAATGTTATTATGCAAGCTTCAAGACGGTATGCTCCCATCCGCTATTTCCATCACCAGGAGAGTTCGATAGTATGGTAGAAGTGGGGCTCGACCCGGCAGACCCAACCTGGAAGACCAATATCAGGAGTGATCTCGATCCGGGAGTCCAGAATGAACTCATAGAGTTTCTAACCAAGGAACATTCAGTGTTTGCATGGTCCCATAAGGATATGATCGGCATAGACCTAGAGGTGATGACACATCAACTGCAAGTTAATCCTATCTGAAACATGTGCAACAGCGAAGGAGGAAATTCGCACCAGAAAAGAACGACGCTATCAATGAAGAAATATAAAAACTGCTTGACATCGGCTCGGTTAGAGAAGTAAAGTACCCGACGTGGCTGGCCAACGTTGTGGTAGTAAAAAAGAAAAATGGGAAAAATCAAGTATGTGTGGACTACACAGACCTCACTAAGGCCTGCCCGAAAGACCCGTATCCTCTACCGCACATTGACAGCATTGTCAATGCCACAACAGGTCATGAGCTACTAAGTTTCATGGATGCATTTTCGGGGTAAACCAAATCATGATGCATCCAGACGATCAGGAGAAGACAGTGTTCATGACGAATAAGGGGATCTACTGCTACAAGGTAATGCCCTTCGGGCTCAAGAAAGCAGGCTCAACTTATCAGCGGCTGGTAAACAAAATGTTCGAATCTCCCATCAGCAAGACTATGGAGGTGTATATCGATGACATGTTGGTAAAATCCAAGAAGGCCTCCGAGCATGTCCAACATCTGAAATAAGCCTTTGAAATTCTGAAACAGTACAACATGAAGTGAAATCCAGCAAAGTGCACATTCGGAGTAGCTTCAGGAAAATTCTAGGGGTACATCGTAACTAATCGAGGGATAGAAGCCGATCCAACGCAGATTAGAGCGGTGAAAGAACTAGCTCACCCGCGAAGCCCAAAGGAAGTTCAAAAGTTAACCGAGAGGCTGGCGACCTTGAGCCGGTTCATATCACGATATTCGGACAGGACACACGACTTTTTCCGGGTCTTGCAAAAGGGGAAGCAGTTCGTATGGACGGAAGATTGTGCGAAAGCTTTGGAACAATTAAAAAAGTACCTAGCAAATCCTCCGTTACTTTCGAAACCGGAGCAAGGGGAGACGTTGCTATTATATCTATCTATCTTGGACCATGCCCTTGGTGTGATCCTAGTACAGGAGTACCAAGGGAAGCAGCATTCAGTCCACTACGCGAGTAAACCCTTGCTCGAAGCTGAAAACTAGATATACGACATTGGAGAAACTTGCTCTGGCCCTAATAAGGGCATCACGAAAACTACGGCTTTACTTCGAGGTGCACCAAATAAAAGTGGTAACCTCCTACCCGTTTTGCACTGTATTTTCAAAACCAAGCCTCTCTGGAAGATTGTTGAAGTGGGCCGTGGAGATCGGGAGCTTCGGACTTAAATTCGAGCCAGGAACGATGATAAAATCCCAAGCCCTAGCGAATTTCGTGGCAGATTACTCGGTAAAGTTAAAATTAGAAACTGAGAAGGAAATAGCAACCTTGGAAGTGATGGAACATAGAAAGGAACCATGGGTACTGCAGGTCGATGGCTCCAACAACATGAATGGGAACGACATTGGGATAAAGTTGAGAAGTCCATAGGGAGAGCAGTTCGAGCGAACTATCCACCTCGACTTTGAAGCAACAAATAACGAAGCTGAGTACTAGGCATTAATAAGAAGAATGCAGCTCGCAAGAGAATTGGGAGTCTGACACTTGCAAGTTCAAGGTGATTCCCAATTGGTAGTGTTGCAAGTGGATAACCAATATCAAGTGAAAGAGCCACGCCTAATAAAATATCATGAAATGGCCAAAACAATCAGTGAAGGGTTTGATGAATTCAAGATAAAATATGTGGTCAGGGAGGAGAACGTAGAGGCGGACGCGCTGGTGAATTTGGCATCTTCCCGGCAGGAGAAGCAAAATAGACCTATCCCAGTAACCTGGGCGGAAGAGCCCGTCGTGACTAAGGATAAGGAAGTAAACGCGATAGAACAAAAGAGTTCGTGGATTGATCCTATAATCTGGTACATCAAAGAAGGAGCCGTGCCGAAGAAAAGGGCTGAAGTGGTCCGACTGGCTCGCACGGCTGCAAAATATGTGATTCACGATGGCGAGCTATATCGAAGGTCAGTGGAAGGGCCCCTCTTGAAGTGCGCCCATCAGAACACAACGTCAGTCATCCTGATGGAGATACACGAAGGGGATTGCGGAAGCCATCAGGGAGCTCGTTCCCTAGCACATAAGGTGATATCGGCGGGATTTTACTAGCCACAACTCAGGAAGAACGCAAAGGAGTACATAAAGAGCTGCGAGGCGTGCCAGAGGTTCGCAATCAACACGCAAAGATGTGCGGAACCTCTCCATGCCACCATCCCTGTATGGCCCTTCATGGCATGGGGGAAGGATATCGTGGGAAAACTCCCGAAGGGAACCGGCCAAAAGGAGTACTTGCTCGTAGCCACCGACTATTTCACAAAATGGGTAGAGGCGGAAGCATTGCACAATGTACGGGAGCCAGAAGTAATCAAGTTCCTCTTAACGAACATATTATGTCGATTTGGGATACCAAAAGAAATCAGGACGGCCAATGGCACGCAGTTCATCGGGAGGAAGGTCTAGGAGTTCTGCGATCAATATGGAATCAAACTGATATTCTCAACACCACGATATTCGGAGGCGAATGGGCAGGCAAAGTCAACTAATAAAACAATAATGGCTGCCATGAAGAAGCGATTGAACGCACACAAGTCCAGAAGGGTCGATGAGCTACTGGGAGTACTTTGGGCGTATCGTACTACTCCGCGAAATGCTACAGGGAACACTCCTTTCGCATTAGCATACAGAGAGGAAGAGGTAATACTAGTAGAGATAAGGGCAGGAAGTTTATGAGTTGAATTATGCGATGAAATCACCAATACAGATAAGCTTTTAAAAAATTTGGAGTTGATCGAAGAACGAAGAGATCAGGACCTGATAATGATGGCACAGAGAAGGACGAAGGTCAAAAGGATCTACAATAAGAGGCTACAGCTTCGAACATTTCGAGGAGGAGATTGGGTGTTGAGAAAGGTATTTCAAAACACTAAGGACAAGAGTGCAGGAAAGTTCGCACCTACTAGGGAAGGGCCCTACAAAGTAACTAGAGCCGTCGGGAAAAGAGCTTACCATCTAGAAGACTACGATGGAAGGGAGACCGCAAATAGTTGGAATGTCAGGCATCTTAAAAAATACTATTTCAAAAGATACGCTTCTCTTACTCTAGTTTTTAAATTACTTGATACCGAACTGTAATTGACTTGATCGTCGGAGGGCGGTGCTTTGGCACCGCCAAAACTCCTTGCAGGCAGAAATAAGGTGGAAGGCGAGCTCAAAAGATAAATCAACCTCAGCATAGGATAAATCATCAGATAAACTCACTCTTCATTACTTTAGTTATTTCCTATTTCCTATTTCTCATCATCGTTTACTAACCTTAAGCATCGGAGGGGCGATGTTAAGGCATCGCCCACTCTAACCTTGCATTATTGAACAGGTCAAAAATACCACAACATGTATGAGATAAAAACATGGAAAGAGTATCCCAAGAGATATCATAAAAACTAAGATAAAAGCAAGGAAAAGTGTCTGGCAGTGCCAGAAAGTTAAAATAGAAACGCAAAAAGGAAATTCTTTTTTAAACATCAACATAAATTATTCAAGCGGAATGAAAGATCAAGCATTGCCAGCTCCTTGGGAGCCGGGCGTCGGACCACTAGACATATCGACTTGCTGGATGACCGGCTCGCGTTGCTGCTGATCACCATTAGATTGTTGTTGGCCATCGGTAGGGCAATCGAGCTGTTGTTGGCCGCTGGAGGACTGATCGAGCTGTTTGGGTTGTTCCTCAAAGGGCTCCTTGACATCGAAGATACTCATGTCGAGATCTGGGAACCGCACAACGATCTTACCCCGGATCTCTTGTTCGACCTGTTCGGTGAGTGTCTGTAAGTACAACATAAGGATATTAAATGCGCGAGATGGAGATGGAAGAAGGAAGTACAAAGAGGTAGCGAATTGTCACCTCGTATGTCTTGGCGAAGTGAGGAGTTAGAATTATAAATTCAAAATCCAAGTCGTCCCCTGATATGAGGCGCTCGATCTCCTCACGGCACCCTTTCAGTTGGCCGCATGAGTTTCTTTTAAAGCCTTCATTTGATTGTTCATGCTTACGTGCTGATCTCCCCTCTTTCGAAGGTCCTTCGTCAGAAGCGCGGCATCGGCGGTGGCTTGATCGTACTTCTATTTCTCATCATCGTTTACTAACCTTAAGCATCGGAGGGGCGATGTTAAGGCATCGCCCACTCTAACCTTGCATTATTGAACAGGTCAAAAATACCACAGCATGTATGAGATAAAAACATGGAAAGAGTATCCCAAGAGATATCATAAAAACCAAGATAAAAGCAAGGAAAAGTGTCTGGCAGTGCCATAAAGTTAAAATAGAAACG
>JAPKLW010000092.1:817021-852346 GCA_026898455.1 Plectranthus barbatus
TTTAAAGCCTTCATTTGATTGTTCATGCTTACGTGCTGATCTCCCCTTTTTCGAAGGTCCTTCGTCAGAAGCGCGGCATCGGCGGTGGCTTGATCGTACTTCTTTTTCAGATCCTCCGCCTCCTCCCGGCGTGCCTTTACCTCGACCTCAGCATTGTCTGCCCTCACGGCAAAGGCAGCAGCATTTCCCTCAGTCTCGTCCAGCTTTTCCTCTAGCACCTCGATTTTCTTCTTCGAGGACTCAACTTCACCTCGGAGTTGGAAGATCTCCTCAGTGCACTTGTCTCCGAAATCCCTGACTTCGCGGTGGATCTGATCGAACTCCACCGTGTTCTACAAAAACAAACAACATAAGATGCAATAGATAAGCAAAGGATATGATTGAACTACTAACCTCCAGCTATCGGTGCTCGTATTGGACGAGCCGGTTGAAGATTGATCCAGATGTGAGATCGAGGGTCGGAGGGTTTAGCAGCAGCTTACGGGTATGGACGAAAAATGAATCCACCCTCGTATTGGCAGGGACGGTTGGAGTCTCCACTACCGACCTCTCCTGTTTTTCCTTCAGAGGGTCTTGATCTCGGCCGTGAGGGCAATGACGGTGGTCAGAACTTCCACCCTCCTTCTCTTTCTTTCGGTCGGACTCCTTGCGCGAGGCGGAGTCCGAATGAGAGGTCTGCTGGCTTTCCTTTGGGTGTTCTAGTGGAGGTTTGAATGGAGGAGGTGGAGTTGGAGGGTGTTGTGATGCCAACGAGGTTGGCCTCTTGGGAGGATTTTCTTCCCGGCGTCTCGCTTCTGCCTTGTCGTGGGCCCTTTTCTTTTTTCGGAGGGCTAGGGCGACCTGCTCTGCGGAGACTCCTCGACCCTTCATGTTCTCAGGAAGTTCGTAAAGTTGGCAGTTGTGATCAAGGTATGTGTGGGCGGTGACGAATCGGCCGAACTGCAACTTTGCCCACTCTCGATTGCTTATGCTTACGTCGTAAGCACGATCGATCTGCACTTGCTCGGCGTCTGTAAGCAAGGTCCGCTCACGAGCTGCATAGAAAGAAAAGTGATCAGAATACAAGTGAAAATAATAAGCAACAGACAAAGATACAAAGACCCACTTATTGGCACTCTGCCATGTCTAAGAAATTCGGGGTTGATAGGGTCGAGCTTAAGGTAGAAGAAGGTGTTCCATCAGTTCGGGGAGTTCGTAGGGGGTTTCTGCACTAAGAGGGATCTACCTGAGGACCATCGAGTAAAGTAATAATAGTGTTTGTCTCTACACTGATTCATCCTGTACATATGGTGCCACTCGCGGACCGTAGGAAGGCCGAGACCTAGATCCATCCAAGCCAGAAAAACCCCTACGAGGTGACACCAGTTGTTCGGGGCTAGTTGGAAAGGGTATATGTTATAGGAAGCAAGAACATCGCTGAAAAAAGGGTGGACATGGAGGCCGACTCCGTTCTCCATCGCAGCGGTATAGAAGGTCGTATACCCCACTGGCGGATCGAAACAGCGACGATGGGGCTTAGGGCGAATGTAGACGATGCCTAAACATGGTATGACATCGGCAAGGGCCAGCATCTTCTCCCTAGTAATAGAGGAAATAACCCCAAGAGCCCTATGGGATTCCCATCCGTTGGGGAGAACCCAAAAACCAATGATCTGCGGTTCGCGCGGGATGGCCATTAATTGATCGGACCCACCAGTTACCCCAACTTCGCCGGCTCCTTCCGCCTCATCACCAGACCCACTGGTCTCACCTGCACCTAGTACACGCTCAAGGCGGCGGAAGGTCTCCGCGATGGGCCTCTCATCCTCGGAGTCAGATGATGGCTCCTCCTCAAAAGATTCACCGATAATCTTCCTTTTCCCCGAAGACTTGGGAACCACTGGCTCCTGGAGAAGCAAGTCCCAGTTGGGCTCAACAACGGGAGGAACGATTGTGTCCCTTTTGGGAGATAGGGTGAAGGGTAGTGTCGGAATGCGATCGTCGGATTTGTGATCCATGGGGGTTTTTCTGAATTCGGGATTCGATGACGGAACTAAAAGAAGGGCTAAACCTCGTTGAATAAGACAGAATGACGATTGAAGATGATCAGATTTAGAAGATAGGAACCCAACATCATCAAGAACCCTAATCCCCAAATAATTTTTTTAAAAAATGAAAATAGAAAAGAGAAACCAAAGGTGTAAACAAGAAGGAAACTAGGGAGATGAGAGGGAGGAGTCAAATACCTTTATCCAAACGAATGCAGGTCCTGAAGAGGATCAAAGAGGGTGAACCGAGAAGTTGCTCTTGGAATCAAATTGCCGGAAAGAAGAGAGAGCGTGAGGTGTGTGCAACAGTTCCCAAGAGAGGGCAACTAAAAGGCCCACGACTGTCCATCTGCCCTCAATTAACCCTGGTTATTGCGAAAATTACGCAATTGCCATAATCTTTAGGCGGGAAAATTCAAAACCAGTTCGACAGATCGAACTCAAAAGCATCTCGACTAAAACTAGTTCGATAATTCGAACTCGGGTGTATTCCATCAAAACAGAATGCGACATGATCCGTCATGATAAGTCAATTCTTTCTGAAAAATAAAAACCTCGCGAGGGAAAACCTGATGGCTGAAATAAAACAACAGAACCCGAACTGTTGACCTAATGCATTGTGGTTTTGGGCCCACAGCCTACGACATTCGTCACGTCTTTACGAAGGCGTACGAGTTAAAAGAGTCACCCAAGGAAAACTAATTCTTCATGCCAGGGAGATGCTGAAAAGGACTTCATATTATTCCAAATCCTCACTAAAACGGGTTCGAAGAGCCAAACATTTGGGAATTGGAGTTATTCGATTCACCAAGCTCTTTAGAAAGCACTTCGATGAACCGAAGGGGCTATTGTTGGGGGTCCAAAACAATGGCCCAGTTAAAATGCCCAAAAGCGCGGCCTATGGACTATTTTTTAAAAGATTGGACGATCGGGCCCAATAAACAGACCTAAAAATCAAAGGATGACTCTCCACAGCCAATTTGCGAGGAAGTATGGAAGCAAATCGATTTAGCTGGAAAAAGTTCGAGTAAAAAGAGTTCGACAGAGAGGCAGCTCGACGTAACCAGTTCGATAGAACGGGAAAATACACGTGCGGATTGAGGCAATAAATGTGAATAAATATGGAAGGCAGGTCTCGCGGAAACTGAAGCAAGGGCGCGCCGAAGAAGTAACTGCTTGTAGTTATTGCATGCAGATAGTTCGGCGGAAAGTCCGGAGCCGTTTCTCAGAGCTCTATAAGTATTACGGGAAAGACGGATTTTGAGGCCAATCACGGCATTGGCAAAAAATAGAGCATATCACTTAAACTACAAGTCTTTCTATAGAAGTTTCTTGATTCTTGTAGTTCGAACGGTGGAGAACTATATTTTGTTCCATATTTGTATTCGTTATTTCAATTTTATTTATAGAAATTTATATCTTTAATTCTGCCATTTTATCCCGAGTTAATCAAATCATTCTTGGGCTTTTAATTACACAAAAATACCCGCAACACTCGCACAACCAGAATATCTAGTGCACAAGTGGCAGTGATAGTGAGGTTTAAGATATAAGACAATCGGATAGCTTAAGTTAGAGCAACCTTCTCTTCTCTCCTCAGTCTCTCTTCTTCCTCTCTCCGTAGTCTCTCCATCTCATGTGCCTTTTCATCTTCAAGTTCTAGGAGTTCCAGTTGGAACTCATCTGTCTTTGAATTTAGCCACATTTGAAGATTTTGTACCTTCACAAGATTTGTGTGATTCTCATTAATTCTTCGAAGAACGTACTCGAGTTGTGTTTCATCTGTTGTTCGTGCTGCAGGCTGAAAGACTCAATCTTTTCGTAATGAGTTCCGGTAATGATTGTTGCTTGACAGTTCGTTTAGCTGGCACAGTAGCAATTTTCTGGACTGGCTCTTCTTGTATAACAATGATCTATTGAGGAGGTGGCTCTTGAGTGGCAACAACTTTCACTTGCAGAATTGACAGTTTCCTCAACTCGCAGTTCTGAAATTGTTCCCCTTGTTTCTGGGACTGTCTGGGTAATCCGCATAGCTGATGTAGATGAGTGTCGTTGACCCTTTGAGGTTGTGGTGCCAGAGGATGTTAAAGGAGTGAAAGGTTGTCGAGGAGGGGATTCTCTCGCTGAGTGAGACAGACTTTGAAGATCCACAATGGGGACTGCCCTCTCCTCTGTATTTTCTTCACAACATTCAGCTTGCTTGCCTTTCTTACTCCTTTCTCTTTCTTCCTCCAGGATACTTGTAAGTACTAGCCGTCTTCGCTTCTTATTTGTCGTCTGTGTCAAGGCAGTTTCTGCTAGTGTCTGTTTCCCTTTAGCAGTTTGTGAACTGCATTTTTCACTAACATTCACCTCCAAGTCAACACTATCTTTCTGTTGATTTTCATGGTGATCTGTGTTATCATCACCTCCATTATTCTCATTTTCACGATCATTGCCTTCGTATGCAATACAATGAATCTTATCACGTTGAGGTAGGAAATTAGTTAAAATCAGGCATTCACCTTCTTCTCTAAGCCCAATTAGTTGCTTTATCAAGTAACTGATTTTCAGTCCGAAACCAACACCGGATCTAAATATGTTGGTCTCCCGAATGGTCTCATTCTTCCTGGCATTTTCAAGAATACGCCCAAAAATGAATTCAGCCCAGTTTCCACCTGGGCCATCATCTAACACCATCATAACAGCGTACTTAGGCCGACTTAGTTTCAAAAAGGATCCTGCACCGCAGTAGATCATTCTAAGTGCTATCTCACTTAGAGTCTTGTAAAGAGGCTTCAATTCCGAGACCCTTGTCGGTAAGTGGAATCTGACTTTATGCTCGTGCTTCTTCCAAACATTCCAATGTCTCTGCCTTGCCCCATCATCATTCTTAAGTAACTGGCGATATTTTCACCAATTTTAGGTAGACGGAAGAATTCGACAATAGTATCTGCACTTATAACCATAGGAATCTTGTTGACCTTGGTTTTGAAGAATTTTCCACTTTTGTCAACAATGGCATTCTCGTAGAATTCGGCTACGTGGTGAAGCTTGAATTTATGAGGATGTAAGCCTAGAAACTGTACCAGCTTCTCTTTGTGCAGCTTATCGTTTCTCATCAGAACACAAATAATCAAGTTCTTTCAAATTTAGAATCTTCTCCTTAAAAAATTGACTTACTCGGATGTCCTTGTTGGAGAGATCGGCTGCGTCGACTATATCATTTGATCGGCACTTTAGATCCTTATGAGTGACTTCTTGGGTAGTGGCGCTTTTTCCTGATTTCCTTGATGCGCTCGGACTAGAGTTGTCAACTGGGCCGGGCCGACCCAGCCCAGCCGGCCCAGCACGGCTGAGGCCCGGCCCAGGAACGGCCCACGAATCAAATGGGTTTGATGGGCCGGGCTTAGGAATATTCGATGGGCTCATATTGGGTCTTTTTTTAAGTCCAGGCCCGGCCCAGGCCCAGGACCATCTGAGCACAGGACCAGCCCGGCCCAGGCCCAGGACCAAGCCCGGACCAGCCCAGGTCCAGGACCAGCCCATGTCCAGCCCGGTTGAGGCCCATCTCATCTTTTAGTTAGTTTTTATTATTTTATACTAGTTATTTTAATTCTTTCTATTAATTTAGCTACTAAATAAATAATTTTAAGTATTCACAATTAAATCTAACCTAATTGAATTACGTTTCTTTAAAAAAAAATTGCAAATACTCCTCAAAAAATAATTTTAAAATGAATAAAAAATAAAAATAATAGTTTATTTTAAACCCATCTCCAACCCACCTGAGGCCCACTTCAAGCCCACCTGAGACCCAGCTCAGGCCCGGTTCAGGCCCGGTCCAAGCCCACTTTATAGTGGTCCTAGGTTGTGCTGGGCCAAGAGAAATACAAATTGGCCCGGCCCGGCCCATCTCACTAGTGATCCCGGGCCGTGCCGGGCCACATAATTGATGGGCCTACCCGGGCCCGGGCCGGGCCGGAACGGCCCACTTGACAACTATAGCTCGGACCATCGCTAGATGAAATCTTTCTCTTGCCCAAAATATTAAGGACATTGTGGATAGAATGAAGATTTAAGATTAAGAACAGGACGAATTTGAGAGGAGGCGGTTGCAGAAATCAATTTAGGGTGATGAATGATTGCGGAGGGTTTAATCGAGGTTTTGACACTGTTAGATCCACGACTGAGATGAACATTCATTTTATGTGATCTTCGGCTGTGGTGAAGGTTGACTTAGGAGCGTCTGTTCCTATTCAATCGTGGCGTATGCGTAGCGCGTGTTCGTGGCTACGTGTCTCCGCCTAATACGCCATGACACTGCTTCCTTGAAAAGTTTTCATCTAGCCGATTGCATCAAGAATTCAAATCTCATTCTAGAGATTAAGGGCAATTTTCCTTCGAACCTTTATCTTGAAAAAACTGTTGTGACAGTTTTCAACTATCAAAAGGAAAACTAATGAATCATCAAAATTGTTATGACAGTTTAGCAACAACATGGTTCTGCGCATCCTCATACATAAATTTGAGTCGTCGTACTCTCGAACCATGACCTATCACTGATCTCTGCACTCTTCAGTGTTTAGTCTGCCGTCCACGTGTCCATAAGTGGTTGATCCATGTAAATATCATATATTCAATACAGACGTGTCAGGTCTCGAACTTGCTTGTGAAGCATCGTGTCAGCATTTATGAACCGTCATGTTCTGAATCATGGCTGAAATATCTTCTATAAATACCTTCTTCTTGCAAACAAGAGAATGCACTCAACCCATCTTTCCATAAAATCCTCGAGATAATTTATTTCTCAAGGAAATGACCATCCCTGCTCAAATTGAGATAATGAGGGGTAAGATCTTGAACCCGACTGGGTTGGTGGTGGAGTACTGGGAGACTCCTTTCATCCATAACTCTGTCATGAGTGATTTGAGGGCTAATCAGCTTGAGTCTTTTGTAACTCAACAGCCTTTCAAATTTCATGAAAATGTGCTAAAGGTTATTGCCGAGGAATGTTATGTGGCAGAGGGTCATGAGATTCACGCCAACCTCCATGAGCAGGAGATATGCTAGTCTCCGGAGTCTTTCTTTCTTAGTTTCGGACTGCCTTATGGTAGGATGCCTTTGATGGACTATCGAAAAGACGAGACAGCACTGGAGTGGTACGCATGGCAGAATTGGAGAGAAGCTCCCATAGACTTCCATTTAACAATTTCTTTGAGGCACTTGTCACATCGATATCGAGTGATTTTTTATATTATCAACCAAATAATTGTTGGATATCCTTCACGGGTTACAGATTTCTCCCCGTCAGTGTGGAAAGCGATGATGGCCTTTGACGACGAAGCTGAAGTTGATTGGGCTTTCTTCGTCTTTGATCAAGTGAGATACGCATTTGAGAATCTACCAGCTCTCTCTGTTCCTTATGGAATGCCCCTGAGTTGGCTTATTGAGCATCAGTTTCAAGAGTACACTCAAGGTGGCTGGTCCAACATCCTAGATTCTGATTTCTATCCGCCACGGTGTTTTCCTATCGGCTTATCTCCTCTGCCTTCTATTGAATTATTTCTATATTAATCATTTTTATTTAATTGTTGTAGGCTTGGGGTGAACTATCTCCCTTTTTGAGATTTCAAACAATGTAACATGTACTTCTCATCAGTTAATGAAATCCCCTTTTCTCTTTCAAGCATTCGGAGTCACAGTTTCTATCATAAGAGAAACTTTCTAGACTGTTCTCGTACTTCTCTCTTGGACATCACAGTTTGCTTATGATCTTTGGAGTATCCTGCACCCTTTGTGAATCTTTCCCTAGGATATGACGTTAAGTCTGAAATCCGTACCCCTACGATCTATCTCTTTGCAGACTCTGACCCCTTAAATTTCAGACCTATTGGTCACACGTTCCATCGTGGGTGGCTAGTCATAGTTGTTGGGCTTTGAATGGTGACCTATTGGCTTGGGAATTCGAGTCATGAGAAATCATGTCATTAAGATGGCTTGATATCCTCCTTGATCATTGCATAAGATTGTCCATAAATACTCTTCGTTAGCAGCATTGGTGATTCACCCATCTAATTTCCTTTTGCTGAAAATAATCTTGAGATCCTTTCAAAACATAATGACTTCTCCTCCTCCTTCTCCTTCTGCTTTCATAATACCAAATGTCGTGGAAGAGATTGGGAAAATCTCTATTCAGAGAAATAAAATACTAGATAGAATAGGAATTCAAGCGCATCATTGGAGAGCTCCATGCATAGATCAATGGTTGATGGGTCTACTAAGAGCCAATGGACTAGCCCGATTTGTGACCATCAAGCCGCACTACTTCCATGAAGAGTTGCTCAGAATGTTTGCATACTACTACACAGTTACTGAAGATGAGATTTTCTATAATCTCAATGGAAGGGAGTTCCACTGGACTGCAGACCATTTTGCAGCCGAATTTGGACTACTTCATCATGGTAGAAGAATGCCTATCATGTCATATTGAAACGAAGTGACAGCACCAGAGTGGTCCATATGGCCGGAATGGAGTGAAAGAAACATCAGTTTCCATCCGACTGCTCCAATGAATACCTCAAGCCTAACCGCAAGTTGTTCTTTGATCAAGAGGATGTGGTTGATTGGGCTGCCTATGTCTTCAACCAGGTGCAGGAGTCTTTGGAGTTCCTGCCGGACGACCCAGTTCCTTATGGGATGCAGCTGAGCTGGCTCCTGGAGCAGGAATTCCCATCCCTTGTGCAAGGCCCGACCAACATCAGAGATTCTGACTTCCATCCCCCGAGACCTCGTCCCTCTCACTAACTGGAATCGATATTTCATTTCCTTTATACATTGTAGACTTTTTTCTTCAGTAATGTACTTCTTGTTAATGAAATGGAATTTCTTTAACTTTCCAGTCTTGAGATACAAAACATGACAATACAGTTTCCCTAACTGTACACTTCATACACTTGTAGATGATTCACAACATTGAAATCTCAGAATCTGAACTTCCTTCTTTAGAAGTAAATATGTAATCTTGAAATCGTAGCCATTCGTCCATGGATTGATTGATTACATAGCCTACACCTTTAGCTTCCTGTATTCTTTACCTTTACGTCTATTCTGGAGTAATGAGATGCAGTAGTTGGCAATTAATTTTGATTCATCGAACCTCGCACAAAAATCTCCAATAAATACTTTTGACACGAAGTAATATTTATCACTTCATATTAGCACAAGTTTCTTTGCTCCATGTAATATCTTAGGGAAAATGGATCCTTCTCCTGACATTGTGAATGATATTGCAAAAATCTCAATCCAAAGGAACAAGATCCTTGATTATGGTGGATTTTGGCGACAAAACTGGAATACTCCCATCGTCTTTCACGAAGTGCTGGAAAAATTGCAGGCTAACCATCTTGAATCCTTTGTGGCTAAGGAACCTCGTTCCTTCCACAGAGACTTATTTAAGGTGTTTGCCTACAACTCTACGGTCACGTAGAAAAATATATACTTCAATCTCAATGATGAGGAGTTCAATTTGACTGCTGACTATCTTGCTATTGAGTTTGGGCTTAAACAAGGTGGCATCCCGGTCAAGGACTATCTCAAGGATGACGTAGCGCCCAGGTGGTCAGCGTGGCAGCGGTGGAGGGTAGCGGAGGTCGGTTTCCATCCAACTATGACTAGCAATTTCCTCAAGCCGCGTTATAAAGCAACCTTTAACATAATTAACCAGATGGTGGTTGGCAACACTCTTCTAGATACGGACTTTTCACCGTTGGTATGGAAGGCAATGATGGCATTTGAGGACCAGGCTAACATGGAATGGGAAGCTTTCATCTTCGACCGCCTAATATATGCATTTAGGGAACTGCCTGAGGTTACTGTCCCTTACGGCATGCAACTGGGCTGCCTCATTGAACAGAGGATCCCTCTCTTAACAGAGGATGGATTCAAGCTGATTGCCATCAACTACTACCCATCAAAATATGCTTCCTCCTACTTCCCGTAGATGTAAACTCTATTTATTTTGCTTGGAAAATGTATCCTCCTCTTTATATAATGAATGAAGTAGTTGTTTTCTCTTTGACTCAAACATTGATCGAACATTCATGCAAATTCTATATCTGGTCCAATTAAAAATCTTGTCAGATTTAACATACTTAGTTCAACAGTTGTTTTGCATCAATCAATCTTCATCTCCTTCTCTCGAGATCTCATCAAACTCCAAAAGACCTAGTTTGATGCATAGCTCTTTGAAACGAGCCTCAGGTAGCGGTTTGGTAAAGATATTCGCTAACTGGTCTTCAGTTCTAATATAGTCCACCAAGACATCCTCCTTCTCAACATGATCTCGAATGAAATGATGACGAATATCAATGTGCTTCCTCCTGGAATGTAGAACTGGATTCTTCGAAATTGAAATTGTGTTGTGGTTATCATAGTAGATAGGAACACATCCAGTGTCTATTCCATAATCCTTAAGTTGTTGCTTTATCCAAAGCACTTGAGCACAACAGCTGGCTGCTGCTACATATTCCGTCTCAGTGGTCGATGTAGCCACGAAATGTTGTTTCTTGCTGAACCAGCTAATCAGTTTATGACCTAAAAACTGACAGGTTCCACTTGTGCTCTTTCTGTCAATTCTGCAGCGCCCAAAATCTAAATCAGAGAATCCATTTAACATGATTCCATCAGTTTTGGGATACCAGATACCTAGAGACTCTGTACTCTTAAGGTATCTCACAATTCTCTTTGCCGCTTCAATGTGTGACTTCTTAGGATTCGCCTAGAATCTTGCACATACTCCCACAGCATAAGATATATCGGGTCGACTGGCAGTTAGATACAGTAGAGACCCAATTATTCCTCTATAAGCAGTTGGATTGATAGGTTCTCCTTCTTCAGCGAGAGTGATCTGAGAACTGTTGCTCATAGGAATCCTAAGTGACTTTGTCTTCTCCGGACAAAATTGTTAATCAGGTCTTGAGTGTATTTCTTCTGACTTATAAAGATCCCCTCGTCAGACTAATCAACTTGCAAACCAAGAAAGTATGTCATCTTGCCCATCATGCTCATCTGAAATTTATTCTGCATTAACTGGGCAAATTTTTCACATAACTTGGTGTTTTTGCTGCCGAAGATGATGTCTTCTACATAGATCTGAACAATTAGGATATCCTCTCCATCCTTTATCTTGAATAATGTTCGATCTATAGCACCCTTTTTGAATCCACTTTTGAGTAGAAACTGTGAGAGAGTTTCATACCATGCTCGAGGTGCTTGCTTTAATCCATGTAAAGCTTTCCTCAGCTTGTAGACTTGGTTCCCTTGCTCGAAACCTGAGGGTTGTTCGGCGTAGACCTCTTCCTTTAATTTGCCATTAAGGAAGGCACTCTTCACATCCATCTGAAGAACTTTGAAGTTGTGGTAAGCCGCATACGCCAAGAATAACCGAATAGCTTCCAGTATGGCAACTGGCGCAAATGTCTCATCAAAGTCTATCCCTTCACATTGTGCGTACCCCTTCGCAACCAATCTTGTATTATTTCGAACAACGGTACCGGTCTCATCTTTTTTATTCTTGAAGACCCACTTGGTACCAATCACGAACTGATGTGTAGGTCGATCCACCAGATACCACACATTGTTGCGAGTGAACTCATTTAGCTCTTCCTGCATCGCATTTATCCAGTCTGTTGATTGAAGAGCTTCACTGATCTTCATTGGTTCGATCTGAGATAAGAAGCAAGACATCAATGCGGTGCCTTGTCTGGTTTGAACAGGATTTCCAATGTCATCAAGGATAGCTTCTTTGGGATGATCTCTTAGCCAACTAGGCTTCTTCATAGGTACGGCTTCAGCACGAGCAACTGGATTCTCAGAAGCTGCAGGATGTTCCTCATGAGATGGTTCACTTCCAGATTCTGGAACTGTTTCCCTTTATTGTTCTAGAACTGTTCCTTCTTCTTCTTCAGAAACTCCTATTTCTCCTTGTTCTAGGACAGCTTCATCTCCTTGTTTTGGAACAACATTCTGATCAACATCTGGATTCTGAAATGCAGTTGACTCGACAGCTGAGTCTGCTTCCTTAGTATCCTCAAGGTTGACTTCCTTGGTATCATCTTGCTCTGCTTCCAAAACCGTCTTATGTGCTTCAGGGGGTTTCATTTCACCTGAATCGTCAATGTTTGTGATCTTTAAGGCCTCAACAATGACATTAGCATCATTGGCCCTTTCAACTACTTGGGGTTCAGCCGAGGCAACTAGAGTCTCAGAGATATCATTCATAGATCTAGTCAGAGGAACTGTTCGATTATGATGAAGATCATTCCTAGTTTCCTCATTGACATCCTTGGTCTCATGATTCTCCAGACCCAGTTCTTGAAGTGTCCTGCGCACTAGAGTAAATTCATCAAAAACAACATGACATGTTATTTCCACAAGATGGGTTGTCTTGTTGAATACCCTATATCCCTTATATGAAGGATGTCCATACCCGAGGAACACTCCTTCATCAGCCTTAGGGCTGAAGGTATTCAACTTAAACTTCCCATTATTGTGAATATAACATGGAGAACCGAAAGCACGAAAATGAGCTATAGAAGGCTAACGACCATAGTAGATCTCGTAGGGTGTCTTGTACAGTCGCGTGTTGAATGCACTTCTATTCTGTGTGTAGCAGGCTATCATCACGGCTTCTCCCCAAAATCCTTTTTCGAGGTCGGTGTCGGCCATCATGGTTCTCACTGCTTCTTTGAGTGTTCTATTCCTTCGCTCAGAAAGACCATTCTGTTGAGGAGTTCTTGGGGTAGACTTCTCATGTCAAATTCCAATTTCAGCGGAGAAGTCCATAAGAGGTCCATTGCAAAATTATGTCCCATTGTCAGACCTTATCCTCTTAACTGTCACTCATTTGTCATTCTGAAGACGGGTGATCAGTTCTCGTAGCTGAAATTTGACTTCGTCCTTGGATTTGAGCAGCACCACCCACGTATATCCTGAGTAGTCATCAACAACCACTAATGTATATCTTCTCTTTCCAATTGTGGATGGGGTAACTGGACCAAACAAATCCATGTGGAGCAGTTCCAAGATCCTTTCAGTGCTTGCTGTAACTGACCTGTTCTTGAAGGTGGCTCTTGTCTGTTTTCTGAGCTGGCATGCTTTGCAGACTCCTTCTTTCTGGAACTTCTTCTGTGGCAGTCCTTCAACTAGATTATGCTTCGTCAGATGTCGGATTGAGTTGAAGTTCAAATGACTAAGTCTCTTGTGCCACAGCCAGTTTACACTTTCTGAGGAACTGAGTGCTATGAGGCATGTTCCCCTTTCTCCACTGGACCAATCTACAATATAGAGACCTCCTCTTCTAATTCCTCTGATTATGGTCTTGTGTGTCACTTTGTCTATTATGTGACAATTTGATTCTTTAAAACAAACTATAAAACCACTCTCACTCAGTTGGCTTATACTAAGAAGATTGTGCTTCAAATTGATGACCAAAGACACGTTCTGCATGATAATTCCATTATGCTCCACGCATCCTTTTCCAATCACATGTCCCTTGGCCTTGTTCCCTAACTGATTGATACTCCTTCATACATTTCAAGGTTCTTGATTAGATCCTTTTCTCCTGTCATGTGAGTCGAGCATCTGCTGTCTAATATCCATGTTTTTGCCTTCTTTTGAGAACTTGGTCCCTGCAACACAGAAAATTTATTTAGGTCCCCGCATCCTTTTGGGTCCTACAAGGTCAATCATGTGGATCCAACCATTTGGTATCCACACTTGTTTCACTCTTACAGTTCGTGAAACTAAGTCACTTTTCAGTGATTGATCACCCTTTCTTCTAAAATAGTGTGTGCTGCGTGAATGCATGTTGGGAATGATTGTGGCGTGTGAACTCTTCCTCAAACGACTATTCTGGAGAGAGTCTCGAGAAATTGTTCTCGGGTGAGTAGCCATCACAGTCTTTTGAGTATAAAATTGTCTAGACTCTGGCCTCGAATAGGTGTTCCTCCTATTCGGAAATTTGTTATAACGAATCAGAATTCTATCATAACTTCTCGGATTGATTTCCAATTATCGAACAGACTTCCTTGCAACATTTACATGTTGCTTCATCGTTCTTATTGGTAAAACTGGATTCCTTGCGTATGAAACACTACGCTTGTCCAATTTTAAGGAAAAGTCATTTCTCCTCTCGACAGTTGGTTTAGACAGTTTACAAACTGTGTTATCATACTGTCGAGGTGCCAATTTAGGGTCAGTTTTTTACCAGCATTTAGTCTTGACACCTAGCTTTACTGGTTGTTCGAGATTGTCATTTCTTTTCCCCAACATATGACTTGGACTAAGATTGGCTTTGACATAGCGCAAAGGTGTTTTCTTAGTCTCAGAAGTGAATGCATGTATGTTCATGGATGTTCCATTCTGGTGTTCTAAAAATCCAATTCCAAATTTATCAAAAGATTATTTTTGAACACTGAGAATTTCATCTAGTTTCCTAGAACTCTTTTTGAAAGTACATTCGCATTTGATGGGTTCGGTTTTTTTCAAGGAATCACATTCTTTTGAAATACTTTCAAAATATTTAAGAAGTTTTGAATGTTCTTCCTTGAGTTTTTCTAGTTCCTCACTGATTGGCCTCGTTTTTTCGATTTCATTGGTCAAAACTGAAATTTCTGATTTCAGTTAGGCATTTTCACTGATCACGGTATCTTTAATTTCATGAAAATTTTCAAATTCTCTGATAAGTTTTCTAAAAGAAATGTCCTCTAAGCTTAAGTGACATGGTTCAGAGTTGACATCAAAACATACAGATGCACTAGATGAGGGCAAATTAGTTGTTACCATTATTTCGCGATTTGAAGCGCTTTCTTCTTCATCGGTAACGTCTCCATCAATGGGTGCCATGAAGGCAAGGAAAGCTTCCTCATCTTTTTTCATCCTCAGACGTGTAGTAGCCATCATCATGGTCTGGTCCGTCTGGCACTTTGGTTCTTGTGAGCATTGCTTGGGCAACAGCTTTGGATGCTCTCCTTTCAAACACCTTTTTCAATCTGTCTCTTTCCTTCTGAGAGACTAGAGGGCATTCATACTTCAGATGATCTAGAGAGTTGCATTCGTAGCATGTGTGTGGCTCTCTCTTTGTGAACCTTTGCTCACTAGACTGAGCTTCTTTTTCTTTTCCTTTTGCCTTCTTGAGAAGTATGGTCAGGTTCCTCAATTGTTCCTCCAGTTTGGAAACTGACAGTTCAGTTTCCTTCTTCTGAACTGTGTTGGAGGTGTCCTTCACTGGTGAGGATTGATAAGCAGTTTTCTCGAAGTGAACTGGCCTTTTAGATTGCCTTTCGAAGTCTCTCTTCATGAAGAATGCTGCATCGCCATCAGCTACTGAGTTTGGAGTTCTCGCAGCTTCATTCTTGTTCACCATCTGAATATCCCATTCATGGGCTTGGAGTTCAGCGAACAGCTCTTTGGTGGTCATGTTGGAGAGATCCGTGGTTTTCAAACTTGTGGTTTTGACAAACCAGTCTTCCTTCGGAAGTCTTGAAAGAATTTCGGCATTCATATCAGACACCTTTTCTTCTCTTCCAAGATTCTTCATTTGACTGACAATGGCATTAAACATTGCTTCCATCGATTTGATTGTTTTGCCAGGTAGCATCTGGAAGGATTCATATTTCTCCACGACGACCTGCTTCTTATTTCGTTTCATTGCTTCTGTTTCTTTTGTGAGGTCATTTATCCAATCCCAAAGTTCCTTGACCGTGTTGTTCTCTACGACTGCGTCCATGAGAGAATCTGGAGGGGATTGTATGATCATTTCCTGTGCGATGAGATAACCTGATGACGTTTCTAGCCCTCAAGTGTCCAGTCCTCCATTGGCTTATCTATCATTTCGACACCGCCTGGATCTTCTCCTGTTGCGAGGTGGATTTTAAGAATCTGTATCTTCAGAGGTCCATTCTTCAGAACTTCATCCATCTCTGGATGTTGAGCTTTTAGTTGAATGAGGCACCTCTTCTTCGATACATCGAACTTCTCCGGGTTGTACTTAGGAAGGTGATAAACACTCACTTTGTGCATTTTACTGATACAAATTTTCTCACTTTTGACCTCAGATTGACGTATTACGTGATAGTTGCATGCATTATCTCTATTCTTTAAGGAAATATTACGTTTGGTTTGGTTTGTGGTTGTTTACGCAGATTTTATGCACAATTGAGCTGATTTTTGAGATTTAGTCAAGTGCCCTGGGGGACAATCGATGCTAACTTGCATCGGGAAGAGGAAGGAGTCAGAAAATACCAAAAGGCTCGTCGATTTTGCGTTCGTGGAGTAATCAGCGACCCAAATGACACACTCGGCGATCGCCGAGTTTGCCAATGGGTCGCCGATGTGGGAAAAATCATTTTATCCCACGGCACGATTTCGGCGACCCAATGACGAACTCGGTGATTGCCGAGTTAGCAGATGGGTCGCCGAGTTCGTAAATTCTTCAGGTTGCTTCGGCGCGATTTCGGCGACCCACTCTACACAAACGGCGATCGCCGATCGGGTAGATGGCTCGCCGAGTTTGGCACATTTTTAACGTATTCTGACGAATCTGAGGCCCAAAATCATATCTTTTCAAGATTTAAAGATCCCCAAGTATAAATAGGACTTCCCAGAACGAAAAAAGGGTTCCTTCACCTAATTTTCACTCAGAGAGAGACGAGAAATCGCAGGAGAATTCCGAGAAGACTTGAAGAGCAGCTCAGAGTTTAAAGATTGAAGATTACGGTTTTCAGTTTTCATATTCTTACTTTCCATGACTCTTCACTTCTTTGTTTTCTCAGAACTTAGCATGATTGGCTAAGTTTCTTGTGGATTCTAGGGTTTGAACCATTGTTGAGTTTCATTCGATATGTTATGCGATTTGATTTTCCTTTTTCATTGATGTTCTGATTTTAATTGGGATTTTCATAAATTACGAGATATTGGCCATTGATTGTAATTCGAGTTGATAGTTTTTGAACCGGGAGGTCTAGATTATCAATTAAGATGCAATTAAATCAGATTTATTAGAGCAATTGTCTGGGAGGAAATTGTGCTTTGAAGGGTTGTAAAAATCTAAAGTTTTAATCAAGAGTAAAAGTCTGTTGTACGTCCGGGAGGAGTCACATGATCTTTTATTTCCATATTATGGTTTCGAGTCCGGGAGGATCACCTGATAATAATTTTCGCGATTAACTCACATCTTTGGAAATTAAACTTGGAATTGAATTGCATAACTAATTGTTTGATTACTCTTTAATGTGGATTACCCTGGGATCCTAATCTCTTATTAAGTTTTATAAATTCTTATTTAATTATTGCCTTTTTAATATTCGTCTAGGAAATTAATAATCAACCTCATTTACCGGGTTATCTAGATAGTAGTACGATATTTATGTGTTAGTGCTAGATTGTACTTCGATCCTGCAATCTTCGAGATCGATAATTTATTACTTGCCCACTGCATTGGTCTGTACACTTGCAGTTTTAGCACGTTGCGAAACGGGCTATCAAGTTTTTGGCGCCGTTGCCGGGGATTGCACAGATTTACAATTTACACTAGCTCCAATATTACGCTATCTACTCTAGATTCTATTTTACGCACATTTATTATGTTTCTCTTCTGTGCTATTCACGGTCTGTTTCCTTGCAGGTAGTATATTCGAACTAGGTCAAAAGGTCCACCTCCTGAACCTTTAGATCCGGAGATCGAATCCACCTGCCAAAGAAACACTGCGCGAAGAAAGTTAGCATTTACTATGGTTGACGATCAGGCAGCACAGATAGCTGAGCTGCAGAGGCAGCTACAAGAAATCTATGACTTCAAGAGCGCCAGGCTCCTGAAGTACCACGACCACCCACCATCGATGAGATGTACGAGCCGATGACTGATAGGCATCGTCATGCAGATTTTGGACTGAAGGTGGACACACCGAATTTTGAGCTGAAGACTGGTCTGATACACACAGCTCAACAGAATCAGTATGGGGGATTGCCCACCGAGGATCCTCATCTACACATTCAGAGGTTCCTGCTGCTGTGTGATACAGTTAAGCAGAATCAGGTGCCTATTGACTATGTTCGGCTGCGCCTGTTTTCGTTCACACTGCGCGACAGAGCGCTATCATGGTACATGACTCTGAACTGCAACGAGATCTCAACATGGGAGGAACTATGCAAGCTGTTCTTGATTCAGTTCTTCCCACCCAGCAAAACTATTCAGCTACAGACCCAGATTTCACAGTTCAGGCAGTTTTCTGGAGAGTCACTGTACGAGGCCTGGGAACGCTACAAGGATCTCTTGCGCTCCTACCCTTGCCATGGTTTTTCTGAAAAGCAGCAGATGTGTCGTTTCTACAAGGGGCTGGACAGGGAGACCCAGAAGCATGTGAATGCTTCAGCTGGAGGGTCACTGACTGCTAAACCACCACAGGAAGGGTTAGCTTTACTGGAAGTGATGGCGAAAAGTGAGTATAACTGGCCAGCAGACAGGGGAGATCACAGGATAGCAGCAGTCGATGACACTGGAGACATAGCCGCTGAGATCAAGTTGATGAGGAAAGAAGTGGCAGCTTCCACTAAATTACTCGAGAACCGCATTGCTAAGTTGGAAAATAATCTCCCTCAGCAAGGTTATGAGCAAGGGAATGAGATGCAAATGGAGGATGCAAACTATGTGAATCAGAGAAACTTCAACAACAATCGAGGGTATCCGCCGGGGAACATGGTGTATCATCCCAACAATCGGAATCATCCCAACTTTTCTTATGGGAATCCGAACAATGCTCTACAGCCTCCACCTGGGTTTGCTGCAAATCATGGAGCAGCGAATGAGACAAGGGAACCAAGCATGAGGGAACTCCTGACACAATTCATCGCAGTCTCCAATGCTAAGACTACGAAGACAGACGGAGAAATCTCTCAGCTGCAGAATAACATGGGGGAAATGGGAAAACATATGAAGCAGATGGATACACAAATTTCCCAGATAGCTAATGCACTTGGCAACCAACACACTCCAGGACAATTCCCCAGTAACACCGTTGTAAATCCCAAGGACCACTGCAACGCCATACCACTCGCAGTGGGAAGGGATATGAAGGCCCATCAATGCCTGTTGATACACCACCTGTGCAACCTGAAGTTGCACAGCCCGCTCCTGTTCTTCCTGAAGAAGAACAGATTCAAAAGAGCAAGGAAATCTGTCCTGAAGACAGTTCCAAGTCGACAAGACCTGTAGCAGTGCCCTATCCGCAGCGTTTTGCCAAAAAGCAAAAAGAGGAGAGATACAAGAGGTTTTTAGAGCACATGAAAAAAATCCAGATTAATCTTCCTCTGCTTGAAGTTGTGCAAGCAATTCCTGGGTACACGAAATTCTTGAAGGACATGGTAACCCAGAAAAAGCCGTTCGGGGCATTTGAGACAGTGAATATCTTCGCAGAATGCAGCGCGATTATTCAGAAGCAGATGCCGATTAAGAGAGCAGATCCGAGATGTTTCTCCGTCACTTGTATTATTGGCGGACAGACTTTTGAGAACGTCCTGTGTGACTCGGGGGCTAGCATCAATCTGATGCCCCTGTCAATCTTCAAGAAACTTCAGATTGGAGGTATTAAACCGACCACCATCAAGCTGCAGATGGCGGATCGCTCTGTGAACTACCCTAAAGGGGTGGTTGAGGATGTTTTAGTGAAGGTTGGGGAATTCATCTTCCCTGCAGATTTTGTGGTCCTAGATATGGAGGAGGACCGCAATATCCCACTAATTCTCGGGAGACCCTTTCTCCATACTGCGGATGCCCTGTTGGACATTAAAAAGGGAGAGCTCACTTTGAGGGTGAACGATGAGAAGATAACATTCTCTGTCTACAAAGCCATGGAGAGACACGACTCTGATGACTGCTACGAGGAGTGCGACATGGTTCAGGTTTTGTATCCCTGTGATCCTTCATTTACTGCTACTGATTCTTTAGACTATGGGGTGCAAAATTCAGTTTATTCTCATGATGACTTGTATGATGCCTGTGATGAGTTGCTAGAATCTGTTCTAGCGTTAGATAATGCAGGATTCAAGGACAATGTGGAGAGCGCTCACTTTCTGAATCTAAGGAGCGAGGAAGAAGAAGAGGAGGCTCGCAAGAAAGCCATGCAGCAAGAAGAGAGGAAAGAGCCACCTGTGCTGGAGTTGAAGCCTCTACCGGACCACTTGAGGTATGCGTATTTGGGTGAGAACAACACGTATCCGGTAATCGTTTCTGCTACTTTATCCTCTAGTCAATTAGAAGGATTACTGAAGGTATTGAGAGACCACCAATCTGCTATTGGGTGGTCACTATCTGACATCAAGGGTATTAGCCCTTCTATCTGTATGCACAGGATTTTACTGGAGGACGGATACAGGCCCAAGGTGCAACCGCAGCGAAGGCTGAATCCGATTATGCAGGAAGTAGTGCGAAAGGAGGTGATGAAACTCTTGGATGCTGGAATGATATATGCCATATCAGATAGTGAATGGGTGAGTCCCACCCAAGTGGTGGCCAAAAAGGGGGGAACTACTGTCATCAAGGACGACAATGGTCAGGAGATTGCTCACAGGCCTGTCACGGGCTGGAGGATGTGCATCGACTACAGAGCACTCAACAGTGCCACACGTAAGGACCATTTTCCATTACCTTTCATTGATCAGATGCTGGATAGGCTAGGGGGTATGAATATTACTGTTTTTTAGATGGTTATTCTGGATATAACCAAATAGCGATAGCCCCATAAGACCAGCATAAATCTGCCTTTACATGTCCGTATGGTATTTTTGCTTATAGACGCATGTCTTTTGGATTATGTAATGCCCCTGCTACATTTCAAAGATGCATGATGTCTATTTTAAGTGGACTTGTAGAAAATATTATGGAGATTTTTATGGATGATTTTTCAGTGTTTGGTCATTCATATGATAACTGTTTGGAAAACCTGACCACTGTTTTGCAGAGCTGCCAAGAAACTAACCTTGTTTTAAACTGGGAAAAATGCCATTTTATGGTAAAAGAGGGTATTGTTCTTGGCCATAAGGTTTCTGCTGCAGGTTTAGAGGTGGACCGCGCCAAAATTGTGGCGATTTCTAAGTTACCACCGCCCACCAATGAGAAGTCAGTAAGAAGCTTTCTGGGGCATGCAGGCTTCTACCGGAGGTTTATCAGGGAATTTTCGAAAATCTCTAAACCTCTTAGTGCTTTACTTATGAAAGATGCCAAGTTTGCTTTTGATGAAAATTGTCTGCAGGCTTTCGAGAAACTGAAGCTGGCTCTGACGACCGCTCCAGTTCTCATCTCACCAGACTAGTCAGAGCCATTCGTCTTGATGTGCGATGCCAGTAACTCAGCAGTTGGAGCCGCCCTGGGGCAAACAAGGAACAAGATCTTTCGAGTAATTCACTATGCTAGCAAGACTTTGGACGAGGCTCAAGTGAACTACACTACTACTGAGAAAGAGCTACTGGCTGTGGTCTTTGCATTCGACAAATTCCGGGCATACCTGGTTGGGGCAAAGACGGTGGTGTACACGGATCATGCTGCGATCCGATACTTGTTCGCAAAAAAGGAGGCAAAACTAAGGCTGATCCGGTGGATTTTATTACTGCAGGAATTTGATATGGAGATTAAAGACCGGAGAGGCTGTGAGAATGTGGTAGCAGACCACCTGTCTAGACTGGAAAATCCGATGGAGGGAGATGACCCGAAGATCCGGATTACTGAGGTGTTTCCAGATGACCAGCTGTTTGCTGTGGAGGAAGTAGATCCATGGTACATAGATCTTGTGAACTTTTTGGTAGCAGGTGTCTTGCCACCTGATCTGACATCCCATCAGAAGAGGAAGTTTCTGCATGACTGTAAATTCTATTACTGGGATGAGCCATTCCTCTACCGCCGATGCGCCGATATGGTGATCCGGCGATGCATTGGGGCGCAGGATCGAGAGAAGATAATGGGGGAATGTCATTTGTCCCCCTACGGAGGCCACTGTGCGGCAAATAGGACAGCCGTAAAAATCCTCACCAGTGGATTTTACTGGCCCACTATTTATCGCGACTGCCAGAAATTCGTGGCCAGCTGTGATAGATGTCAGAGGACGGGGGGCATCTCAAAGAGGGATGAGATGCCACAGAAATTCATGTTGGAGATAGAGCCATTTGATGTGTGGGGCATTGATTTCATGGGACCAGTCCCTAAGTCCCATGGATATCAGTATATCCTTTTGGCTGTGAATTATGTGACCCGGTGGGTAGAGGCTATCCCCACTGTGACTAGCGATTCCAAGGTGGTGCTGAAGTTTTTGCAGAAAAACATCTTGACCCGTTTCGGAGCACCACGTGCACTGCTGAGTGATAGAGGGTCACATTTCAAAAACAGATGGCTGGGGATTTTACTGGCAAAATATGGAGTTCACCACAAAATCACGTCCCCATATCATCCCCAAGCCAATGGGCAAGCTGAGCTGGCAAATAGAGAGATAAAGCAGATCCTAGAGAAATCTGTGATCTCTAGGAAAGATTGGGCCACTCGTCTGGATGATGCTCTGTGGGCATACAGGACCACATTCAAGACTCCAATTGGTATGTCACCTTACCAATTGGTGTTTGGAAAGGCATGCCACTTACCAGTGGAATTAGAGCACAAGGCGTACTGGGCAGTGAAGAAGATTAATTGGGATTTGAAGGCTGCATCTGAGCAGCGATGTCTGCAATTGATGGAGTTGGAGGAATTCCGGGCTGAGGCATACGAGAGCTCCAAACTGTACAAGGAGCGCGCCAAGAGGTTTCATGACCGGCGCATTCGCAGCCGCAGTTTCAACCCGGGAGATCAGGTACTTGTTTTTAATGCTCAACTTCGATTATATCCTGGTAAACTCAGGCCTAGATGGACCGGTCCTTATGTTATTAATAAAGTTAATGCTAATGGCACACTAGACTTGATAGGACCTAATGACAAACACTTCACTGTTAATGGTCATATGGTGAAAACTTATTTACAATCTGAATCAGTGGCAATTCTCTGTGATCTTTATCTCTCTGATGGTTGAAAGTGTTTTCTGAGTTGTCTAGCTACAGACAGTAAATAAAGCGCTTGTTGGGAGGCAACCCAACCCAACTTTGATTTTGTTATTCGTTTTTGTTCAATTTGGAGTCAGTTTGGGTGTTAATTGCGTTGTTTTTGCTGTTGTTTCGAGTTGGTTTTCCCCATTTTCCACAGTTTACGTTCACTTTTGGTTGTTGAGTTCTTTGGGTGCAGGAAAGGAGATCAAAATGCGGAAAAATGTCGAGGAATACAAAATTGGCGACCCAACTCCACGATCGGCGATCGCCGATCGGGACGTTGGACCGCCAAATTTTAAGAAATCTGAGGACAGGTACGGGCCAAAATCGGCGACCCGAAATCAACATCGGCGATCGCCAATGTTGCTGGTTGGGTCGCCGAGTTCGCATTTTTCTTCAAATTGTTTCGGCCCAAACTCGACGACCCAGCCACGAACTCGGCGATCGCCGATCGGGTTTTCGGGTCGCCGAGTTCGTTATTTTAACGCGTCGATGGGCTGCTTCTCTCATTTTTTCACACCCTCTCCACCAACACTCTCACACACGAATCTTCTCTCTAAAATTCCGAACTCATTCTGCATAATCACTCAAATCCCTCTTGCACACTACTTATCCATCACATTTGCAAGAATCCTATCCGAGTGAATCGGCCAATTTCGCCCAAGAAAGTGTAAACCCCCAAAATCTAGGTTTTCCGCCATTCTTTTCATTTTCGTCGAATTTCAGTCTTTTGTAGGTTTCTATGGCACCACAACGCCGCACCAATCCGGACCATTATGGGATACGAGGCATCAGAGATGTTGGAGTGCTCAATACATTTAAGACATTAGCCGAACGCGGGGTGGTAGGCACCCGCTATGCGGATGCTGACGCATTGCGGGCCTTGGGGCTTTACGATAATGTCAAGGAGCTGTTTGCAAACCTTGGTTGGCTTCCTCTTCTGGAGCTGGACGCTCCGACATACAAGAGGTATACTTTGGAGATTCTTGCCACCTTTGAGATGACCACTGAAAGGAGGAGTATACCCACCGGGGCCACCTTCCGCGCCGGCAATGACGACCGAAAAATCACATCTAAGGAGATCAACCGAGCCTTTGGATTCCCGAATGCCGGCAGCTACACTAAGCCACGGGGGTTCGATAGTAAGGTATTCTGGCCCACCATCTGTGCCGAGGGCAGCCCAGCATGGGAATCCGGCAAATGCAAGGCTTCGATGATAAGGAATCCGGTCATCCGGATGGTACGAGCTATCCTGGCTCATACACTCCTCGCCAGGAAAGACAACAGCTCTTTGAGGGATACGGAGCTGATGGTCATCTACTGTATGTTGCATCAGGAGCAGCTCAACTTTGCTCAGCTTTTCCTCATGCAGACCAACCGGGTCTCGACGGCTCAGAGGGGGGCTATTTGCATTGGGGGCCTGTGGACTTTTATTCTGTTTTCTATGGGGGTTGACACCTCCGGGGAGCGGGCCGAGTCAATCACGAGGCTCACGTTGGCAAAATTGGTAGATCTCCGGTTTATCCAGTCGGCGCACCCCCCGTATATGTTCACTCAGCGCAGCCCGCCATTCTTCCCATTGCCGAACCCCGAGCTCACTAATGTAGGGCTTCGGCAGTACCACAGCAACTGGAAGCTTGACACGTTGGCACATCTACAGGCTATTCATGCCGCTGAGGAGGCCCGGAGACAGAATCCTAACCCGGAGTTCGAAGAGCCACATCTCGAGCATCATGAGGAGCACGAGGAGACAGATCGTGACTAGCACGAGGAGACAGATCGCGAGCAGCATGAGGAGACCGATCGTGAGCAGCACGAGGAGCAGACTCACCGCTTGGAGACAGGCGGATCGTCCAGACAGGACAGAGGGGGGACCTCGACCTTCTACGAGCGCCGCACTCACCGCGTAGCATTCGAGCAGCGCCTCACCTCACTTGAGAGGCAGTGGTCGGAGTGGAACACGCAGCTCCAAGCCCTTTCGTCTGCCCAGTCTACCTATGCTACTGAGCGTCGCTCTTTCGACGAAGAGCAGAGGCGCGAGTGGACGGCTCGGAGATCTTTTGAGGACGAGCAGAGAGAGCAGTGGACTGCTCAACAACGCCACATTCAGTGGGAGCAGGAACAATGGCGACGCCAGCGAGAGGCAGAAGATCAGATGAGACAGTTCATGGCGCGTTACCCGCAGAACTGGCCCCCACCACAGTGAGGTTATTGAGGTTGCACACACATCTCCGTGATCTTCTTCCCACAAACTTATTCTTTCCTTTGTATCGAATAAGTTTGGGGGAGGGGGAGGGGATCGGTCGATGTATGCGTCTCCTATTTTATTTTCTGCTTATTTTTACCTGCTCTGATCTACTGCTGATTTGTACTTGATTTGGAGATTACCGCATCAGGAACCACTTAATTTGTTTCACTTTCATTGATGTACTTTAGTTGCTCTTAGTTATTTGTTAGTTACTTCTAGATTTTTAATTGTTTATTTATCGTACGATTGGGTCTGTAATCGGGAATCATTATGGTGGAAGGGAATGAAATCACTTGACTACTTTTTCTGCATTATTGATCAAGTTTATGATGACAACGTTTTCTTTCTCGTATGACCTATACTGATAACTTGCACATGAATTGGTAAAGTGTGGACTGTTACGAAATTGATCCTGGCCTCTGAAATAAGCTTATAGCCTGTGAGAATTGAGCCTGTGTTTTGTTTCACTGTGAGTATGTCGCTGCACACTTCACCTCTAGAACTTGCTCTGGTTTCTTGCTCAAAACTGTATAGGCGAGTGTCAAGGATTTAGAGATGATCTTAGGCCATCATTTCATAAGCCACAATGAACCCAAACACTAACCCGATACATACTCCTTTGTTAGCCTAGTTGAGCCTGAAAACTTTTCCTTCTTAACCCGGATGATAGGAGGTGTGGATGGAATTGTAAGGGTATCCAAAGATGTTAGGTGATGAAAGTAGATTTGTTATAGGCAAGTAGTTCAAACAGTGTTGATGAACAAGTGTATAGTAGAAGCACGTTGCACAATCAGTGCATCAGTAATTGTGAAGAGGTCAGTGTGACTTGTGTGAAAAAAATATATATATATCGAGTTCTGTACGGAAGTGCAGGGTATTAATTGTTAGAGTGTGCATAATCGTCTGTAAATAAGTAATGCACAAGAGTTTTCGTATTAGTTTCATCGTTGAGTTCGAATCCTATTAAATTGTTTTATGGGATGCGTTTGTTTCAGTCACAAGTATATTGTTATGTGAGTTAGTTGATTCCGTCAAATGGTATGAGATGAGGAACAGTCGAAGTGAAGGGAGCTATAAGGTTATAAATAATTAGTCACTTTAGCCAAATTTTCCATACCCATCACCAATGTGCCTACATTAGAACCCAAGATAAAGACCTTTTTTATCTTTGTCCTAGCACTCCCAAAGTCAGTAGAGAGTCTAGACGATGAGCAAGCCTATGGTAGGAAAGTTGTGCAGCTGATAATTTGAGCGTATACACTTGCCTTTTTCTGCAATTCGAGCGAAATATGAGTGATACACTATCTTGTGAGAAGCAGACTTTTAGAGGCCTGGATTGAAATTGTTTGTTTACACTAAACTGATGAGTGATGCAGTGTTGGTGTGGGAATTACAACCCCAATTTGTGTCTGAAACAGCTGATGATCAAGTAATGCACCCCCTCGTGTTTACTCTATTTTTGTTTTTGTTTCTCTTCATTGCTCGAGGACGAACAATAGCTTAAGTTTGGGGGTTTGATAAACACTCACTTTGTGCATTTTACTGATACAAATTTGCTCACTTTTGACCTCAGATTGACATATTACGTGATAGTTGCATGCATTATCTCTATTCTTTAAGGAAATATTACGTTTGGTTTGGTTTGTGGTTGTTTACGCAGATTTTATGCACAATTGAGCTGATTTTTGAGATTTAGTCAAGTGCCCTGGGGGACAATCGATGCTAACTTGCATCGGGAAGAGGAAGGAGTCAGAAAATACCAAAAGGCTCGTCGATTTCGCATTCGTGGAGTAATCGGCGACCCAAATGACGCACTCGGCGATCGCCGAGTTTGCCAATGGGTCACCAATGTGGGAAAAATCATTTTATCCCACGGCACGATTTCGGCGACCCAATGACGCACTCGGCGATCGCCGAGTTAGCAGATGGGTCGCCGAGTTCGTAAATTCTTCAGGTTGCTTCGGCGTGATTTCGGCGACCCACTTTGCACAAACGGCGATCGCCGATCGGGTAGATGGGTCGCCGAGTTTGGCGCATTTTTGACGTATTCTGACGAATCTGAGGCCCAAAATCATATCTTTTCAAGATTTAAAGATCCCCAAGTATAAATAGGACTTCCCAGAACGAAAAAAGGGTTCCTTCACCTAATTTTCACTCAGAGAGAGACGAGAAATCGCAGGAGAATTCCGAGAAGACTTGAAGAGCAGCTCAGAGTTTAAAGATTGAAGATTACGGTTTTCAGTTTTCATATTCTTACTTGTTGGGAAATTTGGCTAAGTTTCCTTTCCCTCAGTAGCTTACTTGTTAGATTATAGAACTAGAAGCACTCATAGAAATGTTGTGATTCTGTTGTCTAGATCATAGTTTTGGTGCATCAAATCCTAAGTCCAACCAGCGTCAGTTTGTCTCTAGAATAGCTCTAGTCTCAAATGTAAAGTCCTGTTTAGGTCTTTTGAGTTGTAAGTCGTAGCTGATCAAGACTCATGCTGGCTACTGTTCACCAGCATGAGATGTGCTTACCAGTTGAGAGAAGTCTCACCAGCAGACGACTGACAGACCCATGCTGACACTGTTCATCAGCGTGGAGTGAAGAGCTAATGACTGGCTACTGTTCACCAGCTGGAAGGATTTCACCAGCAGGAGGCTGACAAATCCTACCAGCAGAATAGGTGTTCTGGCTGACACTATTCACCAGCGGTGAAGCCACCAGTCATGGGAGATTCCAAGAAAGGGTTAACATCAGACAAATTGGTAGACTAAGATTGTGCCAGCGTAAGTCACCAGCAGAGACTGCCAGCACAAGATCACCAGTACGATCTACCAGTCGGATGTTACCAGCAGAATTCAAGATTCGCTCTCCCAGAGTCTTAGAGACAAAAAGAAGATTCGTCTGAGGAATATACTGACAAAGTAAGACTTTAAGGAAGGATATCCTTAAAGTCTATCAGTTCAAGACACCAGTTGCGATTCCTCGTACTGACGAAATAATGCCGTTCTGACACAAAGAGGTCTGTGTCAGAAAAAGCAGACACAGGTATGGGGTTTTCCTGAAATTCCTACCTGCCGCCGTCTGAAGTACATCCGAGGACAGAGACCCATTCCGGATGTGTCCAAACGGCTAGAAATTTGAATGGGATCCTGCGTCTATAAATAGGTCGGAGCTACCAACATTTAAGAGGCTTCCTGGTTTTTTCGACGCTTACACGCTTGCATCCTGAACATTCAATACTCTCCAACTACCGAAAGAACGAACATTCATTGCTAGCAAGCAAGCATCTTTCGAGGCTTTCTTTAAAGCTTTTCCGTGTGTTGATATCTTTCAAACACGAGACTTCAAGCTTCCTGCTTGTAAGTTTAGACCTCACCTGGTGTTCTTTCTCTTTCTGAGGAAGAACATAGCAGCTCCAGAGCCAGCCAGCTCTTGAGTTATTACGGGCAGTTTGCCGTAGAGGATTCACGTTCTTGGGAGAACTCAACACCCAACTAGTCAGAGGAGGAGGTTGAAGTGACGTGCTCGCACTCCATCCATCTGACGAGAGTTGAAGAAGGACAAGGACCGGGAGCGGTTGATCCAGTGGACTGGTAGACGGGGCATCTACCAGCTGGAGATAGATCGTAGGAACTTTGTACCGGATTACTCTTATAGTGAATTTCCAGTGAGTCGACTGGAGAGTGGACGTAGATCAGTTGATCGAACCACTATAAAAATCCTTTGCCTTTATCTGCTTTCAGTATTTAAATTTGTATTTGAAACCCAGCACTCAAGTGCTGGTGTATATCTGAAAACTGATAACTGTGCAAACTAGGCTTAATATATTCTAAGTGTTGAGCTATCAGCTGACCAGCCAGCCAACCAGTCAGCTGACCAACCAGCAGGACAGAGTGCAAGTTAGACTTATAAGTTCAATATTTCCGCTGCGTAACGTTATACACTCTGATAAACCGGGACCAACAAGTGGTATCAGAGCGGACGGTTCTTACAGACCGTTCGTTTCTGTGTCGCTTAGGACCGAGATCCATTTTCCTTGCACCTTGTTTGTCTGTTTGATTAGCTCAGGTACATCAAGATGAATAATCCGAAGCTACTCGAATACGGGACTGTGAAGCATGATATATGGCGAAAGAGGTCGCTCATCTCTCTAAAGAGCATCCATCCAGAGATGAAAGATGTGCTAGAGACAGGGCCGATTGAGATCACCATGATACAGCACCAGCTAGGAGATCGTCCAGCTGCTGTGATCCCAAAGCCTCAAAGCGAATGGAACGCCGAGGACAGGAAGCGGAATCAGTTGGATTCCATTGCTCACGAGCTGATCCTGGCTTCTCTTCCTAAGTCGCTGATGGAGGAAGCCCTCCAGTTTGATAATGCCAAGGGAGTATGGGATTATCTTGATAGTCTATGTCAAGAAACTGACCAAATGAAACGCAACAAATTGCAGGTTGCAGTGGACAAATATGAGTCCTTCCAGATGCTGACTGGAGAAACCATCAAGGAGATGGAGGCGAGATTCAACGCCATTGTCAGCGAGCTGAAGTCTCTGGGCAGAGAGTACGACAATGCTGATCTTAACTCGAAGATTCTGTCCAAGATGCCTAAAGAAGATTGGTTCGTGAAGACGACAGCTCTGAAGGAAAAGGACCTGTCCAAGATGACTCCCAAGGAGTTGTTTGCTCAGTTGCAGGCACACGAGTGGGACATCCAGATGGTGAATAAGAACGAGGCCATCAGGAATGTTGGATCCCCCAGCGTTAAAGCTCAGGACGAGGCGTACTTCGTCAAAAAGGACTTCAATTGGAAGCACAAGAAGCCCTTCCATGCTGAGAGACCCGCTGCACAGCACAACCAGCCGAAGGAGATCCAGTCCGCATCAGGATCTCATTCCAAAGGCGGCGAGAGCTCTATCGCTGAACTAGAGCAACAGATGAAAAGACTGGCTATCCTTCTGGAAAAAGCCAAGTCAAAACAGGGAGTTTCTTCTAGCTCATCTGACGGAAAATTTGTCAAGAGAGCTCCTCGTGCTTGTTTTCAGTGCCAATCCCCTGATCACTTAAAGTTTGAATGTCCACAGGTGGACAAAACTGAGAGGGAAAGGCTGAAGAAGCTCTTTGAAGAGCGTGCTTCCAAGGCTGTTGCCAAAGCCATGCTGACCAGGACTGAGGTGCCTGACATACCCAATCATGATGATGGGGAGTTCGAGTCAGATGGAGAGTCAGAAGAAGAAGCTCTCCTGGCGTTTATGGCAGCTCTCGGAGAAGAGCCAGCTGAAGAAGATGCTGAAGATGAGGAAGAACTAGCACTTGCTGCTGACAATGAGGTACAATCAGTTCCTCAATTGCATATCATGCCAGTACAAATCATAGACGATTCTGAGTCGCATTGCTCCGACTCAGAAGATGTCACTTTAGATGTTCTTCAGCATGAATTTTTAAAATTTTATGAAATAAAAAATGTTTTGGCTGGTGAAAATGCTTCGCTGAAAGGTCAAATTACTGTTTTGACCAGTGAGATTGAAAAATCGAGGTCCATCAGCGAAGAGCTAGCAAGTTTGAAAAAGGCTCATTCTGAATTGCTCCAAGATTTCCAAATTGCAAAAACTGAACGAGATAACTTTCACAATCTCTTTCTGGAGCAAGAAAACAAAATCAATTTTCTAAATAAAGGCTCGAAAGACTTGGAGGCAGCTCTAAGTCATTGGAGAAAGCCTTCTGATAAGTCCGGGTTGGGATTTACAAAAGATTTGAGCATAAATCAACCCGAACAAATCAGTACTGGTAAGGGTAAGGGCCAACTGGCAAATGCATCAGCACCAGCTGGTTATGCCAGTCAGTCCCGTGTGGCTGATCAGCACAGGAACCATAAGTCCAGATACATAGGTGAGTCATCAAGACAAAATCCTCAACTGGCAAGATCCTCTGCTGACAGGACGCCAGCACACCCCAGGACGCAGACTAAGCCGAAATATTCTAAGGCAAGGAAGTCAGCGTCAGCTGCCAGTAGAATCCGACAGCCAGCACCAGCTGTCAAGGGATTCCACGCACAACCTTACAAGTATGCCAGTTGCCAGCATACTTACAAGGGATCCAAATCTCAGCGGAACACTGAGAGAAGGATATTTCCCGATAGGAGGAACACCAATCGGAGGCCTGAGCCCAATCAAAACCTTTTCTCAAGGGCTGGGAAGGCTAATCATCGTGGTCCTCAATTTCAGAGACCACCAAGGCAACACGATCAGTCGAAAAGAAATTTCCGACACTCTTGGAGGAAGAATACCTCCAGAGGATCTGCACACACAGCCACACCTTCCAAAACCATGCATTATTTTAAAAGGAAGGGAAAGGCCACAGGTGATGTCAGCAAGGGTAACACCAAGCTGAAGATCACACAAGTCTGGATTCCGAAAGGAATGATCCAGAGATCTAACCCTGCAGGACCCGCTGATGATCGGGGACCTAAATGATTCTATTTTTCTTGCAGGAACTTGGTCATGCAAGTCAGCTTCAGAGGTCGAGCGAGTGGATCATTGATAGTGGTTGCTCCGCTCATATGACTGGTGAGGAGTTCCTGTTCTCAGAGCTTACCAAGGTCAGAGGACCTCCAGTCATTTTTGGTGATAACTCCAAGGGCAGAGTTATTAGCAAGGGCTGCATCGAGAAAGATGATGTCCGAATTGTGAACGTATCCCTTGTTACCAACCTGAAGCACAACCTCCTGAGCATCAGTCAGCTGTGCGACAATGGTTATACCATTGTGTTTGACAAGTCTGGGTGCCAGATCAAGAATGAAGATTCTGGTGAGACCAAGCTGAGAGGTGTCAGGAAAGGAGGCCTTTATGTCGTTGACTGGCAAAGCGGGAAGACTGATACATGCTTTGTAGCCACCAGTTCCATGGAAACTAACTGGCTGTGGCACAAAAGGTTAAGTCATTTGAACTTCAAAACTATTAATTACCTAACCAAGCATGATCTTGTAGATGGTCTTCCCAAGGGTGGGTTCAAGAAGGAAGGAATTTGCAAGGCATGCCAGCAAGGCAAGCAAACCAAGAAGTCCTTCAAGAGCCAGTCACCTGTTTGCCCCAGTACCAGTCAGGTACTTGAGCTGTTACATATGGACCTGTTTGGACCAGTAACGCCGCAAACCATTGGAGGAAGACGATACTCGCTGGTGGTAGTCGATGACTACTCGCGCTATACCTGGGTAAAGCTTCTCAGAACAAAGGATGAGGTGAAGGTGATTCTTCCTGAGTTGATCATCCAAGCTCAGAAACAGAGAGAAGCTGTGGTAAAGCGAATTCGTTCGGACAATGGGACGGAATTCTGCAACGGTCCGCTGATGGATTTTTGCGCGGAGGCCGGGATCAAGCATGAGAGATCTACACCAAGGCAACCGCAGCAAAATGGACTGGCAGAACGTAGGAACAGGACGCTGAAAGAAGCAGTCCGGTCCATGCTGGCTGAGTCCGGCTTGGGACAGAGTTTCTGGGGAGAAGCGTTGGTGACTGCCTGCTACACTCAGAATAGAAGCGGGATCAACGACAGACTCCAGAAAACTCCCTACGAAGTGTACTTTGGTCGTAAGCCTTCTATAGCTCATCTTCGTGCATTCGGTTCACCATGTTATATCCATAATAATGGGAAGTCGAAGTTAAATGCTTTCTCGCCTAAGGCTGATGAGGGTGTGTTTGTCGGATATGGACATCCCTCTCACAAGGGCTATAGAGTATTTAACAAGACTACCCAGCTTGTGGAAATAACATGCAATATTGTTTTTGATGAAGCTACTTTAGTGCGCAGGACCTTACGCCAACTGGCTGAAGATGTTCCTGAGGTCGAGGATGTCAGCGACCAGTTGGGCAGGAATTCTTCCGATGCTCAACCAACTGGTTCGACTAGACCTATGAATGGATCATCTTCACAACCAGTTCCCTCAGGTGCCCATCAGCAACCTGAGAGGGTCGGTGATGCAAGTGACCTTGCTGAGACCTTTCACTCAATCTCTCTGAGTAATCCATGCAACAATCTAGGGGGAATCCCTACTGGCCTTTTTGAAGAAGAAGGCAATGATGGACCAGCTGGAATGGAGATACCAGCTGATGCTGACAACGTTGGTGAAGGTTCAGACAACCAGTCAGAAGGTGATGCTGATGAAGTTGTTGCAACTGGTGAAGGTCCAGCACCAGCTGATGTTGCAGCCCCGACTGGTGGAAATGTGGAAGCACCAGTCGTCAGGACAGATGAACCTAGTTCACAGCCGGCACCAGCAGTCGCTGGTCCTCCCAAATGGCTGAGGGATCACCCAACTGATGCTATTCTCGGTGATCCGGAAGGTTCAGTCCAGACTCGACACGGCAGTGCGCTCCTAAGTTGTTTTATTTCTCAAATGGAACCTACTTCCATAGGAGTTGCGCTAGAATCCGCTGATTGGATTAATGCCATGCAAGAGGAGCTTGCAGAATTCACTCGCAATAACGTTTGGGACTTGGTGGAGAGACCATCACATCAGTCAGTGATTGGCACCAAGTGGGTTTTCAAGAACAAGCGAGATGAGAATGGCACCGTGGTCAGAAATAAAGCTCGATTAGTCGCCAAAGGTTACAGGCAGTGTGAAGGGATCGATTTCGATGAGACCTTCGCACCAGTTGCCAGAATGGAGGCGATACGGCTGTTCCTTGCGTATGCAGCGTATCACGGCTTCACAGTGTTCCAGATGGATGTGAAGAGCGCCTTCTTGAATGGCGAGCTAAAAGAGGAGGTATATGTCGAGCAACCTCCAGGCTTTGAAGTTGGCACCAAGGTGTACAAGCTAAGGAAGGCCCTGTATGGATTGAAACAGGCGCCCAGGGCTTGGTACGAAACGCTGTCACAATTCCTTACCAGCAATGGATTTCGGAAAGGGAAGATTGATAGGACTCTCTTTCTTCTCAAGGATGGAGGTGACATGCTGATGGTCCAGATCTATGTTGATGACATCATATTCGGATCAAGGAATATAACTCTCTGCGAGAAGTTTTCTCAACTGATGCAGACATCATTTCAGATGAGTATGATGGGCAAGTTAACATACTTTCTCGGACTCCAGGTCCAGCAGTCAGCTGATGGAATTTTTATCAGCCAGCGGAAGTATACGAAGGATTTAATTCAGAAATATTGCCCAGAGAAAACTAAGTCCCTCAGAATACCTATGAGCACCAGTTGTCAAATATTTCTTGATGAGCAAGGTGAATCAGTTGATCCTACCATTTACCGAGGAATCATTGGATCACTTCTCTATCTCACAGCCAGCAGACCCGACATTTCTTATTCAGTCGGAGTGTGTGCCAGATTTCAAGCAAATCCGAAGAAGTCACACATGGAAGCTGCCAAGAGGATAGTGAAATATCTGAAGGGGACTGAATCTCTCGGAATATGGTATCCCAGGAATGATGAGCTTGCACTCATTGGATATTCAGATTCAGACTTCGCTGGATGCCGTATTGACCGGAAGAGTACCAGTGGTACGTGTCAGTTTCTAGGACACAAGCTAATCAGTTGGTTTAGCAAGAAGCAGCACTCAGTTGCTACATCTACCACTGAGGCTGAATATGTTGCCGCTGCCAGTTGCTGTGCTCAAATTATCTGGATCAAGCAACAACTGGAGGATTATGAAGTGGACACTGGCTGTGTTCCAATCTATTGCGACAACAACAGTGCTATGTGCATCACGAAGAATCCGGTTCATCACTCCAGAACCAAGCACATAGATATTCGACATCACTTCATTCGTGATCATGTCGAGAAGAAGGATGTCAGCGTGGACTATATCAGAACTGAAGATCAACTGGCTGACATCTTCACCAAGCCACTGCCAGAAGCAAGATTTAAGGAGTTGTGCATCAAACTCGGTCTTATGGAGATTGATGTGAGCCCCAATGATGAGGAAGAATGAGTCCCAGCTCTCATTCTGTTCTTGATCTTCTG
>JAPKLW010000092.1:860784-882716 GCA_026898455.1 Plectranthus barbatus
ATACGGCTGTTCCTTGCGTATGCAGCGTATCACGGCTTCACAGTGTTCCAGATGGATGTGAAGAGCGCCTTCTTGAATGGCGAGCTAAAAGAGGAGGTATATGTCGAGCAACCTCCAGGCTTTGAAGTTGGCACCAAGGTGTACAAGCTAAGGAAGGCCCTGTATGGATTGAAACAGGCGCCCAGGGCTTGGTACGAAACGCTGTCACAATTCCTTACCAGCAATGGATTTCGGAAAGGGAAGATTGATAGGACTCTCTTTCTTCTCAAGGATGGAGGTGACATGCTGATGGTCCAGATCTATGTTGATGACATCATATTCGGATCAAGGAATATAACTCTCTGCGAGAAGTTTTCTCAACTGATGCAGACATCATTTCAGATGAGTATGATGGGCAAGTTAACATACTTTCTCGGACTCCAGGTCCAGCAGTCAGCTGATGGAATTTTTATCAGCCAGCGGAAGTATACGAAGGATTTAATTCAGAAATATTGCCCAGAGAAAACTAAGTCCCTCAGAATACCTATGAGCACCAGTTGTCAAATATTTCTTGATGAGCAAGGTGAATCAGTTGATCCTACCATTTACCGAGGAATCATTGGATCACTTCTCTATCTCACAGCCAGCAGACCCGACATTTCTTATTCAGTCGGAGTGTGTGCCAGATTTCAAGCAAATCCGAAGAAGTCACACATGGAAGCTGCCAAGAGGATAGTGAAATATCTGAAGGGGACTGAATCTCTCGGAATATGGTATCCCAGGAATGATGAGCTTGCACTCATTGGATATTCAGATTCAGACTTCGCTGGATGCCGTATTGACCGGAAGAGTACCAGTGGTACGTGTCAGTTTCTAGGACACAAGCTAATCAGTTGGTTTAGCAAGAAGCAGCACTCAGTTGCTACATCTACCACTGAGGCTGAATATGTTGCCGCTGCCAGTTGCTGTGCTCAAATTATCTGGATCAAGCAACAACTGGAGGATTATGAAGTGGACACTGGCTGTGTTCCAATCTATTGCGACAACAACAGTGCTATGTGCATCACGAAGAATCCGGTTCATCACTCCAGAACCAAGCACATAGATATTCGACATCACTTCATTCGTGATCATGTCGAAAAGAAGGATGTCAGCGTGGACTATATCAGAACTGAAGATCAACTGGCTGACATCTTCACCAAGCCACTGCCAGAAGCAAGATTTAAGGAGTTGTGCATCAAACTCGGTCTTATGGAGATTGATGTGAGCCCCAATGATGAGGAAGAATGAGTCCCAGCTCTCATTCTGTTCTTGATCTTCTGAAGGACGCTGATTACGACTAAGTCCAAGCTCTTAGTTGTTTTTATTTCAGTGGTATCTCTATCTATCAAGTGGTGTCTACTGGCGGAATCTTGCCAGCATAGGCCATCAGTTGAAGCGAAATTGGGTCCCAGCTCCCAATTCCAAGAGAAGAGAAGATTATGCGGAATAAAATTGAGTCCAAGCGCTCAATTTTCCATCTTTCCAGTTGCCAGCGGATAACTGATGGAAGTTTGCCAGCAGCAAGAACTACCAGCAAGTGGTATCAGTTGCTAACTGATGAAAAGGCCAACCAGTTAGGGGGAAGTATGAAACTGGTATATGCAACTGATGACCAGTCATACCAGCTGTCTCAGAAAAGGCGGGATTGTTCAAATCCAAGTAGCGTGTACAGCTCTCAGAATTTAATGCGGCATTTAATGTCACATTTAATGCGCACAGCGTCTGCGCAGTCCGACGTTTGGTTGCCACCAATCGCTGAGCGCCACGTCAGCTACACGACGTCGCCCACGTCAGCACGTCCGCGCACGTCGCACAGGGAACCGGGCCTGCTGATGACCGTCGATCCCCGCTTGCTGAGCGTCAATCTTGATCGTCTGATCCTGCATGAACTTGGGTATAAATACCCGATGCCTTTTCGACGGAAAAACCTTTTACGATCATTCAATTTCAGAAGCCCTACTCTCTCAAGCTTTCCTTAAGATTTCTTCTGAAATTATGGATTCATCTTCCCGACAACCAGATGACAACCCACCATCTACATCTTCTTCGTCTGGTTCACCAGACCTACCAGTCGCAGAAGCCCACATGCCGACTTACACTGGCATCACACAGATGGACGATGTAGACTACACTCTTCCATTCGCCCGCCTGGTTCAGTTGAACAAACCAGCGACCAGGGCTCAACTCTCAAACGCGCAAATCAGGGCGGCGCAAGTTCAGAAAGAAAAAATTCTGAACGAGAAGCTGGCGCGCAAGACTTATGGAGCAGAGTTGATCGAGATGATCGACCGGGAAGGCCTTCGACAATATCTGACGGCAAGGCCCGAGACCTTCCATCCGCATATGGTGGCGGAGTTCTATGCACGGGCCGTGATTGCTAACGGGAGGAAGTCTTTCACCACTTCCATCTTCGGCCACATGATCACTGTCAGCGCCGAATACCTCGCCGACTTGTTCGGATTGAGGAACGAGGGCATGGAGATAGCCACCTACTTCCACAACGATGTAGAGGAGTTCAGGAGGCGGTGGACTCAGTGGAAGAGGGAGGGGTGACGAGTTTTCGCACTGGAATGCGGAAGTCGGAGATGGACGACTGGTGGCAGATGGTGTGCGACATCGTCGTCAGGATGCTGCAGTGCGAAGTTGGCTCATATGCTGAGTTGAGCCTGCGCAAATTCTCCGTGATGTGCGCGCTGGTGGATGGAGTGGAAGGGAACTGGGCCGAGTTCTTTTTCGGGAGACTGCTGGAGAATGTTGACCGCAACATCAACATTCCAATTGATGGGACGTTCACTCACTCCGTATCCTTTGGGCTGCGGATCAGCCATATTTTGGAGATGGAGATTGGAGATGGAGTGGACCAGGGGGAGCAACTGGTGAGTTCGGATTTCATTCCGCCCACCAAGGAGCAGGCAAAGCTGCCCCGCCCTGACTACCATAAGCCGCGGAGGCTGAAGGGAAAGACAGCAGTCGACCCAGCCACGGTCGTTTCGGAGGAAGAAGAGGAGGATAAGGGGGAACAGGTGCCAGTCATGGCACAGCCTCTGACGGAGGAGGCAAGGGCCTAGTTGAAAAGGAAGATGGAGACCGAGTCTCTTTTTACCCAACTGGAGGAGGCAGAAGTGGAGGCTTCTGGCAGTCGCCCTCAACCAGTTATGCAGGCGCCAGTCACCAAGAAGCCCTCCCGCAAGAAGCCTAAGACTTCCCAGCACCAGCAGCCACCATCAGCTGTGGCATACAATCCAGAATCTGGGAAAATCTCCATCCCAGTCAAGAAGTCCGTTCTGGGCCTGACTGAGGAGGAGACGCTGGAGAAGATGACTCGCAAGCGCAAGCGAGTCATGACCAAGGCGCAGAAGGCTGAGAAGCACGCCAAGAGGGCAAGGAGTGCTTCCTTGGTGAGGAAGAAGCAGGCCAAGTCAAGGCTCCGGGCTCTGCTGGCGAAGCAGAAGAGAGAGGCGGAGCTGGCGGCCAGGGATGAGCGCTTTGCTCAGATCAAGGCTGAGACTGAGGCCAGGCGCCAGGAGGAAATACAGGAGCAACTGAGGCTGGCGACCAGGGGCAAAGGAAAAGCGTTCGAATCCACAAGTGCAAGGCCACCAGCACCAGCACCAGGCGAAATCTTATCTGAAGAAACTTTTGAACGCCTGCTGGTGATGGGCGCTGACAAGGATGTACTATCCCTTGTGGATGAGTACCAGCCGGAGGAGGAAACCGCTGATGTCCCTCCACCCGTGCAAGGGGGTGGTGGAGGTGACGACGTCCCACTGGCCGCGCAAGGGGGTGCCAGTGGAGGAGAAGAAGAGCGGGCGACCACCCCGGTACAACTGGCGAGCTCCTCGGATGTTAGTTCTGAATCTGAGGATGAAGAGGAACCAAGGGCTGAGAAGCCAGAGCAGGAGCTAGCTACGGAGGTGGTGCATCACTCAATGGTGCAGAGGATGGAGCCAAGGGATCTGTTCCCAGACTTTGAAGCTAAGGCTCAAGTTTCTGCCAGTCGCCCCCGATCCACAGATGCCTCGACATCAACTTCTGGGCGACCAGCAGCATCCTCAACATCACCAGTTAGGCGTGCACGATCTGAAAGGCGTCCTTACATGCTCTGCATCCAAGAGCATCAACTGGTTGATGAGGATACTTTCCAGGCACGAGTGACAGGAGTGCACCGGTGGGAGCAGCGCGGGGAGATGGCATTTCATAATTCAAGAGTGCCAGAGCCATCTGCATTCAACATCATACCGTTCAGCGGACTCCCCCACCAGTCGGTATATGCCTCCAGAATCACTGACTGGTGCCTGCCTCTGCAGCCAGTGGAATATTACAATTCCACTCTCTATGAGTATGCTGAGAACATCGCGGTGGAGGTGGAAAATGCCGTCAATGACGAGATAATATCCAGCTACCGTAGGCTCTGGAGGGTGGATCCGGAACTATGTCTGGAGTTCCGGAGATGGAGAATTTTTGATAGATGCCAGCGCCTGCTGACTGTGGAGAAACGGGCGGTTCTCTATGCCAGGCTGGGTCTTGGCTACTGGAGAGCGGAGGAGGAGTGGGCCAATGCTTTCATGGGCACCGATCCTGATTGCCACCAGCAGCTGTCTACAAGGAGGATCCAGCGCCGCTTGCTGAAGATTGCAGAGTATAGGCGGCTGACTGGAAGCTCCGGCCTCCCGCCACGGCCAAAGGTCAAGTTACCTTTCCTCCAGTTCCGAGTCAGCAGTCGGGGGTACCAGCTGACGTACGCGCTCCGACGCCTCAGAGTGCTGGTTACCCTCCCAAGGATCCCTCCCTATCATGCTATTCTGTTCGACATGGCTGCCTGCGCCTTGCTGGTAGACCACATTGTGGAGGAGGATCCTTCTAGTGGCTTGTGGCTGACCCTTGCCGTCCCTCATGTTCCTATTGTCTCGGGCGATCTCGTCCCTGATCCTATGGACTGGCAAGTGGTGGAATTCACAGCCCCCCTCATTTTTTAAGAAGTCCAGCCAGCTCCAGCAGCAGTGCCAGTTGTGGAATCAGCTGAGGAGCCAGCTGAGGAAGTACAAGTAGAGGCACCAGCAGCTGCTACAGTGCCAGCGGAGGAGCCAGCCCCGATGGAGATATCAGCTGCATCTGCACCAGCAGCGGCTCCTTCCGCAACTGATGTGCCTTCCTCTTCCCTTACAGTTTCAGCACAGCCTCTCTCCGAGGTCCATCCGCCTGCGCAACTGCTTGATCTCATCGATGCCAGGATGGACCAGCGCTTTTCCTCCTACCGAGCAGAGATGGCGCAACAAATGGAGGCCTTCACCTCTGGGGTGAACTCCTTTTTGGTGCGGATCCAAGAGGGGGAAGATGCGCGAGCACGTGCCGAGGCTGAGAGGTTCCGTCTTGCTGAAGAGGAGAGGAGGATAGCTGCTGAGGAAAGGGAGAAGAGCAGACAAGACATGGCGGCTCTTACTGAGATCTTGAGGAACCTAGCTAATCGAAATCAATCACCAGGATCATCTTCTCAGCCATAGTCTAGCTTCTTCATTTTGTTGTAAGTATTTATATCTCTAGACTAGTCAGTTTTTCTATCCTGTACTTGTAATTTCACATCATTAATGGATTGATTACTGACGGGTTGACGACAATTTCTCATTGTCCAACTAATGTCTACTGATTTTTACTTACCAGCTGATTACACATTTTGTGTAATCAGCACCAGCACTCCATTTGATATTTTTTTAATACTAACCTGACTCAGATTCTTACTTCATAATTTAATCGAGCAATATCTCTCCCAGTTTGAGGGGGAAGATCCTTAGGTTAGAGCTGATGTGAGGAAGTATTTTCATGGGTTTAGATCTGATAGGTTTATTTGTAAAAACCCTGAAATATTCTGTAACTTTCCTCATCAGCTGAGTGCTCGCTGGTTAGGCTTTGATCGCACCAAAAAGGGGGAAATTGTTGGGAAATTTGGCTAAGTTTCCTTTCCCTCAGTAGCTTACTTGTTAGATTATAGAACTAGAAGCACTCATAGAAATGTTGTGATTCTGTTGTCTAGATCATAGTTTTGGTGCATCAAATCCTAAGTCCAACCAGCGTCAGTTTGTCTCTAGAATAGCTCTAGTCTCAAATGTAAAGTCTTGTTTAGGTCTTTTGAGTTGTAAGTCGTAGCTGATCAAGACTCATGCTGGCTACTGTTCACCAGCATGAGATGTGCTTACCAGTTGAGAGAAGTCTCACCAGCAGACGACTGACAGACCCATGCTGACACTGTTCATCAGCGTGGAGTGAAGAGCTAATGACTGGCTACTGTTCACCAGCTGGAAGGATTTCACCAGCAGGAGGCTGACAAATCCTACCAGCAGAATACGTGTTCTGGCTGACACTATTCACCAGCGGTGAAGCCACCAGTCATGGGAGATTCCAAGAAAGGGTTAACATCAGACAAACTGGTAGACTAAGATTGTGCCAGCGTAAGTCACCAGCAGAGACTGCCAGCACAAGATCACCAGTACGATCTACCAGTCGGATGTTACCAGCAGAATTCAAGATTCGCTCTCCCAGAGTCTTAGAGACAAAAAGAAGATTCGTCTGAGGAATATACTGACAAAGTAAGACTTTAAGGAAGGATATCCTTAAAGTCTATCAGTTCAAGACACCAGTTGCGATTCCTCGTACTGACGAAATAATGCCGTTCTGACACAAAGAGGTCTGTGTCAGAAAAAGCAGACACAGGTATGGCATTTTCCTGAAATTCCTACCTGCCGCCGTCTGAAGTACATCCGAGGACAGAGACCCATTCCGGATGTGTCCAAACGGCTAGAAATTTGAATGGGATCCTGCGTCTATAAATAGGTCGGAGCTACCAACATTTAAGAGGCTTCCTGGTTTTTTCGACGCTTACACGCTTGCATCCTGAACATTCAATACTCTCCAACTACCGAAAGAACGAACATTCATTGCTAGCAAGCAAGCATCTTTCGAGGCTTTCTTTAAAGCTTTTCCGTGTGTTGATATCTTTCAAACACGAGACTTCAAGCTTCCTGCTTTTAAGTTTAGACCTCACCTGGTGTTCTTTCTCTTTCTGAGGAAGAACATAGCAGCTCCAGAGCCAGCCAGCTCTTGAGTTATTACGGGCAGTTTGCCGTAGAGGATTCACGTTCTTGGGAGAACTCAACACCCAACTAGTCAGAGGAGGAGGTTGAAGTGACGTGCTCGCACTCCATCCATCTGACGAGAGTTGAAGAAGGACAAGGACCGGGAGCGGTTGATCCAGTGGACTGGTAGACGGGGCATCTACCAGCTGGAGATAGATCGTAGGAACTTTGTACCGGATTACTCTTATAGTGAATTTCCAGTGAGTCGACTGGAGAGTGGACGTAGATCAGTTGATCGAACCACTATAAACATCCTTTGCCTTTATCTGCTTTCAGTATTTAAATTTGTATTTGAAACCCAGCACTCAAGTGCTGGTGTATATCTGAAAACTGATAACTGTGCAAACTAGGCTTAATATATTCTAAGTGTTGAGCTATCAGCTGACCAGCCAGCCAGCCAGTCAGCTGACCAACCAGCAGGACAGAGTGCAAGTTAGACTTATAAGTTCAATATTTCCGCTGCGTAACGTTATACACTCTGATAAACCGGGACCAACATTACTTTCCATGACTCTTCACTTCTTTGTTTTCTCAGAACTTAGCATGATTGGCTAAGTTTCTTGTGGATTCTAGGGTTTGAACCATTGTTGAGTTTCATTCGATATGTTATGCGATTTGATTTTCCTTTTTCATTGATGTTCTGATTTTAATTGGGATTTTCATAAATTACGAGATATTGGCCATTGATTGTAATTCGAGTTGATAGTTTTTGAACCGGGAGGTCTAGATTATCAATTAAGATGCAATTAAATCAGATTTATTAGAGCAATTGTCTGGGAGGAAATTGTGCTTTGAAGGGTTGTAAAAATCTAAAGTTTTAATCAAGAGTAAAAGTCTGTTGTACGTCCGGGAGGAGTCACATGATCTTTTATTTCCATATTATGGTTTCGAGTCCGGGAGGATCACCTGATAATAATTTTCGCGATTAACTCACATCTTTGGAAATTAAACTTGGAATTGAATTGCATAACTAATTGTTTGATTACTCTTTAATGTGGATTACCCTGGGATCCTAATCTCTTATTAAGTTTTATAAATTCTTATTTAATTATTGCCTTTTTAATATTCGTCTAGGAAATTAATAATCAACCTCATTTACCGGGTAATCTAGATAGTAGTACGGTATTTATGTGTTAGTGCTAGATTGTACTTCGATCCTGCAATCTTCGAGATCGATAATTTATTACTTGCCCACTGCATTGGTCTGTACACTTGCAGTTTTAGCACGTTGCGAAACGGGCTATCAGAAGGCTTGGATAACTCATCATTCTCTTAAGATAATATGCTCGCTAATCACACTTAACAAATAATTAGAGTGTAATGAAGTACGGATCCGGTTTTAAGCGACTCAAAACATGACAGTCTAGAAAGACCGACCTCGCTCTAATACCACTTGTTGGTCCCAGATCAGAGTATGTGTGATGTGCAGCAGAAGTATTAAGACAGTTAAATACACTCTAAAACGCGGGCAGTTCAGTTTCTTTTTTAACTCAGTTTTTGTGTGACGGTTTTAAAAACAATGTTTGTGTTAGCCAGCAGTTTAGGTTAACAGTTTTACAATTATAAGCAGTTAACAATTATACACTTCAACACTTCCAGACAAGTGTTGAAGGTTTCAAGATATAATTGGAAACTGTAAGATGCGTAAAGTAAGTAAAATTGTAAATGAGACAGGATATTTATAGTGGTTTACGTCCACTCTACGGATATCTGATCTGGAAATTCACTAAGTTATGAAGATACAGTCCTCACGATCTATAGCCAATTGTTGTAGAGACCTCCGTCCACAGCACAATGGATCACTCGCACATGCAATTGTACATCACTCCTTCTTCAGTTCGTCAAGGCTCAGCGTCTTCTCTGTGAACTGGCAGTTGTCGAAGATGGATTGAGGACAAACCTCCCTTTTCCTTCTCCGGTAGATTGGATGGTTGAGTTCTTCCCAGAACGTACACTGGTTGGCAGTTGCCCGTAATAACCTTCTCTTATCTCAAAAGATTAGGCTGTTGTGTTCTTACTCGAAAAGTAAGAACTCCAAGAAAGTAGATTAAGTCAGCAGACTTAATCCTCGTGTACGCAAGGTCACACAGAGAATCTCGAACGATTCTTTAAGCAATAATGCCTCGTGTTCAATAAATGAACTACGGATTTAATGCCTTCTTGCTTGAGAGCATTTAATGCTTGAGTTTTAAATTCGGCAGAGTGACGGCAAGGATAAAAATGTCGAAGGTTGTTTTGTCTCTGTTGCTCCTGCTATTTATAGTCGAAGAGGTGAAAATAGCCGGTAGAGACAATTTGAAGGATGTCCAATCAGAGTCCATCCTACTCTGCAAAGTAGCCTGCACTTTTGCTTTTTCTGCGACAATGTCCTGCTTTTGCAGGGCAGTTTGTACTTGATGTGTCAGACACCAAACAACGTTGTACGCTAGTCACAACTGAGTGTATGTCTGTCTTTTATCATTGACTTCTTTAATGTTCTTTTGTGACTGATCGGCATCTTGCTATGTACGCATTCCTTGACGCGAAACTGTCCTAGTCTGAAACTGTGAGCGCGTCTCGACAATTTCTCTGTGAAAACTGTGTCCACAGTTTTCTTTAATATATAAACCTTGACAGGAAAAAATGTTTGCGATGTTTTTCGTAACCGTTACTCTGCTATGTTTTCTTCGTCCTTTATGATTGACAGTTATCTCGTCTGAATGGCTTCTTCTTCAAAACTATTCCACAATTTTGAACGTTCTCTTCTCCTAGACTATTACAACTCGATCATCCTATACAAGGATTACATGAGGTAATAACTCTAAGGCCTAGACTCTGGTATATAGTTTTGACACATTAAAACATCAAATTAAGGTGGGATTTCTACATCAACACCTAACAGATACTTCATTTATTACATGTTCACTTCATGTAATAATACCACCAACCGTGTCACTTCGTTGACTCATTTCTCACTCACTGGAATTCAAATTTGAGAAAACAAATATACCACGATCATCTACTCTTCGTGTAGATTAAGTTGGTAATATTTAATTACGACAAAATTAAATATTTCACATCGAGAATTTACCACAAAGTACCAGAATTACCAACACTATTCTATTTGATTTTTAACCTAAAACAGTTGATTTTAGGGTGGGCATAAAAATAAAAATTCAAACAAATATGCATAAATAACAAGATAAATGTAAGAAAATCAAGGGTGGTATAGAGGTAGGATAGTTTCTCGTTGCGTGACGTAAAATATGTCCAATTTTTAGTAGCTCATAACTTTTCTACTTGATAATTTTTTTTTTTGAGAAAAGACAACCACATATCCCAACTTCTTCTATTCTTAGTTCAACTAAAAGCTCTATCTTTGTCCCCAAAAGTAGAATTTATCACCAAACCCATATTTTTTTTCTATATATATAAATAAAAATGAATTTAATATATTAAAGGATTAATTGCATACAATAACACAACTTTCTACAAATTGGAAATTATAACAAGTTCTTGAAAATTTGGCAATTATAACAAATTTTTTAGAAATTTTGCAATTATAACACATTTTTTGAGTTTTAGCAATTATAACATAATATTTAAGAATCTTGCAATTATAACACAATTTTTAAAAGTTTTGTATTTATATCATTACTTTTTAGTCAATTGAAAATAAAAATAAAATTACAAATTGTTTTTAATGATGCTAGAGTAAATCAGTTTATGATTTTTTAAATTTTTTTTAAATAGTATTTTATTTATTATCTATTAAAAAAATCTAAGCATGTGTACATCAGTTTGAAAATTATCTTTATATATTTTTTAAACGAGGATAAAGTTGTCTTTTTATTTTTAAACACCAAACCTAGTTTTGCTTTGTTTTTATGTACACTCATGTGCATTTTAGTCTTAATCAATATTTATATATCCAAAATGAGTTTCATGGGTTTAAGCTATTTAATATTAGATCTCATCTAATTTAGTGAGAAAGTCAATATTCGTCGAAGAGAAGAGAGGTAGGATAGACACATAATTAATAAGCAAAACTTTTAATGGATTGTCAAACTAGTTTTTATGCCTATCTTGTAGATTTGATGTTAGGAGAGTTGTCATGATTGTCTTGCATAGATAGATACATATATTACTTTGTATACATGGATTATTTTGGAAAGTCACAAGTCTATCAAATATCGTGTATAAATGAGTGTTGAGATTAACCTTTACCTAATATTTTCTTTTGCAGCTAGAGTTTGTCACATAATTTAGCTATCGTCGTATTTGAAAAAATGAACTATCAAAGCAAGTAATGGCAATTTGTTAGAAACCATTCCAACAGGGCCAAAAAGAAAATAAAAAAAGATTATTCATTAATTCTATTATATCGACTCTCTTGATAAATATGTTTGAGAATTGAGAATTTTTTATAAAAAAAAAAAATCCAATGATATTACTATTTCGAGTGGGGGCGGAGTTTTATCGTAGGTTAATAACTAAAAAGCATGTATTATCGTCTTGTCTTTCCTCAACTCAAAAATGGGTGTTTGGGGTGAAATTAGGTTGGTAAACTGTTTTTTTATTTTTTCGATAATGTAGGAATAGTGAATCATTATTAGGGCTTTAAACGACAAGGTTTGCTGATAAGGTCAAACATAGTTGGTGCACCCAATCCAAAACCCTTGTTGGTTTATTGGTCCCAACTAACTAATTTGGTCAGGAAACAAGATTCTCATTTGCAATTTCCCACATTTAATTTAAACCTTCATTTATTTTGACTGGCATTAATATATTGGAATTCACCAGCTAACAAGACATTTAATTTTACCTGCATCTAAAAGAAAAAAAAAAAAAAAAAAGTAGATATAGGTAACTCCGGTTATATAACTAATTCATCTTTTTTAAGGTATTGTAAATTCATATCAATGTAACCAACTATCAATACTTGTATATAATTATCTAACATCATAAATTCATACAGTAGTATGTAAATTAATATTAAAGCCAAAATTCAGAGTTGGGGCATCTGAAACTAATTCCATGTGAAGTGTCAGAAAAAACAATGGGCCATCTATGGGACCATTGTATATTAATGTACCAACTACAATTTCCAAACTTTTTTTGTTGTTGGAGTTGGAATATTGTCATTGCCTAATTCTTGAAACTTGAAAGATTGCATGTGAGTTGACAGTCAAATAAAATGTGATCAGTAAGCTTGCCCAAGACAAAAAATGGTGTACACTCCAAAAATTCGAAGCTATCCTAGAATACTATGTCTGGACCTCAAACATGCATAACTCATGTTTGTGTCTTTGTTGAATCACAATAATGTGTCTTCAAGATTTAGTCCTAGGTTTCCTGATTACATATTTTGTACAAGCTGTTTTTGATTCACAATAGTAATGTAGTGCGACTAGCTTCACATCTGAAATCGATTGCAAAACATTTTGCAGAGGGAATAGTAGTTTCAGTCACCTCCAACTTGCCTTTTCCACGAATCTTCAACGATCAATTCATCCACTCCCCAATCTTCATAGCTGTAGTTGTATCCCCATTAAGATTACACGTTCAATAACTAGGAGGGAATGAAGAGGTACTGGAAGAAATTATGTTAGAATGGAGGAGTTCTTACCTTCCATCAGGGAGGTAACGACGAATTGTGAAAGGTATTTTTCGCTCCCTCAGCTCCTTCATCGCAATCTGAAATGATGTATACAACGCATTACAAACTAAATAGACAACGAATGCCTTTGAGTCTTGGACATAGTGAGCATCCTGTTAGTTATACAATCCAGGGGACAGGGAGCACTGAACAACTCCACACGCAATTTTTGAAGTTACGAGGACAATCAAGTGATAGAATTTTTTATATTGTTCAAAAGAGTAGTATTGTGATGCTCTCAAAATGTATATCATACCTTGTCACCAGTAGAAAAAGTAACAACTACAAAGTTGCAACAACACTGAGCAATTCAAGATTTTGGGGACTCTTGTCTTATGTGTTAATTGGAGACAATAATGGATGAAGCATAAAACATAAACTGGTTCTGGATTTGTCTCACTAAGCATGTTAACAACCGAAATGTCCCAGTATGTAACTTGAAAGTGATCCTAGCACTCTTTAACAATAGAACTTATTTTCACCCTCAAAATTATTATTATCCATATGTATTCTCTAACTTTAATCTAACTATTTATCAAAAATCCAAGGATCAATGATATAAGGTATTCCTCCATTTACAATGAAGAACACAGCATTTATCGTACTTCTGTTTACTCAAATCCCAATTACAGTCACAAATCAATCCAAATATCATTTTCTATCGTTGAATATTCCGAAAAACTTACAAACAACCAAGGATGAAAATTAACGGGAAACTATCCCAAAAGTAATGGTTTTTGTGTACCCGTATGTTTTTCCTAAGGATTAGGATATTTTACTAAGAATCTCTGTAAGTTTCTGTATGAAATTCATTAACCTTTACAAACTAAGCAAATATGGGAAAATTTACAAGAATATAAGAACCTTATTCACCATATTCAAATGATAAGGCGCTAATTATTTCAATGAACACCAATACTTTCACTAAATCAACTAAAAAGGATAGTCATTGGCAAAAAAGAACAACACAAGTTTAGTTTTCACTCCATATTCAAAACATTTTACCTCCAATGGATCCGTTTCCCCCTCCAACTCCACCATCACTGGCGCATTCATGCTGCCAAACACAAACACAAATTCTCTAATTATTAAACTGCAAAAAATTAATCAAATTTTCCAAGCTAAAACCAGAAGTAACACTAAAGCCGAACCTAATCTGCAGCGCACGCGTGCCCAGTATCCTCGCCCGTTCATATTTAGTCATATACTTGGAAGTTTTCCGAGGGCGTTCGACCGGCTCTTGCTCCTGCTTCTCATCTCCATCGCCTTCAATGGCGTCAGGGATATCCTCATTGTTCTCTTCTTCCAGCTCTGCCCCTTCCTGTCAATCACATATCAAAATCAACGACGTCTGCCTAATGAACTTGAGACAAAACCATTTTTTATTTTATTTCATATACAAAGTAGACTATAAACAAATACTCACGTCAATCTCCGGCTCCGGGGGCTCATCCTCATACCTATTAAAAAACCCCCAAAAAAAAGTTGCTATTATTTCAGAAGATAAACCCTAATAAGCTTAATTTTGCATATGACGAGTATTCATAAAAAAAAAGGTTATTAATGGCGTGTGGATGAAGAGAAAATTGGAGAATTTCACTGACCCTCCATCCATTTCATAGTCTTCGTCTGCCATGGCGCGCTAGGGTTTTCTCTGTAATTTCTCTTCTTCGGCACACGAGACTTGAATTTGTTGCTAGAATTTTGCGTGAGGGCACAATTTATGGAGAAGACAAAAACTTGATGGGCCTAGTCTGCAACCATTTTATTTGGGGCGAGTTGAAATTAGTGGGCTACAAATTGTAATTACAAAAAATGTTGCAACTTTCGACTCCATGTTTAGCTTTCCTGGATTTTTTTAGTATTTCAAACCAAATCTATTATTTTGATCACTATTTCACCCATCAAATCAGCCAAATCACCAAATCCAATTTATTATAATAATAAAAATCTCAAAAAATTAACTAGTGAATTGAAAATAAATGAATTCTTATAAATATATATATTTATTAATATTGGGCATTATTTAATTCCCTTTTATTAAATATGATATCATATAAATATTTGAATTCCTGTATTTGAAAACACACGTTGAAGAAATAAAAACTGCTCTTCTCTGCCTTCTTCTCTGATTTTCTATATTATTCGTTGCTTTTGATTCAATCTACTTACAATACGTTATCAGCACGAGTGTTCTATCAATTCTTAAAATATTTTGGAGTTACCCTAGAAAAGAATGTGTCTTTCCTACTAGGTAATTAAACAATCTATTTTCTTTTCATGTGTGGAAAACTGAGAATCATCTATAAGTTAATATCTCCATTTCGTAAAGTGTAATTGGTGGTGTGGGCTTTACAAATTGATTTGTTTTGCACTTTATGTGATAGTAGAAATTTTCTTATATTTATTCTATGATTGAAAAATTGTTTAGTTAATGGCAATAGAAATATTGGTCCATTAAGAATTTCATGTATATTTTTCCTCAATTCTGCTATTGGGATTCTTCTCCATTAATTGTGGTTTTCCATCTTTCTTTGATTATGTTGACGTGATTTTATTTTTGGGAACCATAAATATGGAGTCTTTCTATCAGAATTTGTATTTTTACAATGTTGTTCTTATATATTGTATTTTTTCTTTTCTGCTCCGATTGTTGATTGCGGTAGTTATCGATTTGCAAGATGATGATTTCTAAATGGGGTTTAAATGGTAGGGTTGGTATGAAAATGTAATATGATTATATAAAATAAAAAAAAATGCAAGGGAGGTTGGCGAATTTGAAGAATAGCCGTAGGGTTTATGGATAATTACAAATTGAAGAAGAATTATCTGAGTTAAAGAAGCATATGGATAATCAAAGAAAATATTATAAAAAATGAATTCTTTGACTAAATTTCAATGGGATTTCAATTTGGGTGTACTCACTCGTCTTTGCTGGCAAAACTGTGACAGCGAGGAATCTTGGAGGGCTTGTTTGGTTTGCTTTTAAATTAGGGTTAATTGCATAGGATAACACAACTTTTCACAAATTTGCAAATATAACAAACTTTTTAAATTTTGGCAATTATAACATGTTTTTTAAAAATTTTGCAATTATAACACACTTTTTTTGTTTTAGCAATTATATCATTATATCTTAAAATATTTTAATTAAAACTCAATATTTGAAATTATTGCATTTATATCATACTTTCTTTAGTTAATTAAAAAATAATATAAAAAAATAAAAATCAATTAAAAATAAAATATAATATAATAATATATTTTGTAATACTACTACACATAAAACTTGAATTTATGCAATTTAAAAAAATACTTACTTGATAATTGCAATTTATATTTTATTTTTTATCATTGATTTTAAAATAAAATAAAATAAAGAAATGACGAATGAGACATGCAAAATCTTATTTATTTTATTTATAAATTTAAAATAAATGTTAGTTTCCTCACTGAAATTCGTTGCTTATTTTTATTTTAATTTATTTTTAAATAGGAATACATGCATTAAATTCACACACACATATGTCCCCAGTAGGGATGTCAATTTAGCCCGAAATCCACGGGTTGACACGATTAACCCGAGCCAAAATACGGGTTAGGGTCGAGATATTTTGGCCCGAATAGCCCGGGATCGAATAACCTGATGCCCGATAGGACTGAGCCCGAAACCCGATGGGTTGGCCCGATTAGCCCGATTATTATTTTTATTAATATATTACTCATAATTATACTACTAAAATCAACTTCTAATATTTAAGATGATATTTTATTAATTAAGTTTTAAGTTATAAAATTGTATTTAGTTCAAATATTATTCAATATATAGTTAAATTTATTTATTTATAAAGTAAAAATATATTTAAATATTGTTAAAATAAAAAATAATATAGTTTTAATAGTTAAATTTATCATTATATAAAAATTTGCGATGTGTTTTGCATTTTTATAAGAGAGAAATAAAATTTTAATTATTTTTCAACATTTGAGAGAAAATATATTAAAAATAAAAAACAATTAATAAATTCATTTGCCCGACAGGCTAGCCCGAAAACCGATGGGTTAGGGTTAGGGTCAAGATATTTTAGCCCGAAAAAATTTCAGCCCGGTTTGACCCGGATCGATTAACTCGCAACTCGATAGGGCTGACCCGAAACCGGACGGGTTGGCCCGATTGACATCCCTAGTCCCCGGGAAAGCTCGAACCTATAACCTCATGGTCCAGGCAAGGTAATTGTTGATGGAGGTTTATATTTTAATATTTTAGATATGGTGAAAATTTGATATTTTATTTTTGTTTGAGATATATTATTTTTATTTTAAATTTGGATGAAATAAAAAACTTATAATTGAAATAGAGAAATATAATGTTGCCTTTTATTTTATTTTTTAAAAAACTTGTTATAATTGCAAAATTTTCAAAAACTTTGTTATAATTGCCAAACTTTTCAAAACTTGTTATAATTGCAAAATGAATGAAAAGTTGTGTCGATATTTGCAATTAACCCTTTAAATTATTAGACAGTGAAGTGAAATTTTGTCAATTAAAGATTATTCATAATAAGTGAAATTGAATGTATGCAGCAAGATTTTACTAATGTCTCTTCTCAAACATTTTAATGTCCAAGATCTTCTATTTAGACTTGCCGTCCTTCATGCAATTTCTTCTCTGTCCCGGTTGTTGATTTATGTTATGTTGTGCAATCTTGATTATTTTTTTGAATTTTGGCAAAATCTCTGCATTTTCAGTGGGATTATTGTGTTACTGTTGTGCGACTTGATCTATGACAGTCGAATTGAGTTGTATTTTTCTATCAATTTAAAACTTTTGATTAAAAAAAAAATTGTACATGGCTATGGCTGATACACTACCACTTATTAACTCTTCTCTATCGGTTTAGGAGAACATTTTTAATATTAATAACAATCTGAAAATTTATTTACTAGATATTCATGAAAATATATGTTCATAAAAATACTGTTACAGTAATTTTAGTTTATTTGCTCCTAGAATTACTAAATTATGCTTCTCTAATTTCTATTCCATAATTATGTAGTTTGAAAATGTCTGACATCACCAAGAAAAAATTTGCTGAGCTCGCCCTTGATGGCAACAATTATTTAATGTGGGCTCTAAATGTTGAGATTCATCTGACTTCATGCGGCTTAAGTGAAACTATAATTCAAGACTCTTCAAGTAGCTCTGCCCAGAAGGCAAAAGCTCTAATTTTTCTTCGTCACCATCTGAACAAAGATCTCAAAAATGAATATCTAACTGAGAAAGACCCCTCTATCTTATGGCAATCCCTGAAGGATCGCTTTGATCAACAACGATCAATAGTCCTACCTCAAGCACAATATGATTGGTTAAATTTTCGAGTTCAGGACTTTAAATCCGTAACTAAATATAATTCTGCTCTACAACGTACTGTATCGCAACTAAAACTCTGTAAGCAGAACATTACAGAAGTTGAGCTGATAGAGAAAACTCTATCAACATTTCATGCTAGCAATCTTATACTCCAGCAGCAGTACAGAGCTAAAAATTATGCTAGACACTCTGAACTTATATCTGCTTTACTTGTAGCAGAAACACATAACCAACTTCTTATGAGAAATCATAATGCAAGACCTGTTGGTTCACAAGCAGTGCTTGAAGCACATGCAACAGCTCAACGATATAATAATAGAAGAGGTAGAGGACGAGGTCTAACTTATAATCATGGTGGCAGAAATTGGTCTCAACGTGGTGGTCGAGGTGGCAGATATAATAATAATATCAGGTTTCAAAATTAAGGACAGAATGATCACCCTCGCAATTTATCATTCAGAGGTCGTGGAAAGGGATATAATAATAAAACTCATTCACAGAAAGCCAGTTCATCTCAACTTGCAAATGACAAAAAAGAAGTTTGCCATCGGTGTGGATGTAGTGGTCATTGGACCCGTACTTGTCGCACCCCAACCCATTTGATTGAAGCATATCAAAGGATGCAGAAAGATAAAAAGGGCAAAAATGTTCAAGTGGAATCACACCATGCAAGTTCGCCTGAAGCAAACATGTCCTTTAACACAGATGATGATGACCTATTGGGTTTGGAGCTCGCTGATTATGTAGATAAAGAATAAATTGACTCTGTTATGTTTGTTTAAATGTATTATGGATAATAGAATTCTAGTATGTGTTTTACTTTCGTAATGAATGATTATTTTACTTCTCGTTTATTTATTTTTGTCATTTAGCTCAATTACTTACTCTTATTCTCATATTTTAGAATACACAAATATCAATGACAGAATCAATGGAGGGTGAAAGAATTTTATGCTTAGTTGATAGTGCTACTAAACACATTATCCTTACAGATAGAACATGTTTTCAAACTCTAACTGAAAAGAGGGGGAGCGTTACTATAATTGCAAATGATAATATACTTATTGTAGGCTTTGGAAGAGCTTATTTGATTCTACCTATGGGTACATAACTTATTATTAATGATGCACTGTTGTACCCACAATCCAAACGTAATCTTCTCAGTTTTAAAGACATCCGATTAAATGGTTTTCATATTGAGACTGATATAGAAAATAATATTGAAGTTTTGCTCATAACTCAAACAATTGGATGTCGAAAACAAGTCATGGAAAAGCTCCCATCTTTCTCCTCTGGGTTGTATTATACTTATATTCAGCCTAATTTCCCTATTACAATGCATAAAAAACTTAATGACCCAAAATCTTTCAAATTATGGCATGAACGCTTGGGTCATCATGGGCACACAATGATGCGTCGAATTGTTAATAATTCTATTGGGCTTGATATTCATAGTAAAAATCTCACATCCCCACAAGATTTTGTTTGTATAGCTTGTGCGAAAGGCAAACTAATAATACAACCTTCTCGCACTAAAATAAGAACAGAATGTCCTACATTTCTTGAACGAATTCAAGGAGATATATGTGGACCAATTCATCCACCATTAGGGCCGTTCCGATACTTTATGGTCCTAATTGATGCTTCTACTCGGTGGACTTATGTGTGTCTATTGTCCACTCGCAATAATGCTTTTGCAAGACTTATTGCCAAAATTATTGAGTTGAGAGTTCAATTCCCTGATTACTCAATCAAATCCATTCGAATGGACAATGCTGGTGAATTCACCTCAAAAGCATTTGATGAATATTGTATGTCTTTGGGCATCAGAGTGGAACATCCGGTTCCTCATGTTCACACCCAAAATGGCCTAGCTGAATCATTAATCAAACGAGTAAAATTAATAGCTAGACCATTACTACAAAATTGTAAACTACCTATTTCTTGTTGGGGACATGCTATCTTGCATGCTGCTATGTTACTTCAAATTCGACCAATTGCATATCATGAATATTCTCCCATACAATTAGTACGTGGTAAAGAACCAAACATTTCTCATCTGCGTGTATTTGGTTGTGCAGTTTATGTTCCAATATCACCACCAATGCGTACCTCTATGGGCCCTCAACGTAAGTTAGGTATATATGTTGGTTATGAGTCTCCGTCTATTATTAAATATCTAGAGCCCATGACTGGGGATCAATTTACTGCTCGGTATGCTGACTGCATTTTTAATGAAGATCATTTCCCGACATTAGGGGGAGACACAAACTCAAAATCAAAAGAATGTCGAGAAATTTCATGGAATGAAAAAGATCTTCAATACTTAGATCCACGTACTAATCAATCTTAACTCGAAGTTCAAAAGACAATCAACTTGCAATATTTAGCAAGTAATTTGCCAGATGCATTTACTGATCATAAAGGAGTGACTAAATCACATATACCAGCTATAAATGCACCACAAAGAATTGAAATCCCGAGTGGACTAAATAAATCAATTGATGCTCCTTAACGCCTGAAGCTTGGGAGACTGATCACTAATTTCTTTAATGATACTTATAGAGTAGTGACAAGTTTAAATTATCGATCCCACGGAGATTGTAAAAGCGAACATCTCATATAGTGAAACATTTATTTTCGGTTTGTTGTCTAAGTAAATAGAAATCTAGATGAGTTTTGAAATTTAAAACTGATTTTGCAAGAAAATTAAATTAAAGCAGAGATTTAAAACCGGGTTTTAACACACTAGAGAAAAGATCAGATTCCAGGGCAAGTTCACGTCAATGATAGCATGCAAGGAAAATCAATCGATCAATTGAACTATTGATGATGGTGGAACATTAGAATAATATTACAAATTCCAGGGTTAGGCAATTTATAAAGTAGATTGTCAATTTCCTATATCCTTTCGGTATCTAGAAAAATTAACAACTCCCAAGAACATCAGATTTATTCCTATGGATTAAATTCTTCTTCTCAGACACAATTAAAAATCTATATTATCAATTGTTAAATCCATTAATCAATTTTCACTTTTCAGTCTCAAATTAATTAATTATGAAAACCTAATCAAATGGCCAATTTAATCAGATTAAGAAAAGGCATAAGAATTGATAAACCAATTTAAAATATTGATCGATTTAATTACCTAAACATGCATCCAAGACAATCACATAAACCCTAGAATCTGAACAAAGGATTACCTACACATATTCATGTTAAACAAAAATATGGAAGAATAAAACCTGTAACAATCCTTCATAGAGAAAACAAGTCTTGATATTGCATCCAATCTTCAAAACGTTCGATCACAATCTTCACTACAGATCAAAGGCAATTCAAGAACAAGAAAAACTCTAGGTTTAGGTCTAAAAAGTGGCATAATAAATAAATCTCGCATAAACAAGACTATATATACTAGGTATAATTGTCCCAACATGGAAATAACTTAAAAGCATTAAATTCCGCCAGGATGACCCGTATGTCGATCGACACAATTTCTGTCGATCGAAATACATCTTCAACTTCCAAAAATCATGCATGCCCTGTCGACTCTCCACTCCGAGGTCCATGTCGATCAACAGAGTTTCTGTCGATTAATAGGACCGTCTCTTCCTGTCGATCGACTTGATCTTCAACACGAACTTCTGCGGCAAACTTGTGTAGGGTTTTAACGTGAACCGAATCACCAAAACCAAACTGAACCGAATCGATCTATGGATATTGCTCATAATTAAATACTCAAAACCCTAGCATGCTCCTATGAATTTAA
>JAPKLW010000092.1:887716-964673 GCA_026898455.1 Plectranthus barbatus
ATACATGTACGATTGTTAACAGATAGGAGAAATAAACCGTTGTATACACATTGTAATAAATGCTTTCAGTATACAAACCCATCAACTTGTCCCTCTGTTTCGATCGACAGGATTCCTTTCGATCGAGACAGAGCGCACGACAGAAATCTCTATTTTTCATACTTAGTGATTTTCACTCCAAAAACCTGCATTTTTCAGCATAACAAACAACTCAGATATAAAAGTAATGTGATGCTCAGAATTTAAAGTAAACGTACTGTAAAATTATCAAAACAATCATTGATAAGTGAACGAAATAGCGCACTTATCAACTCCCCCAAACTTGAACTATTGATCGTCCTCGATCAAAACACCAAAAGAAACTTAAATTCATGCAAACAGAGATCACTGCCTCACAAGATTCATCACAATCTAAGTACATTCTCATTGAAAAGATAATGCAATTAAAAACTAATCCAAATTATCAATAGTTTCGGGAAGAACCTCACAGATAGGAAGAATTTCATCAATCACTCATCACTCAAGTGTTTAGGACATGTGTTTCACTCAATTCAAAGTAATACAGTTTTCTTAACCATAAGTTTGGCAAATTTCTCATCTCTCCACTGCTTAGAAAGTAAGAGAACTCAGTGAATCAAAAAGGTCTTTAATTTGGTTGTAATGGGGCTTTTCTAGAAGGTAGGTTGTTTTAGGCTGAGTGACTGACACACTTATGATTTTCACAACTTCCCAACTATCAATCCACATTACCTTTCTTCCTCAGCTTCCTCTTTTCTACTTATACACACATTTTCAACAAATGTTCACCTTGTGAACTTATCCTAACAATTTAAACTACAGTACAAACAAAACCCAACTGCACACAAGAGGGTAAGCTTTTCTTCTCTTTTTTTTCATATAATTTTTCTCAAGTCAGCTCAAATCCATGAGCATTCATATTTTCAACGAACCATAGCTCATAATCACACTACCCTTCTCATTTTCTAATTCAATCCACACAATTGACTCACCAGAACACTACTTACATCAAAAGAAAGACTTTTCAGGCTCAAGGTGGCTCCAAGTGGTCATGTGTAGGGTTAGTGTTTGGGATAAGGCTAAGAAAAGAGATGCCTAAGATCATTTTCACCAAGTCTCACATCAATACAGCCTCGAGAGAGAAATAAGACAAATTCTAGAATCCAACTGCAGACTCGATCACACATGAAAGAAAAACTCAGGCACAATTCTCACTTGGTTCTTTTGTTCTTCCCTAACAGTATCCAATCCAAACCACATAAATCAAGCAAAATCAAGAATCAGAGAGCAACTCATCATGCGGTATTCTCCTATCATCGGCTACTCATCATGCAATCCTAATTGTCTCAATCTCAGTATAGACCAATCATCAACCAAATAAGTTCATATCTAGGGAAAGAAGAGTACATAATCTCAAGTTACACTTAATGGATTTCTGAACTTAGAACAAATACATTGGAAAAAAACAAATACATCAGAAATGACTAAACTGAAGCAAATACAACTGAAAGGAAATAAAGTACAGGGAAATACTGAAATACACGGAAATAAAGCAAGTAAATGATAAAGGATTCCATTCCCACAAGTCACCCCCAAACTTATTCAATACGAAGGAAAGAATAAGTTTGAAAGTCAGCTTGTAGGAAGGGAATCAAGAATCACTCCCTCGGCGGACTCTGATCGCGCTCATCCCTCATGTTCCGGCGGCCATAACGCAGGGCTGGCTCAAATGATAAGAAGTGCTCCTCCATCCTACGGGTCCGATACGCCACGGCGGCGGTGTGGGCAGCCTGCTGAGTCCGGATGTCGGCCAGTATAGTGTCCTGTACCAACTGATGATCATGAACTGCTCGGAGCTCGATACGGAAGCTGGTTGTGGCTGTCATCTGATCCTGCATAAACTGAACGAACTGTCCCCAGTCGGGGATTATGCTGGGAGTACGGGCACCACCGTAGGACGTAGAGGCACCATCCCCTCCCCCTGCAAGAAAAGGTGGAATGGACTGAAATGGGGGGATCAGATCGGGGTTGCTCATCTCTCTGATGCGCAACAGCCCAGCACCGCTCCTCGGCCAGTCGCTCAGCCTCCTCTTCGCGGGTGCGAACCCGCTGATCTGGCGGTGTGCCCTCACGGTGAAGCAGTCGGGAGGTGGGTCGACCACTGCGGGGACCTCTGGTCCTGTCCATATGCGCCGGCGTAGCCATAAACCAGTTGTCGCGGAACTCAAAGTTCGAAACATGTGTCAACTCGGGGGCCAGAAGGAGGAACCGATCGCCGTTCGAAAAGTGGAGGAAAAGGTCACCCTGGAAGTCTAAAATAAAGCGGAACTGCTCCAGCTGGCCAATCACCAAGGTCCGGTCACCACTAAGTGGTGTGAAATCATCAACAGGAATCCCCACATGTCGGGCGATGGGAGTCACAAATCCTCCACTCCACAAATCGCCCGGGGTAACCACCTACTGTCTCTTCCAATTCTCCATGATGAAAGCAGACAAACTGAGATGGACACCATTCAGCATAGCCCATATACAGAAGATATCGCTCTCGCGGGCTTTCCCCTGCTCATTTCTGCCAAAAATGGAGACCCCAAAGACCTTCTGAATATATCATAGCATAGGATTGTCGATGGCGGTCGCTTTCATGTTTCCTTTGTCGAAGTTGGCCGAGTCGGCCTCAGCAGAAATGGCAGGCCAAAATAGCTCAATGCGGAACTCGGGCGGCTGGTGGAAGAGTCCCCCCTGGGCACAACCAAAAATCTCGTCCAATGTTGTTCGGCTAAGCCGATACAGCTACCCCCGCAGCTGAAACTAAATCCCGTTAGGCTCGACGGGGCCTTGGCGGTGACTTGGCTCAATGATATGGAGTGTGGCAAAGAACTCCAAGACCAATGGGGGAATAGTGGGCCACATCTGCTGGATAAAATGACCCCAGCCACAACGGGAGAATAGCCGCTGGACATCATCCCCTAGACCCAACTTCCTCAAATCATCCGGATCAGGGTACCTAGTTGCCTTCAAGCGGAAGCCTTGCATGTGGCGAAAGCGTCACTGGTGGTCGGGAAAGGTGATGGAGATCTAATTGGCAAGATTTATCAAGATATTTCAAGAAGATTCATTGAAGATATGATTCAAGATTTGATTTATCTTGATAAGATTTTGTAGTTAGTTATTTAAGTAATTTTGGATTCTATCTTTTAGGTATATTTTATTTCCTTAGTTTATTATGATTTGATTTCCTTATTAGATTAGGATTTGATTTCCTTATGAAATTATGATTTGAGTTTGCCTATATATAGGCCTTGTTATGGAACAATTTATTCAGTTTTCAGTTTAATAAAATTTGTGAGGTTTTCTCCTTCAATTCTGAAAGCTAAAAATTTCGAATTTCCTATTCATCCTTAGGGTTTCGATTTTGACTAATCAATCGGACAATCATATCCATTGGTGGTGTCTTCACATATATCCTTCGTTGTTGGGTCAATTCTCTTCTTGGGTTGTAGGAGAATTTATTCTGGACTACGGTACTTGAGGGTTTTCAAATCCAAAGGTGTTGGATCCTTCCATCTTCAGTGATCAGTTTGCTTCCGCGTCGATTCTGAGTCCATTCGTTCGAGTTCCTGGGCTGCGATCTAACCCTTCCTGGTGAGGATCGTATCATTTTGGTATCAAAGCCAGGTTGTGTCTTTCTTTCCTTATCATTTTGGTATCAGAGCCAGGTCGTGTCCTTCCTCTACCTTGTCTTTCTTTTCCTTATCATTTTGGTACCCAGAGCCAGGTTGTGTCTTTCTTTCCTTATCATTAGTTTTCATTTGTGTTTTGGCTAAGTCAAAAAAAGGGGGGGGGGGGGGGGAGACTTGAATTATTAGTATCATACCATATATATTCAAATATTTCCTTATCCATATTTTTTCCTTCTTGATTACCAAGTAATTTGGTAATTACATTATTCAAATCTTTCCTTATCATATATTTCCGTATCCATATTTTTTTCCTCCTTGATTACCAAGTAATTTGGTAATTACCTTATTCAAATATTTGTTTATCCATATTTTCCTTCTTCATTACCAAGTAATTTGGTTTTTTCTTATTAAAAGAAAAAAGAGAATATACAAAAAAAAAAAGAGAAAAAAATTCGTGAAAAGAAAAAGAAAAAAAAAGAGAGAGAAAACTGTTTTGATCATAACTTTTGCTACAGGTGTCCGATTTCAGTGCAATTGTACTTTTTGGAAACGTCTCAACGAGATCTACAAGTCTCACTTATTTGTCGTGACATTCCATGAGCAGAATGTATAAAATCGAATATGAGGAGTTAGATGCTAGAATTCAGATGAGGTATATGATGAAATTTTTGAAATCTGGCTTTAGAAAGATGGTGAGGTCAGAGATGGAGATGTTGCATCAACGGCTTGATGCATTGGAAAATGATTATTTGGGAAGCAAAAAGATGATATATAGACAAGCAAGGTGGGAGAACCAACCAGATAATTACTCCTCATTTTTTTGACAAGCTTCAGTCAATAGTGGAGCAGGCATTGATGGCAACCAAGTCTGAGTCGATGTGTACATCAGTTCAAGAGATCAAGGAAGAACATGTAGCAGTTCAGATTCCATTGGAGGTTCCTGGTGAAGCATTTGTGGCAACCGAATTCGAGTCAATGCAGCCAATTCAAGAGACCAAAGAAAAGGTTGTGAGAGTTGCTACACCGTTGGAGAGTCATATTGAAGACAATGAAGGATTCGAGGTTCTAGCTACACTCACTATCATTAACAGTCCATTTATGGATATACAAAATCAAAGTCAAGTGCAGTGGAAGATGGAGACAAAATTAATAAAGTCAGTTGAGGAGATGGTCGAGAGGAACATAGTTCAGTCCATTTTTGTGAGGACTATTGGTTTGAAAATGAAGATGCATGAAGAGAAGAAATTGCCAGATTTTGAACATGATGATGTGCCAAACAAGCCAACCAGGGGCAATGTAAGAGGTCAATTGAATACGGTGCAGACGAGGATTTGAGGACAAATCCTTTTGAAGAAGAGGGGAATGATGGAGATCTAATTGGCAAGATTTATCAAGATATTTCAAGAAGATTCATTGAAGATATGATTGAAGATTTGATTTATCTTGATAAGATTTGGTAGTTAGTTATTTAAGTAATTTTGGATTCAATCTTTTAGGTATATTTTATTTCCTTAGTTTATTATGATTTGATTTCCTTATTAGATTATGATTTGATTTCCTTATGAAATTAGGATTTGAGTTTGCTTATATATAGGCCTTGTTATGGAACAATTTATTCAGTTTTCAGTTTAATAAAATTTGTGAGGTTTTCTCCTTCAATTCTGAAAGCTCAAAATTTTGAATTTCCTATTCATCCTTAGGGTTTCGATTTCGACTAATCAATCGGACAGTCATATCCATTGGTGGTGTCTTCACATATATCCTTCGTTGTTGGGTCAATTCGCTTCTTGGGTCGTAGGAGAATTTATTCTGGACTACGGTACTTGAGGGTTTTCGAATCCAAAGGTGTTGGATCCTTCCATCTTCAGTGATCAGTTTGCTTTCGCGTCGAGTTTGAGTCCATTCCTTCGAGTTCCTGGGCTGCGATCTAACCCTTCCTGGTGAGGATTGTATCAAAAGGCAAATTCAGGTTCCCAACCGGGCAGCTCCTCCGGGACTAAAACATGCTCCTCTTCCTCACCGTCCTCATAGTCTGTGTCCACCAACTCATCACCTTCGGCTTCATCGTGCATCTCCTCATCCTCCTCCGGGATGTACTCCTCATCAGAAGATGACATCCTCAAATCTACAGAACCAACAAAGCACAGAATAAGTACAAGACAGTAGGAACACAACCAACTACCCCAAACTTGCCTAGTGCAAGCAAATCCACAGAAATCAACCACAAGGAGGTATGCTCATAGCAAAATAACCACCCAATCATGCAATTCATACCAAATCCAAGTGCACAACAACAATCATAAGTCACAAGAACCAAAATGTACACATGGGAGAGGCATAAACCAAGCAACAGTAAAGGGGGGTGTGTATGAATCAAAATCCAAATTCAACCTCAATTGGGGATACCCATTCCAAATTGACCACCCAATCATGCAATTAACACCAAAACCAAGTGCAAAACATAAACCAATAAGCAAATCAAGCAGAATTTGCAATTTGGGAAGTATAAAGTGAGCAACAGTAAAGGGGGTGCATTTGGAATCCTCAAATCTCCAAAAATCCACAAATATCAACAATTAAGCCGCAAGGAACTCATATCGACTCTCTTACAACCTAGAACGAGCACTAGTAACCCGATATATGTAACAAATCGAAGCAAAACCCAACAATTCAACCCAATGCAAAAAGGGGCAAAACTAGGGCTCATAACTCAAATAATGCACAAAAATTAGATAAAAGCAATAAAGAACTCGAAAGGAGAGATAGGAGACGAGTTTACCTTGGTCGGAAGCTAGTGGGTGGCGCTGAAAGTTGATCGGGAAGGGGGAATTTTGGTGGTGCTGTGTGTGTGTGTCGAGAGAGTGAGAGAGGGAATGAGCGAGAAGTGTTGTTCAGCATTTTTAAAAGACAGGGTGCGCGCGTCTGTCTCGATCGACAGGCATGCTGTCGATCGACAGACACGCTATTTTTCAATATTTTTGTTTTTTTATATTTAATTAAATAAATAAATACGAATTTTAAATTAAAACCTAAAATCGGATCGACCCGGCCGGTTCGACCGACACAGTCGTGTCGATCGACAGGCCGGGTGTTGATCGACACATTTAACGACTCGACATAAATTGAAGGCGACACTCGTGTCGATCGACATAATTTACGTCGATCGAAACAGAGGCCCAAATTTTAAAAACGAAATAAAAAGCTGAAAATTTTTCTAAGGCATGGAACAAATCCTAAAACACCTAAGACTCGAAAAACTGACTCTAAAACTGAAATGAAGCAATAAAATGATGGGTTACCTCCCAACAAGTGCTTCGTTTAACGTCGTTAGCTCGACGATACCTCAGATCAGGGTCGGTTTAGATAATGCACCTCCACAGCTCCAATTTGCAGCTGGCTGTAGTAACGCTTGACGCGATGTCCATTGACTCTGAAGATTGTGCCATCTTGGCCAGCTAACTCCACAACTCCATTGCTGGCAATATTAACCACAGTATATGGTCCATTCCACTTGGACTGCAGCTTTCCTGGCATGAAGCGGAGGCGAGAATTAAAGACAAGAACCAGATCCCCTTTGTAGAATTGTCGCCTCTTCAGGCCTTGGTCATGGAACCTATTTACTCGGAGTTTGTAAATCATGGAATTCTCATAAGCCTCCTCACGGAATTCGTCCATCTCATTCAAGTAAGCAACTCGGCTCTCAGCAGCAACTTTCCAATTCATATTCAATTCCTTCATAGTCCTCCATGCCTTGTGCTCAAGCTCCACAGGAAGATGACAGGACTTACCAAAGACCAACTGGAATGGAGACATAGCAATCGGCGTCTTGAAAGCAGTACGGTAAGCCCACAGTGCGTCATCGAGCTTGAATGCCCAATCCTTCTTCATCTTGACAGTCTTCTCAAGGATCCCTTTGATCTCCCTATTCGACAACTCAGGAAGGCCATTCCCTTAAGGGTGGTATGGAGTAGTAACCCTGTGCTTGACACCATATCGAGCAAGAAGAGCAGTAATGGTACGGTTACAGAAATGGGAACCACCATCACTCACCAAGGCTCTTGGAGTGCCATATCGAGTCACCACATACTTCTGGAGGAAGTTCACCACAACTTTGGAGTCATTGGTGGTCATCGGAATGGCCTACATCCATCTAGAAACATAATCAACAGCCAAAAGAATGTAAGTGTAACCTCCTGAAGGTGGGAAGGGTCCCATGAAGTCTATCCCCCGCACGTCGAAGATCTCGACCCCAATCACTGGTATAGTGGGCATCTCATCTTTCTTTGAAATGTTGCCCATCCTCTGACACCTGTCACAGTTAGAAACAAAGGCCTTGCAATCGCCATGGATGGTTGGCCAGTAGAAACCACTAGAAAGGACCTTGAAGGCGGTCCTGTTGGCAGCAAAGTGGCCACCGCTAGGAGAGGAGTGACAAGCCTCGATGATCTTGAAGAACTCAAGCTGAGGGACACACCGGTGCATAATGGTATCGGCACATCGGCGCCACAGGTACGGATCCTCCCAATAGTAGAATCGGACCTTCTTCAGAAATCTCTTCCTTTCCTGTGGGGTAGACTCCGGAGGGGGAACTCCACTCACCAAATAGTTGGCATAGTCAGCATACCAAGGGGTCTTGTTGAAATAATACTCCTTGAGGTCCCTATCCTTGCATACAAAGACCTGTTCATCAGGGAAAGTCTCTTGGATCCTCATCTTCTGATCATCCCCCTCAACCGGACACTCCAACCTTGAGAGATAGTCGGCAATCACATTCTCACAGCCTTTCATGTCCTTGATCTCCACATAAAACTCTTGAAGTAAAAGGATCCATCGGATCAATCTGGGCTTGGCATCCTGCTTAGCAAACAAAAATTTAATGGCAGCATGATCAGTATAAACAATAGTTTTCGACCTTATCAAGTAGAGCCGAAATTTGTCAAATGCATGCACAACAACAAGCATCTCCTTCTCTGTGGTGGTGTAATTGCATTGGGCAGGGTTCATGGTCTTGTTGGCATAGTGGATGACATGGAAAAGCTTCCCCTTCAGCTGCCCTAGAACCGCTCCAACTGCATAGTCACTAGCATCACACATGAGCACGAAGGGCTCATCCCAATCCGGAGAAGTGAGGACTGGAGCAGTCACCAATGCCTTCTTCAACTGCTCGAAGGCCTTCAAACACTCTGCATCAAAAACAAAAGAAACATCTTTCTCAAGCAGATTACAAAGGAGTCTAGAGATTTTTGAGAAATCCTGTATGAATCTACGGTAGAACCCGGCATGGCCTAGGAAACTCCGAACTCCCTTCACGTTCAGTGGTGGCGGCATCTTCTCGATTGCCGTGATCTTGGCCCTATCCACTTCCAAACCTTCAAAGGACACCCGGTGCCCTAATACAATCCCTTCCTTCACCATGAAGTGGCACTTCTCCCAGTTCAAGCACAAACTTGTCTCAGTACACCTGTCCATCACTGTAGCTAAATTCTGCAAGCAATTATTAAACGAGCTACCAAAGACTGAAAAGTCATCCATAAAAACCTCCATAATGTGCTCAATAAAATCATGAAAAATAGACATCATACACCGCTGAAAAGTAGCAGGTGCATTGCACAAACCAAAAGGCATCCTCTGGTAGGCAAAGACTCCATATGGGAAGTGAAAGCCATCTTATGCTGATCTTCCGGGGCCACTACAATTTGGTTATAACCAGAATATCCATCAAGAAAACAGTAGTAGGGATAACCTGACAGTCTGTCAAGCATCTGGTCGATGAAGGGTAGAGGAAAGTGATCCTTGCATGTGGCGGCATTCAGCGCTCGGTAGTCGATGCAAAACTGTCATCATGTGACTGGTCTCGTCGCCACCTCTTCGCCATCCTCATTCTTCACAATCTGCATTCCCCCTTTCTTGGCCACAACCTGTGTCGGACTCACCCATTGACTGTCGGAAATGGGATAGATCATCCCATTGTCTAGAAGCTTCAGTACTTCCTTCTTCACGACTTCTTGCATTGTAGGGTTGAGTCTTCTTTGGGCTTGCCTCTTCAGTTTAGCCTCTTCTTCCAAATTGATCATGTGTTGGCATATGGTTGGACTGATTCCTTTGATATCTGCCAGTGTTCATCCAATAGCTAACTTGTGGTCCCTCAAAACTCGTAGCAGCTTCTCCAACTCTGTAGAAGTAAGAAAAGAAGACACAATTACAGGATAAGTGTTGTCAGGACCCAAATAAGCATATTGTAAATGAGAGGGAAAAGGTTTAAGCTCCAAAACAGGTGGTTCGGGTCATTTTTCTGCCCCGGGGGTGGCTGTGTCGACTGACACAACCTCTCTGTCGACCGAGACAGAGGCTAATTCCTTCTTCTTTCTCCTCCTGGCCTGCCTATCGAGCTGCTGGATTTTGGCTCCCCTATCGATCGATAGGCTCCCTATCGATCGACAGGGAGGTAAATTTATTGCGGTCAAGACGGCAGCAGCGTCGAGGGAGACAGAGGTCACTACTTGATTTTTTCTTCCTTCTTCCCAATATTGGCTCGGCAGGGGTTCTCTTTTGTTCTCTTTTGCCCTGGGTATCTCCTCATTCACATCAAGTTCCATAATGAAGTCCAGAATCTCTTCACAAGCTTCATCCAACTCTGAAAAAGAAAAGAGAGAATGGTGTAGACATTGTTCCAGATAATCAGTGTTGGAATTAACAGAAAGTAAAGGAGAAGAAATCACCGGATCAAAGCTGTCTATCATATGGCATTCCTCTTGGTAACTCCCATCATCGTGTTTCTGCATAGATTTGTAAATTTCGAAGGTCACAGACTCGTTGTCGACTCAGAATGTCAACTTCCCATCTCGAATATCGATCAGGGCTCCTCCGGTCCTCAGAAACGGTCTCCCCAGAATCAGCGGGATATTGTGATCCTCCTCCATATCCAAAACAATGAAATCAGCCGGAAGTATGAAATATTTAACTTTTACCAAGACATCCTCCACAATCCCCTAGGATAAGAGATCGATCTATCAGCCATCTAAAGAGTGAGCGACCATATCCTTCAGGAATTTGATATACCCCGGCATCTCCTGCAGAGCTTCCACGAGAGGGATATTGATGTGCACTTTCTTCATGTTCTCTAAAAACCGTGCATACCTCTCATTCACCTTCTTCTTGGCAAATCGCTGCAGAAACGGCATCGGGGGCAACTTTTCTCTGGGGCCCGGTGGTTGTGTCGATCGACACGGCTTCTCCTAGAACAACTGCTGGATCTGGCCCTCTATTTCGATCGACAGAGGTTATGTCGATCGAAACAGAGGCATCTGCCATGGGCTCCTCCTCCTTTTCACTCCCTTATTCGGCCTCAGACTCGACCCCTTTCTGTTCGGGTCCCTTGTAAGACTTGCCACCCCTCAAGGTGATGGCATTATCCTGATTTCTCTAATTCTTTGGGTTTGCCTGAGTGTTGCTCGGTAGTTGCCCTTGTTTATGTTGTGATCCAAGGGATGCGGCAATCTAGCTGACCTGTGTCTCGATAATCTGAGCATGCTTCTCCACTCTATCCACTTTGGTGTTGATTCCTTGCACCTCTTTCTCCAACTGCCCAACTCTTTTATCGGACCCTTGCATGAACTTAGCTAGGATTTCTTCAAGGTTCAGCTTCTTCTTTAGTTCCACAATTTCTCCATCCTCCACAATTGAATCCAGCAGGAGGTTGCTCGGTAGCATCAGGATTTGAATATGAGAAACCCGGGTGATTCCTTGTCTTGTTGGGATTGTAGCCTTGATTGTAGTTCTGCTTGTACCCTTGATTGTAGCCCTGATTTTGTGAATATCCTCCTCGGTTGTTATTCTGATAATCACCTCTTTGGACAAAATTGACATCAGCGGCATCAGTCTCACAAGAAGAGAACGAAACTGGATCGACAGCAGCAACGGTTCGTCCAGATTCCATCTTGGCAAAGTCCTCTCTCAGATTTTTGATCTCTCCCAACAAATCTACCTCAGGTTTTGCTACCTTCTCCACAGCTTTGACTAGTTCCTTGCGGATATTCGACCATCTTTGACTGTTAGTAGCCATCTTCTGAAAGAAGGCCATGGCTCTCTTAGGACCCTTTGTCATCATGGAGTCCCCCAATGTGGAATCCACCAGTTCGACAGTCTTTTCCTTCAATCCTTCGTAAAAAGTCTCAGCTTGATCTGCCAAAGATAACCCGTGGCCAGGACATACTCTCAGCTTGGGAGTAAGGTTGGGGATATTCTCTTGATTTTCTTCAGCCATTTGACAGTTTCACTGCGGGAGTGGCTTCCTCTCGGTGTCTCCTGTTGTTGTTTCTTCTGCACGTAGCCTCAATTTCAGGGTCGATTGGAATCGGTGTTTTACCACTCCTCCTTGTGTTCATAAACTACCTGAAAAGAAGTCAAGGGAAGAGTGAGTAACATAGAACAACAAATAAACCAAAAGAAATTAACTAACACACGAAATAAACTATAAAACAGAAATAATTGAAAAATGACTTCTCTGTCGATCGACACGGCCGCAGAGGCTCTGTCGATCGAGATAGAGGGTAAAATTTTAAAGAAAAACTGGCGAAAATTTTGAAGGAAAATAATAAGAAAATCCCGCAAAAATGAAAGGGAAATTAACATTAAAATTACAACTTAAATCAACAACCCTAAACAGATTCAATAACAAGATAATTCTAAACAATCCCCGGCAACGGCGCCAAAATTTGATCACTAATTTTTTTAATGATACTTATAGAGTACTGACAAGTTTAAATTATTGATCCCACGGAGATTGTAAAAGCGAACATCTCATACACTGAAATATTTGTTTTCGGTTTGTTGTCTAAGTAAATACAAATTTAGATGGGTTTTGAAATTTAAAACTGATTTTGCAAGAAAATTAAATTAAAGTAGAGATTTAAAACTGAGTTTTAAGACACTAGAGAAAAGATCAGATTCCAGGGCAAGTTCACGTCAAGGATAGCATGCAAGGAAAATCAATCGATCAATTGAACTATTGATGATGGTGGAACATCAGAATAATATTACAAATTCCAGGGTTAGACAATTTATAAAGTAGATTGTCAATTTTCTATATCCTTTTGGTCTCTAGAAAAATTAACAACTCCCAAGAACATCAGATTTATTCCTATGGATTAAATTCTTCTTCTCAGACACAATTAAAAATCCATATCATCAATTGTTAAATCCATTAATCAATTTTCACTTTTCAGTCTCAAATTAATTAATTATGAAAACCTAATCAAATGGCCAATTTAATCAGATTAAGAAAAGGCATAAGAATTGATAAACCAATTTAAAATATTGATCGATTTAATTACATAAACATGCATCCAAGACAATCACATAAACCCTAGAATCTGAACAAAGGATTACCTACACATATTCATGTTAAACAAAAATATGGAAGGATAAAACCTGTAACAATCCTTCATAGAGAAAACAAGTCTTGATATTGCATCCAATCTTCAAAAGGTTCGATAGGTTTAGGTCTAAAAAGTGGCATAATAAATAAATCTCGCATAAACAAGACTATATATACTAGGTATAATTGTCCCAACATGGAAATAACTTAAAAGCATTAAATTCCGCCAGGATGACCCGTATGTCGATCGACGCAGTTTCTGTCGATCGAAATACATCTTCAACTTCCAAAAATCATGCATGCCCTGTCGACTCTCCACTCCGGGGTCCCTGTCGATCGACAGGACCGTCTCTTCCTGTCTATCGGCTTGATCTTCAACACGAACTTCTGCGGCAAACTTGTCCCTCTGTTTCGATCGACAGGATTCCTGTCGATCGAGACAGAGCGCACGACAGAAATCTCTATTTTTCATACTTAGTGATTTTCACTCCAAAAACCTACACTTTTCAGCATAACAAACAACTCAGATATAAAAGTAATGCGATGCTCAGAATTTAAAGTAAACGTACTGTAAAATTATCAAAAAAACCTAAAAATCCATTGATAAGTGAATGAAATAGCGCACTTATCAGAGACCTGCTGGTAGAAAGGATACAAATCCTCGGAAAATAAAGTCAAGTAAAGAAACTATCACACTCCCACAACCTCCCGAAGAGGATTATCCTGAAGACAAAAATCTCAATACTTTTGCACGTGATCAAAACAATAATCATATTGTGATTGCGGAACAATTAAATCAAGATATTATGGGAAATGAAAAAGATTTGATTGATGTTAATATCGAAATGGCCATGAATTGTGTTGATACAAGATAAACTTATAATAGAAATATCATTGTTGTCGACAACACATTCGTGTCTACAATTGCTCTTATACTTTCAAATGATAATCTGGATCCCGAACCTAAAATAATAGTTGAGTGCCAGAAGCGCTCTGATTGGTCAAAGTGGAAAGAAACAATTGAGGAAGAGTTTAACTCACTTAATAAAAGAAAAGTTTTTGGCTCTGTAGTACTTACACCGAAATATGTTGTCCCTGTAGGATATAAATGGGTGTTTGTACAAAAGAGAAACGAGGATAACATGGTGGTGAGATATAAAGCGAGATTAGTAGCTAAAGGGTTTTCGCAGAGGCCAGGAATTGATTTTGATCAAACATATTCTCCTGTATTGGATGGCATAACGTTCCGCTATTTAATATCTCTGGCATCAAATATGAACTTAGATATGCTGTTAATGGATGTCGTGGCCGCATATTTGTATGGGTCATTAGACACTGATATTTACATGAAAATTTCTGATTGGTTGAATATCTCAAAGTTAAAAAATGAAAACTGTAATATGTATAACGTTAAACTAGAAAGACCACTATATGGTTTAAAACAATCGGGAAAGATGTGGTATAATCGACTGAGTGAATTCCTCCTGAAGAAGGAATATGTTAATAATGACGTTAGGGGTGTACATGGTTTGGTTCAAACCAGCCAAACCGGCCAAACCGAAATGGTTTGGCCATTTTGACAAATGCAAAAATCGGCCGACCGGACCGTAAATTTCAAACCGTATTAATTGGTTTGGTCTACGGTTTGAGTAGAGAAACCGGCCGTTTGGGCCGGACCGGACCGTTATATTAATAATAAATAATTATATTATATTTTATACTTAAAAAATGTAGTATATTTAGTATAGTGACTCTAGCTAGACTTAAGGTTTTAAGAGGCATGTGTTCAAATCTTCTTTGCAACATAGTACAATTTTTATTTATCTCCTACATTTTTATTTATTTTTTGAAATTTAAAATATAACCTAAACTATCAAATATTTCAATCTCATTTATTCTTTTTCTACATTTTTATTTTTTTATGAAATCTAAAATAAACCTTAAATATCAAATATTCCAATCACATAAATTTATTCAAATGTCACTCTTTACCCTTATTGTCTTCTCTATTCTTTGGGTCGGTTTCACCGTTATCGTATCTTAATAATTTGACCTTATTATTATGCTTGAGAATGTGAAATGAACTATTATTTTTTTGTGTTATTAATTATTTGTTTTTATTAAGATTGTGTTGTATTTTGCCGATGAGAGCCAGTATTAGTTTTTTTTTTTTTTTAATTTCTCAAATAAATTGTAGCTAAAAATAAATGATTTTTTTACGTTTTGATTTTGTTCGTTAAGGTCGTGTTTCAAACCGTTAAACCGGCCAAACCAAACCGTTTTATTTGGTTTGGTTTGAAATATTAATTTGGCCGGTTTGGTTTGAGAATTTTACAAACCGTATTATTTATTTTGGTCCGTACTTCAACCCTCAAACCGGCCAAACCGGACCGTGTACACCCCTAAATGACGTGTGTCCTTGTGTTTTTATCAAAAAGTCACATAATAGTTTTTGTATAATTTCCGTTTATGTTGATGACATAAACATTATTGGAACACGTAAAGAGCTTGAAGAAGCTAGCTCATATCTAAAGATGGAGTTTGAAATGAAAGATTTGGGTAAGACCAAGTATTGTGTCGGCCTGCAGATCCACCATCTCTCTGAAAGAATCTTTGTTCACTAGTCAACATATGTACAAAAGATCCTTGAAAGATTTTATATGGACAAATCTCATCCGCTTAGCACACCAATGGTTGTCCGATCCCTAAAAGTGGATAGGGAACCTTTTAGACCTAAAGATGAAAATGAAGATATTTTAGAACCTGAAGTTCCTTATTTGAGTGTCATTGGAGCACTACTTTATCTTGCGAATTGCACCAGGCCTGATATAGCATTTGCAGTTAATCTACTAGCAAGATTTAGTCCTTCACCTACCAAGAGATATTGGAATGGTGTTAAGCATATTTTTCGTTATCTTCAAGGTTCAAAAGATCTAGGTCTATTTATAAAAGAAATCAGGATATGACATTGGTTGGCTATGCTGATGCTGGATATTTGTCTGATCCCCATAATGCTGACTTGTTATGTTTTTCTCTGTGGTGGTACTGCTATTTCTTGGAGGTCTGTTAAATAGACTTTGGTATCTACATCTTCAAACCACTCAGAGATTATAATATTATATGAAACCGCTAAAGAATGTGTATGGCTAAGATCTTTAATACAACACATTTGCGGTTCATGCGGTATAACATCAGAAGAAAATCCCCCACGGTCCTTTTTGAGGAGCTTGTGTTGCATAAATGAGTAATGGATTTGTTAAAGGAAACTTAACGAAACATATATTACCTAAATTCTTTTATCCTCACGAGCTCCAGAAGAGCGGTGAAATTATAATACAGAAGATTCAAACAAGTGATAATCTTGCAGATCTGTTCACAAAGTCTCTTCCAACATCTACTTTTGAAAAATGTGTTTACAATATAGGTATGCGTAGACTTGGAAGAGTATTGTCTTCAGGGGGAGCGACAACATCTAAATAATCCTGAAGATTAAGCCCTGAAGGCATAATAGATGTACTATTTTCCTTACTAAGTTTTTCCCATTGGGTTTTCTTAGTTAAGGTTTTTAATGAGGCATCTAGTGCAACATCTAAATAAATATATATATCGTGCTCTTTTTCTCGACAGTTTTTTCCCACAGGGTTTTCGACGAGGTTTTTAATGAGGCATAAACATTACAAATAATGTCCAAATGGGGAGTGTTATAAATATATATATTTATTTATATTGGACATTATTTAATTCCCTTTTATTAGATATGATATCATATATATATATATATATATATATTTGAATTCCTGTATTTGAAAACAGACGTTGAAGAAATAAAAATTGTTCTTCTCTCTGTCTTCTTTTTCTCTCCACTTCTTCTCTGGTTTTCTATATTGTTCGTTGCTTTGGATTCAAATCCTTCCATTTTCTTTCAACGAAAGTCCAATTACATGGTGAAATCAAAATACTACATCCGTCCCGGGTCTCTTGAGACGTTTGACCGGGCACGGAGGTTAAGAAAAAGTGATTAGAAGAGTTAGTGGGGTTGGATTAGTAGGGTAATGATTAGGAGAGATAGTGAAGTATGAGAGAAAGTAGGGTAGGAGTAGAGTAGGTTTAATAGGTAATTAATTAATAAAAACTTTCCAAAAAAGGAAACGTTGCAAGTGTTCTGGGACGGACCAAAAAGAAAAACGTTGCGAGTGTCCTGGGACGGAGGGAGTAATTAAAATCAATAATAGTTGCAGATCCTATAATTTATTCAAACACAACAAATATTAATCATCCTCGCCCGTATTGAAAATCCAGGGTTTGTATTATTTAATTTTCTTCAAAAAAACAAGACTAAAACCCTAAAATTGGAGAAGAAAATGTGTGGGATTTGCAAGGCTAAAAAATTGGTCACGGACCTAGGAATAGGAATAGGAGTAGGAATAGGACCACCCCTTGTTAAGCCAAAATTGGCCTAGTGAGTTGTCACAGGCCAGACCCGCTCAACATTTGCCTTGCTCCAAAATTTAATTGTATTACCCTCAAAACATCACATCAACGCCATTTTTGTTTTAAAGTAATTTCATTCATTATATTTTTATGTATCACCATCTGCAGTAGACACCTTCACTCCTAAAAGACAATTATATTTATTACATTTATGTTACTTTTTCTATTAACAAATAATATTATTTTTATTTTATTTATAATTTTCTATTTATAATATAGATAATTAAATATACAACAAATAATTACGCAAATTTATTTATAATTTTCTCTTCAAATATCATATATTCAATTATTTTTTATATTTAATATTTTTTAAATATTACAAGCATGTTTAATATTTCATGGACTAATGTTGAAAATTAAAGTCATATTCATGGGTTTAGTATTTGATCTACTTTATTAGTATTAATTTTATATATGTATTATTTTTTAAAGAGTTGGTCGTCTGAGAGACGGTCTCACCATTTTTTTATTGTGAGACGGATCTTAATACATCATTTCAATAAATTAAATACATCATTTTATTTTAAAAAATATATTATTTGCAACAAAGAAATACATCATTTGCAATAAAGAAACATGTCATTTCATTAAATTCGTCTCACAATAAAAATGGTGAGACATCATTTGCAATAAAGAAACACATCATTTCATTAAATTCGTCTCACAATAAAAATGATGAGACCGTCTCATCTGAGAATTTGTAATTTTTAAAACAATATACTTTATAGTAATACTTATTTATAATATTGATAAATAATTACTAAAGAATATATTATAATTCTGTTAACTATACTTTGATATTATAAAGTATGATATTATGAATTTAATTTGTACATTGCAGTGCACCAACATAAATAAAAAAATAAAAAATGACGAAATGAAACAAAATTCCAATAGAGTAGTGGGTTGGCAGAAGTAGCCGCCAACTCAACGGGCCACCTTGCCCGCCATCACCGCACAATCCTGCTTTTTCATATTGCGCTTTTTCAACCGTTATTTCAAACTCTCATTTATCGTCTCAAAAAGTAGACTTTTTTTTTTAATAATTTAACTCAAAACAATATTACTTTTAAAAAAAAAAAACATCTAACTATTTTAATTTAGGTTTTATTACTAAAATTATCATTGTGTACATTCCTAATATTAAAGCTGATATTTTTTTATAAATAATACATGACCCTCAAAATATTTAAAACGGGTTTGTTTATTGTCTTTTACTAATGTGCAGAGTGTCAATCCGAATAATATATCTTGGATTATTATAAATTTAGGATTTGAAAGATAATTTAATTATTTATCAATTTATGATATGAGAGATAAATTTTCAATTAAAAATCTAAAATTCGCAATTCATGACCGAATATTTAAGTTTAGAATTGAGAGTTTATAATCTTTTAGGTCTTAATTGAAAATTTAAATATCTTTCAATTCATGAATTGAGAATTTACTTTTTAAATCTTAAAATGATAATTGAACTATCATCTTTTAATTCCATGCAGAATATTGCTACGTTTTTACCACTGCATGTCATCTGGCACATGAATACACTTATCTTTTGAGATATATTTCTACCGATATTGATTCCTTACACTCCATTAAAAAAAATAATAATAAAAAAAAAACAACCACAAACTTGGATTGTAATGGAATGGATTGTTTCTGCATATCATGTTTGGTTTGAAATTTTTGGGAATGCCAACAAAATAATCTCCATTATGATAATGAACATCAATTCAATTTTCGCATTATGTACACATTGATGGTGTTGATGCACATGATCAACAAACACATCACGTGAATGATATAGTGAAGTACTATGTTTTCTTGTTTTTTATTTTGTAAAGAAAACTCAAATAATAGAATTTAATCATTTTCTTTAAAGAAATGACCTGCAAAATTATATGAACTCCTCCACCTTCATTTCCATACTCCACATCTCAATATTATAAAATTATTAATTTTTAATTAATATTTTTATAATTTTAATATATTTTATAAGTTCAACTAGAGGGTTCATCCCACCCAATTGAAATATACAATATTTTTTAATAATTAACTAAAAATAAATTATTAAAATTGATTAATTTATTACATAATTTGTGTTCTTATAAAATTTAGATTTTTGTTCATGAACATTGTTGAGAGTGGAATTTTGGAAGAAAATGACAAATGATGGAAGAATCTATATATACTAAAATGCAAAACCCCGACCTCAAAAAAATTTCCCACCAAAATCACTTGCCTAAAATAAACCAGCAATATATTAGGTAAGTAATATATAATATGGTAAATATAATAATTATTACTAATTATTTTATTGAATAATTATTATCACAAATAACACCTAAATAAGAATTTCGTTCATGAATGAATTGTAATATGCTTTGTACCCATTAATTATTGATAGTTTACTTCAAAGTTTCTTAGTTGAGTTACGCTTATAGTTTATATGCATGATTGTATCTTGGTGTATGTTTTGCTTCGGGCAGTAAGGTTTTGCGGGCTTTTGTGAGAAGAAACGAGTGAAAAAGCAAAGGAAGATTCAAGCCGAAAGTTCAAGCTCTACAAGACGGTCGATATGATTTTGACAGGGAGCTTGGAACATTGATACAAATCTATGATGGAGAAGAATTGAAGCAACAATCTCTATGACGCTCTGTGTCTACCAACACATAATGCATAAATTATTGGGTCTATAAACGAGGTTTTATTAAATATCACTTCAACTGGGAAATTAGATGTCAACTTACTAATAGAAAATAAATTCTTTGTGAGAGTCGAAATAACTAAGACATCCAATAATTGACACAATCAGAAAGTCAAGTGTTACCAATATGAGAAATAGAAAGCCGAGCACCATTACTAATCATAGCACTATCATACCAGAGTACGGCTGAGAGTTCTCCAGAGAATTAGAAGTTGGTGTCATGTGGGCCAAGACACCGGTGTCAAGGAACTAATCTGATGTTTCAGGTTGAGAGAGCGAGAGAGCAGCCAGTGGAGAATGTGTCAGCCAAGTGTGCAACTGCTGGAGTTTAGTGCTATCCGGACATAAATTGGCATAGTGACCTTCATAACGACAAATTTGTCAGAGAGGTGGTCGACATTTTGAATTGCAGCCATGACCGCGAGATTCGGATTAACGTGAACCACTCCATGGCCACGAGAATAATTAGGATTTCCAGAGGAAGGTGGGCACTGATCCAAGGTTTATGCTGGTTGTCACTACAAAAAAAATGATGTATAGTCATGACAATAGTTGTTGCTATATATATATAAATTGTCACTAAATCAGCATAGTGGCAACTTTTGTGTTCATCACTGTGTCGTGACTACTTGATAGTGGCTAAAAGTTTTAGTAACAACAGTAAATAATTATTACTATAATTTATGTTATAGTGACACTTGTTTTTGTCACTAAAATATATTGTTTTAACAACAAAAAATTATTATCACTATTTTTTAATTCTATAGTAACTAAAATATTATTGTCACTATTTTTTTATTTTATAGCTACCCAAAATTATCATCACTATTATTTATACATATAGTGACAAATTATTTTTTTCACAAAATTTTATTTTAAAAAATAATTATTTTTTTTATTAGTAACCCACCGTAATTCGGTCGCACTGCTCGCACTCGAGACCACGTTGTATGGTTCGGGCTCGCGCTAGGTCACACCAAACCAAATCCCCCTGCCCGTCTCTGAACTTGCCGCCACACCCGGACCACCCTGTCCTGCAGCCTCTGCCGAATCCCCCCCCCCCCCACCTGCCCAGGTCGCACCAGACCTCGCACCCGGACCACCAACAAATCACTTCCTGCAAGATCAATTAAAAATAAATAAACAAACATGTCACTAACATGATTTGAACACAGTACCTCACATTAATTATCCATTACCTCAAACAACTACACCACGAATCCAATTGTTATTAATAAATAACAATTAATATACATAAATGTTAATTTGGTCATTCTACTATTTTAAAAAATAAATTTTGACTTAATCAAAGTTCTTAATTTTGAAATTAGGCAAAATCAAGTTTCTCTATTTTTTATTTTTAGTTTATATTTGGAGTGTTTTTTATGTTATAATTTTGAGTTTATATAAATATTTGTTGATTAAAAATTAAATGTCTCCTGATTCCACAAAATTATCTATTCAAATATCAATTCACTTCACACATATTTATACTATAATAATAATAATAATAATAATAATAATAATAATAATAATAATAATAATAATAATAATAATAATAATAATAATAAAATGGTGATCGCAATGTTGTTATCCCACACCATTAGAAGCGTTTCATTTTGAAACAACGAAAAAATAGTTAGATTATAAAGAGTTCAAAATATTAAATACTTCTCTTTTTTGGTTGTAGATTAATAAACAATAATTAATTTAATTAATTCTAAGGTAAATTAATATTATTATTAATTCCATTCAAATATAAATATTATATTTTATTATACATTCAATATTTTATAAAAAGTATAATATGATTTATTAAATTTAATGTAATTATTATAATTATTCATGAATTAAGAACAATATATTTATGATATGTTTTTAGTTATAATACATAGTATAATTAAGTATTGGAGAAATTAAATGCTTAAAAAAACAAACATTTAATTTTATCAATCAAAATAATGAATAATTAAAAAATTCAAACGCTTTAAAATATTTATAATTTTTAATTAAGTATGATTAAGATTTCAAACATGATTAATAATTTTAAAAGTAGAGGCCAATAGTCGAATTAATATAAAACATAACTTAAATTTTCTTTAATCGTAATTTATTATTTGTTCTTATAAATTAGTGACATTATTTAAAGTTATCATAAATTATACTCCCTCTGTCCCGTTTAAATAGACCCCTTTATTTTTGGCACGGAAATTAAGAGTTGTGAGTGTAGAATGAGTTAGTGGAATGAATATTTTATTGTTGAGTGTGAAAAAGTTACCATTTTTAGAAAGGGGCCAATTTAGTTGGGACGCCGAATTCGGTAAGTGGGCCTATTCTAGCAGGAAGGAGGGAGTATTTTTTATTGTGAAATAAGTATTGTTGTTGTAAAAGTATTTTTTATCACAAAAATATTATTATCACTAACTATATTGACAATAAATACTAATAGTTATAAAATTGTCCCACATAAATGTATTTTCAGTCACAAAAATATTATTGTCACTAACTATAGTGACAATAAATACTAACAATTTAAGAAATTATCACAAATAAAGGTATTTTTAATCACAAGATATTATTGTCACTAATTACAGTGACAATAAATACTAACAATTTATGAGATTGTCACAAATTATATATTTTTTTGATGACAAATATTATTGTTGTTGTAAATGCATTTTTAGTCGCAAAAATATTATTATTGCTAACTTTAGTGATAAAAAATAGCGGCAACATATAAAATTGTCACAAATTATATTTTTTGTGACGAGAAAAATAATTGTAGCTGTAGATGCATCTTTAGTCACAAAAATATTATTGTCGCTAACTTTAGTGATAAAAAATATCGACAACATTTAAAATTGTCACAAATTATATTTTTTGTGACGAAATGAATAGTTGTTACTGTAGAGGTATTTTTAATGACAAAATCTAAATTGTCACTAATATTATCGTCACTACAAGCTATTTTTCTTGTAGTGTGTAGAAGGAAACAAAGGAAGATCCTACTGTGTTAATGGACTCTTGAAATAACACAAAGCTCTCAACTTTAGATAGGAGATCTTAAAAGTTATGAAGAGAAGTGAGTGCCATCTAAGCAGCAGAAAAGCTGGAAAAAGCCAAACCAAAACCTCAAACAAACCAACGAGCCTTATTTGTATCATCGATGGGGAGTCCATTAGCTGCTAAATGATCACATAGGACTTGAAGTTTTGGCCATATTCAACCGTAGATCGAGTCCTTTTCTTCATAGATTGGAGGTCATCTTTAAGGCATAGCTTGCGAGATTTGGAGTTGTGACTATACGCGGCCTCAAGAGCAAGCCATACTGCGCGGTAGATGGTGCAGCCAAGTACTTCAGCCATGGACTCTTCTATTAGAGATGAGAGAAGTAGACTAAGGAGTCACTGATCTTGAGCGCGCCAGAGTTCATAGGTGCAATTCCCTACGGGGGTGCCATTGGTGGACAAAAGTGTATTAGAGGGAATAGATCGGATGTCGTCTATGTAACCAAATAGGTTTGGCTGGAGAGAAGAGTGGTGATCTGCATTTTTCATAAAAGATAGTTTGCAAAAGAAAGCTTGATCACGATCATAAGGATGAGAGTAGAGAAGAATATAGGTTCAACATCTTGGGTCATGATCAGATAAAAGAGACGGCACCGATTGTTGGAATAAGATACGAGAGAGAGATAGGGTTTTAGGAGAAAAGTCTGATGTTAGACTGATACCATGATAGATCTATATTATTTACTTCGGAAAGTAATATTTATTAGAGAGAGGAAGGGTATTAGGAGAAAAATAGAGAGAATATTGCATGGAGATATAAAAATATCTCATGCAGATATGATACAATTTCAATTATATTTTATCTATATATATATATATATATATATAGAGGAGGGATCATGTTAAAAAAAATCCCCCTGTGAGAAAAAAGAATGAATCATGTCCATCAGATCTAAAAAAATCAATGGTTAATATTTAATCAAGCAACAATGAAAACGCAATCAAGCAACAACTAAAGCACAATCAAGCAACAACTAAAGCACAATCAAGCAACATTGTAATCAAGCAATGACCTGAATATGATGAAGCAATGTCGTGAATGCAATCAAGCATCTTTCTCATTTTCTCACTTTAAGATTTTTCTCACTGGATCCGCTCCCTATATATATATATAGACAACAGAGCACTATTTGTAGCATCATTATGCACTTTTTTGTTTCTTTGTTTATAATGCAAGTGTTTGTGTATATATAGAAGAGACCAGTGGTGGTGGTGAAGTAGTGGCAAATCCATAAATATTTATTAAAAGATTTTATTGAGATTTTACATAACAAAAATAATACATAATTAAGTAAAAATTGATGCTCATAATAATAATTATAAAATATATAAAAAGCTCATGCACTAAAACTAATTTAAATATTATGTATAAATTAAAAAATTAACATCAAATAAAAATAATTTTCTCCACTTCCTAATTCTCAAATCTCAACCCCTTACACTCTATTCTTATTCATTCTCAACTTTTTTTTTATTAATTATTTGCCAGTAAAAATAGTTATTTCATAAAAAAATCATATCATCCTATTATTAAATTTTAAAATTAATTTAGGCGCTGAAGTCGCCCAAGCTTTTAAGTAAATCCACCAATATGGTGAAATGCTTATAGAGAGAGGAATAAGAGAGACAAATATAAACCAATTTTGATTAATTGAGTAATTTAAAGCATAATATTTACCTTGACTCATAAATTTATATTTTGATGTAAGATAAATTGAGTTTCAATATTTTACTATTATATATAATTTACAATAAATTATTAATAAAAATATCTATACCTGCACATCGCGCAGGCAGAAATCTAGTACTCTTGATAGAGAGTTTGTGATGTAAAATTTCTAAGAAAAAAAATTAAGTGTCCAGAGAAAAAAAATCCCTTTTAGAGTAAATATCCTCCCATTAATAGGGGAGTAACTTCATATTTATAAGGAAAACAACTTTAGTAGTGACATGAATAAGCTTTTTCATTTTCAATTCTAGAGTTATGTGGTCAAATCCCACATAAATTGCCTCTTTTTCCTCACCCTTATATGCTCTTATGGTGTTCTTATTGAACACTTTGTTTGAGAAGCATCTCGAATTCTCGATTGGTGACTCACCAAATTTCCTCATATTATTAGTACGTTTTGGTGTGTCAAAGAATGTAAAAGTCATCTTAAAATGTTTCAGAATAGTAAAAATTGTAAAGTCTTGTATATGATCAATATCGAGTTGTAAGCTGGAGCTAATCTGAAGACTAGACAGGCTAATTAGTCTAGAATGCGCCAAAGACTCATCAGACTAGTGTTCGCACCGAACACAGAAGTCTGGAAAAATACGAGTCTGACTGATGAAGTTTGAATTTTCAACAAGTATGGTCTAATCTAGTACGCCAAACTTACCAGCATATGGATCAAGCATACAGTGATGGATGACGTCACTAGCATGGAGTTGCAAGCATGACGCCACCAACATAGACTTTCCTAGTCTAGGTCCCAACGCAAAGATACAAGAAGAATCATTTGCGAAGGATCAAAGATTCCTTAAAGTATGCAAGAACAAAACTCTAAGTTTCGATACCTATGACAAGATCCAAAACTCCTCAAACTGATGAATACTGCCGTTCTGACACAAAGGCGAAACGTCATTGTCGCTATCAGAAAAAGCAAAGTAGGTGCGAAACATCTGGAAAAACACCGCATACCCGCCTAGTGCAGCAGTCAACAGAGATGTTCGATTGGACATCTTCTAATTTATCTCTAACGGACATTTATTTTAAACTTTCTATCTCATGGCTACAAATACCGGAGATTTCATCAAAAGAAGGTTACGAAGTTACAACTTACAATGAACAACATCTTACGAGAATCGAATTCAAGCATCATACTTGCTATTAAGCTTTTCCGTGTATCACCTTAGTGAACACGAGACTCAAAACCTTAGTGTTCTTGAGTTATTTCTTGGTAGTCTTTCTCTCCAAGAAATACTACAACAGTCAAGTACGTCTTGCACTCTGACTCTCACAATCTGCCATCAAAGAGTCAGTTCAAGAGAGAACTATAAATACCCTATTCCAGCTACAAGGAGGCTGAGTGGTGCGCCCACACTCTGAGAAGCTGCGAAGTGAAGAACAAGCAAGGTTCAGGCGAGTGAGCTTGTGGACTGAAGGACGGGGCATTCTTCATCAAGCAATAGATTGTAGAAGCACTTGTAAAGTTCTAAGCTTAGTGGATTACCAGACTTAGGTTTGAAGAGTGGAGGTAGGACATTTTGGTCCGAACTATTATATATCGTTTATCATTTATTGCTTTTTTTATACTGTCAGTTTACTTCCATTTAAAACTCAACACTCAAGTGTTGTAGTATACTTTGAATACTGACCTTAAGCATACTTGACCTTAAATATCTGGACAAAGATTTGACAAACCAAACTGATACGTCACCATCAGCTTGGATAAGTGCATGTATACCGAATCAAACAAATCAATTTCCATTGTGCACATTATTTCTACTCTGATAAACTGGGACCAACACTCAGGTTATCGCCAAACTGAGTCGAGCGTCGCACATTAGGTAATTCGATCAATTGCTGAAGCGGCTCGATCGCATGTCTGGGCTGACACATTAATTGAACTGTTGGGCCTTGATTCTACTTGTCAGGCCACATTTATCTATAAATGAGCGAGATCATTTTTTGGGTTCAACTAACAAAATAACAATTATCAAGCTTATTAATCACTATATTAGAATACCAAGTTATTTTTTTAATTTTATGTTTATACCTTTAAAAATCAATTAGTGTATCTTGAATATACTTAATTTTCATTCTCACGAAATTTATTTGGTCAAATTTATGTTTACTTAGTTAAAAATAATATTTATTTTATTATAGTTTATGAATTGTACAATGACTTGTGTTAAATAAACAACGTAACTTATAAAATAAATAATAAAATATCAATTTCTTTAAATAATATTTGTAAAATAATGTTACACAAGGTTTTGCCATATGGATGGATGGGATTGAAATTTCCATTTTCCAATCGCTCTCCGTATCATTAATTAGTATCAACGCTCCCTTTCACATACTAACGAAGCTGCATGTTTGGGACCCGGCCCCTGTGTGAAATTGGGATTTCGATACATTATATATGTCCACATCATATTGTTATCAATCTATTTCAATTAAACCTATAAGTTTGAAATATTATATACTCGTTTCATCAGGAATTAATATTTATTTGCCACAATTATTGAAGACATGAAGCAGACAACAAAACAATCAAGTTTCAGCGAGAAATACTACCTGTAAATTTTCCATGGGGAAAAACAGAGACATTAAAACAAAAAGTTAGGTCATGAATATACGAGTCAGATTTATAACCAATTTTATTTTTATTCTAAGTTTAATAAATAAAACAAACAAAGCTCTTTAAAATTAATTTTTTTTCTTAATTTTCTACATTTGTTAGTAATTATTAATTATCTGAGGAACAAAAGTACCAAGAACTATAAATATTACGATGTATCTGGACAATCGGAATTTATTTATTAATAGCTTAAAACAATACTTTATAATATATATAACAAAAATAATCTTATGAGAAAATTGAAATGACTCGTAGCTCACAAACACTACAACCTGGTGATTATTTGTAACAAAAGTGCGTGATAAAATAAACAGAAATAATAATTAATTTTGCACGAATAAAATCGATTTCAATCCAAAAATAAGCATCACTGATAACCCAATCCCGGCACCGTCACGCCGCTCCGGCCGCATGAAAACACCGAGCAGAAAGCCTGCATCACCAGCACCGCCACCACCATCACCGCCGTGACGAGGATGAGGAATCTCCACGCCAAACTCAAAGACTTCTTCACAAACCTCACAGCCCTAACACTCCACACTTCATCGTAAGCCTTCCCTACATCTTCAACAATGAGTTTCGACTGCTTCTTCCTGCCGTCTCCCATCAATCTCGCGATCTCGTCGAAAACGCCGACAACTCCATCGTCCGACACCTCGCCTCTGATGACCTCGGCCTTCTTGAGGACGACCACGTCCTTGTCCGTGCGAATCAAGCCGCACATCAGGCTCAGATACTCCGCCAGCTCGAGCGTGTTTCCGACAGCCTCCTCGTACGCCAGCAGATTCCGCAGCAACGTCTCTGAGTTACCATCCATCTTAATAGTTTGGAGTTGCAGAGAGTTCTCGTCGGCGTTGTACGTAGCATCCCTGATTCCTTGCAGCGTGTGTTTGAGTTTCACTCCAGCGCTCTCGCTCAGTTCGGAAGCCGTGGGGGCGGAGGGCAGTTCTTCGCTCACGGCGGCGCCGCCGGCGCCTTTCAGCTGCTCTCTGATCTTCCTCGCTGTAAACCGGTCACGATGCGCACCCGAGATGATTGAATTGTACATGCGATCCAAGAGGTGGAACTGCTCCCTCCCGGCCGGCGATTCCCACACCGATTTTTCCAACTCGAGAGGAGAATTAGCGCGGCAGAAGTTTCCGAACTCGGTGAAGAGCACATGTCCCACGCTGCGGATTTTCTCGTGGCGTTGAACTTGAAGAACTTCTAGAACTACCTGTCAGCGTTGACTTCCACAAATTAGCAACCTTTTTTTATAGGTAGGCAACTATCATCCTCATGTGTTAATGTATTCATTGTTAATGTGACCGTATTATTAGAGACGGGCTTAGGTGTATGGAGCCATCCTTACCATTTTTTTTTTTTATTTTTTTATTTTATAGTATAGCTAAATTTTTTATGAGTCAACCCTCTTATCCTACAAGTTAGGAAGAGGAAGAAAAAGGACTGAAGATGAAAAAAAATATGGTAGGAGGGTCTAAAGATAAAAATGAGACAAAACAAAATTTTAATTTTATTTAATTCTATAATTTAGTCCACCCAAAATTTCTGGATCTGCCACTGGTGATTATAATAATCAAAATTGATCCTTATCACCAGTTGCGGATCCAGAAAATTTTCGTAATGAGGATTGATTTTTTTTTGTCTCCACTTTAACTTCAAACCCTACATATCATATTTTTCTTATTTTCATCATTTTTTTCTTCTTTAAGGATTATCTTATAAAATATCGGATCACAATACTATAAAAATGAAAAAGATTTCGACTAAAAAAGGTTACAACCTTTAGCCCTAATGTAGATCCAGGGAGAGAATCCTCTATTGTGTTTTTACCATAGCAGATGGTGTTGTGCACCTCTCCATCACATACTTTTTTTTTCTTTTTTAATTTATTTTAATATTCATAAATATATGTTTGTGGTGGGAGAGGTGCACAAGCTAAGGATTCTCACCAATAAATCCACCCGTGTTTAGTATCAAGTGATATATTATCACTTTAGCACGGAAGTGTACATGTTAATATACTATGGATGTATAGGTGACAAAACCGGTCACCTACCAACTCCATTTTTAACTTTTTTGAAATTAATTTCCAACATATCCTTACGAAAAATAAATTCCAAGAACCCAGATGTAATCAGTGGGTGGACCCAAAAAAAAAAAACTTATTTATTTATTTAAAATAAATTAAAATGTATAAAATTCATTTTTTAGAAAAGATGAACATAAATGCTTGTGTGATTCACTTTTTTAACATTAATGCCAGACTAATATTTCTTAATGTTTGAATGCATGTGGATCCCACTTATTTAATAAAGAAGGTAAATTAATTATGAGAGCCAACAACTTCGTTTACTTTCTTTTCACTTGTAAAAACAAAGAAGCATAGATGCTATAATTAAGAAAAATAAAAAACTAATTATAAAAGACTCACCTTTTCCAACATCTTTTTAAAATTGTTGATATTTACATATTACTCCTTGGAACAAATTAGTATGCCAAATTAAGAACAAACTCATGTCACGTTAATGATTTTAATTGAACCCAAATTTCGAACATTATCATTTCTATAACATAACATAAACCTTGCATAAATCCAATTTAGAAAAAGAAAAGAAAAGAAAAAAACTAAATTAGGAAAATTACCTGAAACAGAACAACGGGGATCTGGTTCTCCACCATAAGAATATCGGCGGCGACATTTTCCGTCAATTCATCGGCGTCAACGCATCCAAGCAAGAACCGGAGCAGGTACAAAGCATCAACGGCTATAATTCCGGCGAGCGTCTTGATATCGAAATCGAGGTGGTGGGCGTAGCATGCTCGGACGGTGGGCTCGCGCTTCACCAGAGCGCCGACGATCTGCTGGAAAGCCTCGAGTTTCGGGCCGAGAAAGTGTCGGACGCGGGAGATTCTCGTGAGCTGCGTCTTGTAATCGGCCCGAAGGTGGTGGTACGGGCCGAGGCAGAGGAACCGAGGGGCGTAGGCTTCGGGCTTTGTCTCGGCGGTGGGCTTGGGCACCAGAAACACACGGCGGCTGGTTTCGAGGTCGATCTCCACCACATGGTCTTTGCTGAAATAGGTGTCGATCGCCAGATTGCATCCCTGACGATGGGTAGAGCTCGAATTCGCAGTTCCCCACATTTTTTCTTCTCCTCTCTTCTAATTCTAACAAACTCACTATACTGATTAACAAGAAAAACCCACACTGATATTTATTGGGTAATGCCAGTTATGGAACTTCTCTCCACGAGATTTATGCGAGGAGGCTGTCGCCAATTATTGCATCTCCACTTTTAGTCTTTTTCTTCAGTATAATATATTACTCGATCCCAATTTAATTGTTCTTTTTTTTTTTTTTTCGGTCCGTCTCACTTCAATTGTTCAATTAATTAAAAAAGTAATTTTTTCATACTTAATAATAAAATTTTAATTTCACTCAACTTACTTTACACTCACACTCCTTTAATATTGTGCTCAGTCAACCCGGGACAATTAAACCAAAAGAGAAGAAATATTACATTGTTACTGTATACAAGCATAAATGCTTGCATTTTATGTAGGTATAGATGATGTGTCAATATATTACCTAATATAATAATAAAAATTGATTCAATTATTAATATTATTCCCTCAGTTTTGGTGGATTAATGAAAAATTAAACTAATTCAATGGAATATATTTTTATATCAACACATATGCACATTATTATTAACATGTGTTCATGGTGGATAAGTGAATAAAATTAATAGTAAGTGTCTCTTCATTACAATATATATATATATATATATATATATATATATATATATATATATTTATATATATAATTTGTATTGAGATCTTATTTCCTTGTTATATATTTAATTTTAAATTAGTAATAATGTAAAACAATATATTACCTAACTAGTTATTATTAAGGATGTAATCAAAATTAGTCGAGCTGAGTAGTGTTGTGCTTATGTTTCATTCGTTTAGTATCGAATCAAGTTTTGAATTTTTTTATCGAATACTTTGAACTTCAAGAATTTAATCGAGCCTAATAAACTTTTTAAATTTAGAATATATTTGCAAAATTTATAATTATTTTGAAAGAAAAAAAAATATTTCAAAATTAATATAATATTAATGGTCATATACAAATTTTTTCTCGGAAGAAGATGTATTGTTCATACTGTTCTTAAATTATAAAAATATTATTTTTGTAAATTTAATATTTTATGTTTCCTGAGCTATTATATAATTCACTTATTATATCATCATGATCTTTATATAAGCTCTTTCCTCAACTTGATTTTTAAATCCAATAAAATATTTAAGGCTGTTAATTAGTGAATGCATAAATTTCAATGTTGGATCCATGTTACCTGAAGAATATATTTAGTCGAGATTGTTAGGATACAATTAATTTTTATAAAATTAATATGTAAGGAGAAAGATATATATCACAATCCATGTGTTACATATGTAACAAGAATCTTAACTAATGAGGTAGGTATGTGTATAGATACGACTTTATTTGGTCTTATTTTCTTTTTTCTTTTCTTCACATTTTACTTTATTCTGGAATTGTACATATATTCTAAATATGATTGATACATTATAATAAATATTAATTTATGTTAGTTCTTATCTTTCAGGAATAGTAGTTACCAACTCCACTTTCTATTTTCACACATTTTTGCTAGGGAAATAACATTGTCCTAATCTGTATATAATGGCATGAATTCGAGGTTGACGATTACGTGCAGCAGAGAGAGAGCTCACACATTCAGTTACTAATCTATCCAACCTTTGCTATTATCTTTGTCAAACACAAAAATGGTTTGAGTCTTATCCTATATTTAGAGAGTAGAATATCCCATGTTAAAGACAATTTATTCAAGGGATGTGTTAGATAAAGTGCTGTCTATTTCATAATTAATTTGTGTCAAACTTCTATATAAAGATGAGTTTTTATGATAGTGTGAATCAAGAAAAAAACTTATCTACTTCTTGTTTTGTTCATAGTGAAATCAATTTTTGCCACAATGAAAATCTAGTTTCTGTATTATTTGGTTTTTTTTTTCAGATATTGATTTTTGTTATATTGAACGTTAATATTATTAACATTCAGGTTAATTGATGAGGTTCAAGAGACGAAAGACGGTGGATGGTTATTCTCTGTTCCTTCCAATTGAAATAAGGTAACAACCTAATAAGGTTAATTTTTTTTAATAGTAATGCATTTATTTAAATTTATATAATTAAATATTTTTAAGAAAGTTCGAACTAATGAACTTTTAATTATGAGCATGATGTTTCACTATTAAATCCCAAATAGATACATTAGTTATTGTTTTAGAAAAGCTAGTAGAGCAGTTCACGAGGCTGCACTTTTGGACATCTAAGATGTTCAAATATTATTATTATTTGGACATCTAATTCTCCTACTTGGGTGAAGAATGTTGTTTCTCTCATTCAATCATGGATGAATGAACGATTTTTTTTTAAAGCATCACTACCATAATAGTAATTTCAGACATTTATATTCGTTTAAAATGTGCGGTGCAGATCCCCAATTATTACTTTTTTTGTAAGATTAAAGATGAAGAATTATGGATCGGATTCAGACGTACAGTATAAAAGAAAAACAGTAAAAGTAAAACGTACACGTGATCATTGAAGTAAAAGTAGCCGTTACATGTGCCATGTTGACTTAATTCTTAATTGCAAACTCTAATCACTGCAAAATCATTAAAAACTCATCCTCACCTTCTTTATTAACGTGGCACAGCTGGAAAATTTGTCTTCCCTTCCTTTTTAATTATATTCCAACTGGCATTATTTCACATGATTTCTTTATATATTATTGAACACGAGTGAGATTTATTAAATCTACATATTTTAAATAGTCACGATGAATTATTTTGGACATCTTTCTGCCGAGAAATATATTTGATGACGGATCTACTGATTTTGAGGCAAATACAATAATTGAATCAAAAATATATTGATGGCATCTCGGTGTGAATTCGATGCTTTATTTGCTTATTATAATATGTATTACATAGTTTTTACCATCAAATAATGGAGATAGTAGAAATACCCAGCACAAAGAATAATACTCCCTCCGTCCCATGTAATTAGTCCCATTTGGTTTTGGCACGATAACCAATGTTAGTGAGTGTAGTGGAATTAATATTTTATTGATGAGTGTAAAAAAATTTGCCATTTTAGGAAATGGGACAATTAGATGGGACGGACAAAAAAGGCAAATGGGACTAATTTCGTGGGACGGAGGGAGTACTAATTTTGTTAATCTTCTGCACAAGAGAAATGACAAGGTTACCCTCATGAAAAAAAAATAAAAAAAAATGAACAATCATATTCGTGTCCAAACTTCAACTTTAGTTAGAGCCGAACTCAAGTGGATACTATTGGCATTGCTGCTGATATTCCTCAAGTTTTCCACTTGGTATTCTTTTATTAGGTCCATTAGTTTGATCATTGCATAGCTCATCATTTAGTTAATTGTGGACGAACCTCAAAATTTCCTTACATACATTGTAACTCTAACTCTAGCAATCTTGACTTGTATCTTGCAGCTGAAGCTGCCATCTCTCATGTTCTTTAGTAATTAATTTCCATGCTGACTTGTATCTACAACCCAATTTACTTCTACCTACAACAATGATATCCACCCAACCTAAAATTTATTTTATTTTCATATTTATGATAGGATTTTCCGCAAACGTAAACGTTTTATTGATTGGTTTAAATAGAAGGGAAAAGACACATGAAAAATATGAAAACCCTAATGAAACCCTAGATATAAATATATCCAAAGATATGGACAAATCTAAGATTCTATCATCCCCCCTCAAGCGAAGGCGTCGAAGCATGTGGAACGGCGTCGATCCTGAGCTTGTGACGGAAAAATTCAAAGAGCGGTCGCGGAAGCACTTTTATGAAGACATCGGCGAGCTGTAGCTCAGTTGGGACGAACTCAGTCTCAAGTTTGCCATCCTGAACCAGTTCACGAATAAAATGATAGTCGATGTCGATGTGCTTAGCTCGTTTATGGGCAATGGGATTTTGAGTGAGGAAAATTGAACTCTTATTGTCACAAAAGAGACGCGGCGAGCAATCAAGAGGAACGTGCAATTCACGAAGCAGTGAAGTAATCTAGATTACTTCAGCCGCTGTATTTGCCATAGCTCAATATTCGGACTCACAACTCGAACGAGCGACAATCGGCTGTTTCTTTGCACTCCAGGAGACTAAATTTCTAGCAAGAAATATAGCATAACCATAAGTAGAATGACGAGTATCAGTACATCTAGCCCAGTCTGCATTGGAATAAGCTACTAAATCGCAAGAGGCGGAACGTGAGAAGAATAAGCCGTGAGAAAGAGTGCCTTTTACATATCGTAAAATCCGTTTTACTGCCTGTAAGTGATCGAGAGTAGGGCACTTGAGAAATTGACTAACTTGATTAACAGCAAAGGCAATATCCGGTCGAGTTATGGTAAGATACTGAAGCGCGCCAACAATGGATCGATAGTGAGTAACGTTTTCATAGGCGTCACCATCGTGAGGTAGAGCAATGCCAGCAGGAAGTGGTGTCGCGACTGGCTTTGCGTCGAGCAAGTTTGATCGATCGAGGATGTCTCGGGCGTATTTAGCTTGAGAAAGAATTAATCCCGTGGAAGTATAAGTCACTTCTAAGACCAAAAAATAGCTCAGTGTTCCCATGTCTGTAATAGCGAATTCCTTGTGCATCCGAGCAATAAAAGTGCTGATATGATCGACATTATTGCCAGTGAGAATGATGTCATCAACGTAGACTAATAAATAGAGCAGAGAAGAGCCACAATTGAAGATAATAGAGAGGCGTCTGCCTTGCTGCAAGTGAATCCGACGGACAGAAGAAATGAACTTAAACGATGAAACCATGCACGAGGGGCTTGCTTAAGACCGTATAACTCTTTCTTGAGTAAGCAGACATGATTTGGGAATCTCGAATCAGTAAACCCTGGAGGCTGAGACATATAGACGGGAACAAATAGATTACCATTCAAGAAAGCGTTCTTGACGTCAAGCTGATGAAGAGGCCAAAAGTTGACGACGGTGAGAGAAAGAATGACACGAACAGTTGCAGCCTTGACCACTGGACTGAAAGTGTGAGAAAAATCAACGCCGGGAATCTGAGAAAACCCCTGTGCGACTAGGCGAGCTTTATGTCGGTCAATTGATCCATCAGAGCGAAACTTAGTCCGGAAAACCCAATTGCAACCCACAATATTCGAATCAGGAGACGGCGGAACAAGCTCCCAAGTGTGATTGCGATGTAGTGCGTTCATCTCCTCAGATATAGCAACGAGCCAAAGAGGGTTCTTAGCAGCAGATTTGAAACCCTTCGGCTCGCCTGAAGAGAGAAGTGTTGTATGTAGGTTTGTTGTCACATAATAAGCAAGTTGACGTGGCTTAAAAATTACAGCGCGCGCCCTTGTGAACATGTGGTGTTCGGGTGGGGCAGGCGGCGGATCCTGCGGCGCAACCAGAGTAATGGGTTGTGGTGTATTATCCGCACATGGAGGAGAAGCTAGGTCATCAGCACAAATAATGCATGGCCGAGGAATACCTGAATCCATGGACATGAGCCGAGGCGAAGATGGCGAGGGCAGGGAAGACGTTCGAGCTACCGGCAAAGCACGCGGTTCCAGAAAACCCGAGACATCCAACTGGGAAATAGGCGCGGTAGGTGAAGATGCCATCATGGGAAAACAAAGCTCGTTGAAGCGAGCATTAGATGCGCGAAGTGGTGGGGTCGAGACACCGATAGCCCTTGTACTGAGAAGAAAATCCATTAAATATGCAAGGCAAGCTGCGAGGAGAGAACTTGTTAGCAACATAATCTCGTAAACAAGGATAAACCCGACAACTAAATGGATGAAAGTTCTCAAAGTTCGGAGGGGAACCAAATAAAACCTCAAAAGGTGATAATCCCTGAAGAATAACTATAGGCAATCGATTAATAATATAAGAGGCAGTGGAGAAAGCATCAACCCACATATTAAGAGGAAGATGAGAGTGAAACAACAGAGCAAGGCCTGTTTCAGTGATATGTCTATGTTTATGTTCCGCTCGTCCATTCTGCAAAGGAGTGTAGGGACAAGACATAATATGCCGAGTACCATCGGATGGAAAGAAATCAACGACTGCCTTGCTTATGAACTCACCACCACCATCACTCTGAAAGACCTTGATATGTCGAGAAAACAAATTTTCAACAAGGCAAGTGAATGATTGTAATATGCTGAAGAAATCGGATTTTTTGAGCAATGGATAAAACCACGTAAACCGACTGAAGTTGTCAATAAAGATAACATAATAACGAAACGAAGCAGTCGAATCAACAGGTGCAGGACCCCATAAATCACAGTGAATAATATCCAAAACATTAGAAGCACGTTTCTCATTTAATGTAAACGGTAAACAAGTGCTCTTCGCTTCCTGGCAAGAAATACACATGGATGGTTTAGGCAAACAAGAAGTAACAGAAATATGTCCTTGCTTATTAAGTAATGAAATAGTATCATGAGAAGCATGACCAAGATGACTATGCCAAAACTCAAAAGAAGCTTTTAAAACATTGAACTTTAAACTAGAAATGAAAGCAGGAAGCACGCGATCCAAAGTGTAGAGACCACCACTACGTCGACTGCTTGCGAGAACCTCCTTGGTGTGATGATTCTGGATTTCAAAAAAGCGATCAGAAAAAAGAACATCAACCGGAAAATCAGATGTAAGCTTGCTGACGGAGAGTAAATTCTTGGTTAATGAAGGAACCACCAAGACATCCAAAAGATTAACAGAGTTAGAAATCCGAGACGCACCAATACGAGAAATAGTAAGATTAGCACCGTTACTGATGATAACACGGTCAGAGCCAGAATAAGGCTGAGATGGATCAAGGTTCGCGGCGTCCGGCGTCATGTGGGTCGAGGCACCCATGTCAATGTACCAGTCCGACGAGGGGGAGAGGCGACCGAACAATTGGAAGTAAAAGCCTCAGCGAGATGGGCAGACGATGTACGGGAATAGCGATCTGGACAAGCATCTGCGTAGTGACCCTCTTGGAGACAAATTTGACAAAGCGGAGGATGACGTTGATTATTTTTGCCATTACCGCGACGTTGCTGGGAGTTGCGGGAGGACTGTTGTTGGCAGTTAGAACCACCGCGAGAAGAATCACCAGAGACATGAGGCTGTGTTTTACTGTAGAAAGCCACCTGCGAAGGAGAATGAGAATCCAAAGAATCCTGCATAAGAGAAAAAATTTCAACCTTATATAAGAAATCTAAGATTCTATCAATTTATACTTCAATATATATTATTTATAATATTTATTAAATCTTTAATTATATATTTATAACTATACAAAACATTACATACACCTTTAAAAGTTGATATTGGACTCGATAATAAAGTACAAACTATAAAAGTTTAAATAGAAATTAAATACAAATAAAACGAGTTACAAATACGAAAAACAAATTACTAAAGTAGTTGAAAATTAAATGGTGTTGAACCAAGAACGTATGAGGAAGCATGCACCAGTGATGAAAAGGACAAGTGGCTTCAAGCCATGGAAGATGAGATAGTTTCACTAAAGAAGAACAAAACATGGTCTCTAATTGAAAGGCCACAAAATCTTAAAAGCATTGGTTGTTCAAGAGAAAGTTGGAAAATGGTGCAGTGCCCACCCTCAAATACAAATCAAGACTTGTAGCTAAAGGCTACACATAGCAAGAAGGCATTGATTACACTGTGGTGTTCTCCCCCGTGGTCAAACACTGCTCCATCAGATCTGACAATTACAAATAAGTTTGATCTAGAACTTCACCAACTTGATGTTAAGACTGCATTTTTGCATGTAAATCTGGAAGAAATAAAATGGACCAGCGACCAGGATTTGTAGAAGCTGGCAAGGAAAGATTTGTGTGTCAACTGTATAAATCAATCTATGGGCTTAAGCAAAGTCCAAGGCAGTGGAACAAGCGGTTTGACTCTCATATGCTGAAACTATGCTTTTTAAGGTCACAATTTGATAAGTGTGTGTACCTGAAGAAAGGTAAAAATGATAGTCTTGTGTATCTCCTACTCTAGGTTGATGACATGCTGCTTGCTGGAAAGTATATTGAAAATGTTATCAAGGTGAAGTCTGACTTAGAGAGTGAGTTTGATATGAAGGACCTGGGGGAGGCTCGAAGAATACCAGGGATGGGCATTTTCGGAGACAGAGATAAAAGAGAGTTAAGACTGCAGCAAGAAAGCTATCTTACTACAGTGCTCTCTGATAAGTTAGGATTTTCACCAACTTATCTTATGGTTCTTTGACTGATTGTGTAGTGTTTAGATCGTTTTTGGTATCTTTTTCGTGCATGAATTGGATTTTGTACTCGTAATGTCGTGTTTGATGAATCATGCAGGTTTTTAGTCGAAAAACAGAGAAGAATTAGAATCCCAGTTTCAGCACCTCGTCGATCGACGAAGAAGCTCATCGATCGACGAGGCAAAGAAGGCACAACGCTCGACGAAGGGAAAAGGAAGATCGACGGAAGCAAAGGCCGCGTCGATTGCTGCTAATGCTCGTCGATCGACGAAGATGTTTCAGGAGCAGCGATCGACGCCAGACCACCACGATCGACGCGCATGCAGGATTCCTAATCTGAATCTGATTTGGAGATAAAGGCATATCTAACCCTAGATACTGCTGGATACATCTTTCACCCCTATAAATATTCATGTAAATTCATTTTTTAGAAAAAAGAGAGTTAGAGCAATTACAAGATTTTAGTATTGAAGAATTTTTAGAGTTTTATGTTTGAAGACAAGTTCTTGTGGGAAGATTTCCGGATTCCAGTTTTTATGCAATTCAGGTTTTATTTTTCCATGATGAATATTACCGTGAATATGTGTAACTAAATCCTTTCTCAGATTCTAGGGTTTCGAACTATCCATGTATACATGTTTTGATTGATTGAATTATTTTCCCTTTCCCTTCATAGTTTGTGAAATCTGTGCTTATTCATAATCTTGAATTGTTGGCCACATCTTAAGATTATCTAGTTGATTACTTGAGACGTAACTGTGATAGTTTTCAATGGAAAGAGATTTTCACAATATAATCTGATTTCTTGTCGTAACTGAAGGAGATTGACTGTAGGAATAAATCTGTAGATCTTTGGAGTTAGTTAATTTATCTTGAGACCGAGCGGAGATAGGTAATTAATTAATCTACTTTACGAATTGTCCAACAAAGAAGTTCGTAATACTTTTATGATGTTTCACTACGAAGAGGAATTAAAATTGGGAATTAATCGATTCATTCATACATGTCATACTGGATAGGTAGATATCCCTGGAATCTGTGCTTCTCTTATTTGAATCCAAAAGCTTTTTAATTTCCTGTTTAATTTCCATTAGCAAATACTGCAATTTTCAAAACAACAAAACTTTTTATCTGATTTTCCTAATCAGTGTTTTCAAGAACGTATGACTTAGTACTTAAAGATTATTCGTTATTTCTTTCCCTGTGGGATCGATAATTTCATTTGCCGCTATATTATTAGCTTTGCTAAGTCGCTGTTAAATAATTTAGCGATCAAATTTTGGCGCCGTTGCCGGGGAAAGAATAGAATTAATCTTACTATTAAGTCTGTGATTGAAATATTGCTTTAGGCTATAATTTTCGTATTTTTTGAATTTCTCTCGCATCTTTGTATTTCACGTCGATCGACGCTAATTCTCGTCGATCGACGAAGTTGTTTTCCTTTCGTCGATCGACGCCTTGTCTCGTCGATCGACGCCTTACTTATTTCAGTTTGTTCCGTTTATTTTCAGTCTTACCTCACTACCTCCTTTGCTGTATAGGTAGTGCATGAGTATAAGAGCTAGAGGAAAAGACCCGCTTTATTTCTACCCGGACATTGAAGCCACTTGCAGAAAGATCCGAAGGAATAAGCGTGTTCAGGAAAGCTCAAGTAGTCAAACGATGGAAGATAACGTACCACCACCTCCACCAGTGCTAACTGCAGAGGAGCAGGCTATGCTTCTCCAAGAAGTCCAAGCTATGAGGGCGCAAATCCAACAATTCAATCTGGAAAGAGACCTCGAGAGGAACAATCCGAATGGAAGGGATCTTCGCCATAACCCACTGTTTGACGACAATCCCGACATTGAAGAGGATGACAACCAGGATCCTCCAGAGGAATCTGACGATGAGGAAGAAGAGGAAGCCATGCAGAACCGGTATAAACCTCGGTTCAGGGAGACAAATTTCAAGATTGGCATCAATGCCAACAATTTTGAACTGAAGACCGGATTGGTACAGATGGTGCAACAAAATCAATTCGGAGGAAGACCTACTGAGGACCCCTATGCGCATTTGGATAAGTTCATTATGCTCTGCAACACTGTCAAAATTGGAGGAGTCAGCAAGAGTGCCATCCGAATGCGTCTGTTCGCATTTTCTCTGAGGGATAAGGCACAATCATGGTTCACCGCACTGGACAAAGGAAGCATAGGCACGTGGACCGAATTGAGGAATGATTTTCTAGGGAACATTTTCCCTCCGAATGTTATTAGGCAAATACGGAAAGAAATCATCAGGTTCGCTCAAAGGCCTGACGAGAGCTTCAGTGAGACGTGGGAGAGATTCAAAGAGCTGTTGAGAGCCTGTCCCGGACATGGTTTTCCGCCAGGAGAACAAGCTGAGGCGTTCTATGAAGGGCTCAATGATAAGACAGCCAAATTGGTGGACACCACACTAGGAGACACAATCATGACGAAAAGTGGAAAGAAAGCCATGGAGTTCTTCCAAAAGATGGCCAACAACACTCAACGGTGGTCCTCTAGCCGAACTCGGCTTGTGAAAGCTGTCGAGAAAGTAGTGGAAAAAGTTGCCGAGCAACCTAATTTGGCAGCCGAGCTGAAAAAGCTTAAGGAAGAGTTTGCTAATCTGAAGCAAGAAAAAACAGTTGCTGCAGTTGAAGCAGTGCAGGGTCCAACCGAGGAAGACAATGCTGAGGTAAATTTCATTCAAAGGGGCGGTTATCAAAACAACTATCGAGGAGGATACCAGCAACACAATCAGCAGAATAACCAGCCCTATACCTACAATCACGCAAGGAATCACCCTGGATTCTCCTACGCAAACCCTCAAGCTGCAGAGCAACCACCACCAGGATTTGTCGTACAAGGAGGAGCAATAGTGGAGAAGAAGAAGCCAAATCTCGAGGAGATTTTGGCTAAGTTCATGGAAGGCTCCACTGATACTATAGCCAAGTTGAAGCGGGAGATTTCGGGCGTGAACACAAAGGTTGATCAGATGCAAAAGCACGTACAGATCATTGAAAATCAAGTCAGCCAGATCGCCGATGCCCTAGGAACTAAACACAAGCCGGGACAACTTCCGAGCAACACTCAAGTCAACCCCAAGAATCAAAATCAGAGGAACCACGTGAACGCTATAACTCTGAGAGGGGGCAAAACCTATGAAGGGCCCAAGCAAGCAGGGACAGACACCCGAGATGAAGGAGAAGCCGAGAAAGAAGAAGAAGTCGTCACAAGCGAAGCTCCGTCGATCGACGACACTTCCCCGTCGATCAACGAAGATCCAAAACTTCCATCGACCGAGGCTGATTCTCGTCGATCGACGGTCGCCCCTGCTCCACCAATGAAGAAACCGCCTTTGCCATATCCGCAGCGGTTTGCCAAGACCAAGATGAACGAAAGGTATGCACGATTTCTGGAGACAATGAAGATGGTGCATATCAACATCCCATTGGTAGAAGCTCTTCAAGAGATGCCCAGGTACATCAAGTTTCTGAAAGACATGGTCTCCCAGAAAAGACCCTTCTTGGAACACGAGACAGTCAACCTGTTCGAAGAATGCAGCGCCATCATCCAAAAGAAGATGCCGATCAAAAGGGAAGACCCGGGTTCCTTCACAATCTCTTGTGTCATCGGAGGTGAAACCTTCGGGAAGGTTCTCTGTGATTCAGGGGCATCGATCAACTTGATGCCACTATCAATCTTCAGGCGGTTAAAGATCGGAAGCATCAAGCCCACAACAATCTCACTTTAGATGGCCGATCGATCAGTCACCTATCCGAAGGGCATTGTTGAAGATGTGCTAGTAAAGGTAAAGGATTTCATAATTCCAGCTGACTTTGTGGTGCTTGACATGGAGGAGGATCGAAACATTCCTCTGATCCTTGGAAGACCATTCCTGAAAACCGGAGGGGCATTAATCGACATCCGCGATGGCAAGTTGACATTCCGAGTGAACAATGAATCCATCACATTCTCGATCTAGAAGGCAATGCAGAGGCACAACGATGGAAGCTATTCAGAAGAATGCCACATGATTAACTGCTTCAGCCCGGTAATGTCTTCCCCTTTCGCCTGTCTCAAAAGTGAGCCGGATTTCCTGGAAAACTGCTTGCAACACTCCCTTTCCTCATCCACAAATCTGGACGAAGCAACCGAGGGGATCATGAATCTGGTCATGGAGCTGGATGTGTATGAGGAGGTAACTCGCGAGAAAGAACTTAAAAGAGAACCGCTGCCCAGCCAATACAGCTAGTACTCGTCGATCGATTCCAATGCCTCGACGATCGACGCCGCAGCAATAGCCTCGTCGATCGATGAAGATGCTTCATCGATCGACGGCAGTCTGGAAAAGCCTATCTCCAGCTCCGAGCTGCCAATTCTAGAGCTCAAGACACTCCCGACACATCTCAGGTACGCATTCCTCGGGTCAGATAGCACTTACCCTGTTATTGTTTCTGCTTATCTTTCACAGGGGGAATTAGACAAACTGCTGCGAGTTCTACGGACATACGAGTCCGCCATCGGATGGACTTTGGGAGACATCAAAGGGATCAGTCCTTCGCTGTGCATGCACAAGATCATCCTTGAAGAGGATGCCAAACCAAAGAGACAAGCACAACGACAGTTGAATCCCATCATGCAGGAGGCTGTAAAGAAGGAGGTTCTCAAACTCCTTGACCATGGCATGATCTACCCAATTTCCGACAGCAAGTGGGTAAGCCCTACACAAGTAGTAGCCAAGAAAGGAGGGATGCAAATTGTAAAGAATGATGATGGAGAAGAAGTAGCAAAAAGACCAATCACAGGATGGCGAGTCTGCATTGACTACTGAGCTTTGAACACCGCCACGTGCAAGGATCACTTTCCTCTTCCCTTCATTGATCAAATGCTCGATAGATTATCTGGTTAGCCTTTTTATTGCTTTCTTGATGGTTACTCAGGGTACAATCAGATAGCTGTGGCACCTGAAGATCAACACAAGACGGCATTCACCTATCCATATGGAGTATTCGCCTATCGACGGATGCCCTTTGGATTATGCAATGCACCGGCCACCTTCCAGAGATGCATGACGGCAATCTTCCACGACCTGATCGAGGACATCATGGAGGTATTTATGGATGACTTTTCGGTTTTGGTAGCTCATTTGATGTCTGTTTGCAGAATTTGGCTACTGTACTTGAGAGATGCACCGAGACAAACCTATGCCTCAATTGGGAGAAATGCCACTTCATGGTACGGGAAGGAATCATGTTGGGACATCGAGTATCAGCCGAAGGACTGGAAGTGGATCAAGCTAAAGTGATAGCCATTGAGAAGATGCCACCACCAACAAATGTCAAAGCCGTCCGAAGTTTCCTAGGTCATGCAGGATTCTATAGGAGGTTCATCAAAGACTTCTCAAAGGTATCCCGGCCCTTGTGCAACCTGCTGGAGAAGGATGTGTCCTTTGTTTTTGATGAAGAATGTCTGAAAGCATTTGAGAAGCTGAAAGAAGCACTGGTAACTGCACCAGTCCTAACCGCACCAGATTGGGAAGAGCCCTTCACATTGATGTGCGACGCCAGCGACTACGCTGTTGGAGCAGTTCTGGGCCAACTGAAAGGAAGACTCTTCCATGTGATTCAATACGCCAGCAAGAGCATGAATCCGGCCCAATGCAACTACACCACGACGGAAAAAGAAATGCTCGCGGTTGTGTACGCCTTCGACAAGTTCCGGCCTTATCTGATAGGCTAAAAAATAATTATTTACACCGACCATGCAGCAATCAGGTACCTGTTCGCAAAACAAGATGCCAAGCCCAGACTGATCCGATGGATACTGCTGTTGCAAGAGTTCGACTTGGAGATCAAGGACAGAAAAGGAAGCGAGAACGTCATCGCTGACCACTTGTCAAGGCTCGAACCACCGATCGAAGGAGATGATCAGCAATCGACAATCCGAGAGTCATTCCCTGACGAACAGGTCTATGCCTTGAGGGACATGGGAGAGATTTATGAATCCGAAACTCCGTGGTTTGCAGACTTCGCCAACTACTTGGTCGGCGGCGTACTTCCTCCGAACTCCTCTCCATATGCAAAGAAGAAGTTTCTGCATGACGTCAGATTCTACTATTGGGAGGATCCCTACCTGTGGCGCAGATGTGCTGATGGCGTCATTCGCCGCTGTGTGCCCCAGTCCGAGTGGAAACAAATCTTCGAAGCCTGCCATTCATCTCCTACTGGTGGCCACCATTCAGCCAACCAGACTGCTTTCAAAATCCTTGCAAGAGGATTCTATTGGCCTTCCATCTACAAAGTCTGTCGTGGATGGATAACGGGCTGTGATCGCTGCCAGAGGACCGGCAACATCTCGCGGAGGAATGAGATGCCACAGACTTCGGTGATTGAAGTGGAAATATTTTATGTCTGGGGAATCGACTTCATGGGACCCTTCCCGCCATCGCAAGGATTCACATACATTCTATTGGCAGTGGACTACGTATCACGTTGGGTCGAAGCCATTCCGACAGTCACCAACAATTCCAAAGTCATCATCAAGTTCCTGCAAAAGCTCATAACCAGATTCGGAACACCAAGAGACCAGGTAAGTGATGGGGGATCACATTTTTGTAACAGATGGCTTTCTTCTCTTCTTGCTAGTTACGGAGTAAAGCACCGTGTTACCACCCCATATCACCCTCAAGGGAACGGGTTGACGGAACTATCCAACAGAGAAATCAAGCAGATCTTGGAGAAGACGGTAAAGCAAAGAAAGGATTGGGCGGCAGTTCTCGACGATGGACTTTGGGCATACCGCACTGCCTACAAAACACCGATTGGGACATCTCCATATCAGCTGATTTTCGGGAAATCATGTCACCTTCCCGTCGAGATGGAACACAAGGCTTGGAGGACAGTGAAAGAATTAAATCTGGATTGGAAGACAACTGCAGAAGAACGCGCCATGGCACTGAATGAATTAGAAGACTTTCGGGACGAAGCCTATGAGAACAACGTCATTATAAGAATCGAGCGAAGAGATTCCACGACAAAAAGATCCGCTCGCATGTTTTCCATTCAGGTGACAAGGTTCTCCTCTTCAAATCCCGTCTTCGATTCATGTCCGGAAAGCTGCAGTCAAAGTGGGCCGGACCATACACCGTGATCTGCCAATTCATGAACGGTGTAGTTGAATTAGCTGGCCAAGATGGAAAGAATTTCAAAGTGAACGGGCAAAACCTAAAACCATACTTCACCCCTCTTCAAATCGAAGCAGTGGAGAAGTACTACTTGAACCGCCCTTAAAAACTCAGGTATTGTCGAGCTAGCGACATAAAAACAAGCATTGGTTGGGAGGTAACCCAACAGTTTCCTGTTTTATTTATTTCAGTTATTTTCAATTCAGTCAAGTCGAGTCAGTTGAGTTTCATTTTTTTTTTTCGAATTGTTTCGGGTCCAGTCATTTGTCGGGCCACGTCAATCACGTCTCTTTGGCATCGATCGACGAGGAAATTCTTCCACATCGATCGACTCCAATCGTCGTCGATCGATGAGCAAGTTTCGCCTTCGTCGATCAACGAAAATGCCTCGTCGATCGACGCGAGTGTTTCTGAGGCCGGACAGAGACGGGTATAAAACCCATTTCTTTTCATTCTTTTCCTCACAACACACGACGCACGCCTCTCTCACTCTCCCAAACACCCAACTCGAATTTTTTTCTCCCCAAATTCGTCACTACCAACCACGGTATGTATCCTAACACTCTCCTCTTCGATTATTTCATGTGTTTTGAAGGATTTGAGCATGATTTTTGATAAAAATTGAACTTGGAGCCCTAGTTTTCATTTTTGCAATTTTGTCAATTTCGTTGCTATTCATTATGATTATTCGATATGGTTAGTTGTTTTAGTCGATGTACTTACTTGTGATTGGTTTGCTGCTTGAATTTCATTGAATCTGACGAACGATAGTTTGGGGGATAATTCTAGTTGGGGGTGTTATTCTAGTCTTGCTATTTCTGGGACAAATTCTGTCAAACATGGAGGTGATATGCTAGGATAGAGTTTGAATTGCATGAATGTCGAATCAATTTTGCATGGGTAGAATTTTTTCTATGGATTATTGCACTACTGGATGCACTCATGTTGGGAATTTTGTGTAGAATTGTGATGAACTTTGACAAATTTTTCCCACTACCCTTGCAGATTGACCATGGATTTTCGACCCACCTTCACCAAACAGGCTCATGAGAGGCGATACAGAAAACTCTCAGGAGATGAGTTCACTATCCGGCAGACACTTTACCCATGCCCGGAGACAATGCAAATGCTGGGAATCCGAGCAGATGTAGAAGCTCTCTTGCAGAGAATTGATTGGAATGCTTGGATGACAGCCCGATGGCCGACATACCCGTCACTTGTCCTGGAGTTTCTGGCCTCACTCCACGTCTTCGAAGTTCAGCCAGAATCAGAGCCTACGACAATTGGTTTCCAGCTTCTGAACCAGTACTACGAAATTCCAAGGGACGAGCTTGAAGAAATCTGGGGAGTCCACGTTGGGGGGGTCGATTTTTTCCCCCCAAACTTTGACATTGCCCGATTCTGGACCCAGATTGCTTCTGATGCCAAAGAAGACCTGCGGGAGTTTGACTCGGGGACCTTGAAAGCATCCTCCATCGATAACCCAGTTTTCAGATATCTTTAGAGATGCATGGGGGTGTCGATCACCGGCAGACATGAGAGCGGGAAAGTAAGAGTGGGGGAACTTTTCGCCCTCAATTGCATGCTGACAGGGGAGCAGTTTAGCTTCGCGGCGCTAGTCATGGACCAATGGCGGCATCAGATCAAGGCCTCCAAAGGCAACATTTGGAGCGGGGGATCGATCACCCCAATTGCGGAGCATGTGGGGATCGATTTGACACAAATCGAGTCGCTTGAGGATGACAACCGAGGACTCGGCACTGGGACTCTGGTGAAGATGTTGATGCTTTCACCACGGGCGTCAGGTTGGTCTTTGCGGATGTCCAATGGGGACAGATTTCCACTTCCACAACGGGACCTCACTCACGTCACCGATTATCACTTCCGTGATAATTGGTTGATGAGCACACCCGCCCACTTGAGGCTGATGGTCGGAGCACACGGAGGCCCAGGTACCTCCAGACTTCGACACCGACCACTGACCCAGCCAGACCAGCGACCGCCGCAAATGCCCCCAGAAATGCCCGAGGAGGAGGAACCTCAGGATGACGGAGGAGGAGAGCACAACCCTGACCGGACCGGCAGACAGCTGCTACGCCACTTCTCGGGAGAGTCTTCATCTTCCGGGGTGGATCTGGCGACGATCTATTAGTTTATGCAGCAGCAGGCTGACTTGCAAGCAGCAGAGCACACACGGCAGGCAGACTTTCGACAGAATGTGAACACGAGGCTGAATAACCTCGACACTCAGATGCAGCGACTCCTCCTGAACACGTAACCTGAATCCGTTTACCTACGCCGGCAGAGAGAGCGACAAGACCGCCGACGGCGACTGCCCGTGTGGCCATCTCCCGATGTCGAGATGGAGGATCCTCCGGAGGAGGAATGAGGTACCGTTTCCTTTTTCCTTATCTAACTTTCAAACTTGTCCACTCCTTCGAGTGAAACAAGTTTGGGGGGATGAGGATAGGAAAAGGGAAACGTTTGTTTGTTTTCATTTTCCTGCTTTATTTTAATTTTTTTGTTGTTTCGTTGTTTTTCTATTTTTGTTTTTTTCTGAACCATCACCATCCTTGTTCTTTTGCATGAGTGTGAACAATTGCTCTCTGCAAGGCTTTTTACTCAAAATTAGTATTCTTGAACTCTTTATTTGTGATACTTGTTTTGTGTTGAATAAGTTTTGAACTCTTGATTTGTGGTACTTGTTCTAAGTGAATAGTTTGAGCATTGTTTAGGAGCTTTTGAACATAGGACAGTCGGAACTTTTTGATTATGATGGTGTTATGACTGATTACTTGTCTTTACTTGAACTAGAATTATTGATTGATAATCGAGATATTTGCTGATTAAGAATGATAATCTGTGTGATAAAGTAGCCAATGATAGGAGCTGTTTTGCTTGATATGTTGATCTTTGAAACTTAAATTTTTGCATGATAACCGTTCGAAATTGGATAATTATTGAGGAGCAACGAAAATTTCTACCCTGTGAGGAATTTGTGCCATTTTTCGTTTGATGAGTGACAAAGTTGTTAGATTTATTTCCTAGAATTTGACGAATTTCTCTCTTGAGGTTGCATTAAGTGCGGTAATAGGGTGAAAATGATTTTAGGCATATTCTTTCGTAGCCCATCCCCCATACACTAACCTTAAATCTTCACTTGTAGCCCCTTTGAGCCTTGAATGAATTTTTCTTTGATTAGAAGGGTTGATGAATAAGATGATTGTGATTTATTGAATGGTGTGAATTGTGGGAATGTGATGTGAGGCCATGTGCGAAAAAAAAAAGAAAAGAAAAAAGGAAGAGAGAAAAGAAAATTTTTTAGGGGTTTCCATGGGAAAAGTTAGAAAAATGAACATTGGTGAAAAAGAGAAAGAAAGAAAATGAGGGAAACTCGTTTATGTTGTTCATAAATAACTAAGAGCAATTTCTTAGGAACCCCGAGAAAAAAAAAGAAAAAAAAAAGAAAGAAAAGGACCAGATTGTGTGAAGAAATTTTTTTTTTTATGTGGGCATGATATGCTAAAGACTTGGTGTTGATTGAAATATTTTGAGTCACTTAGCCAAAAATATCCTACCTATTAGGTGAGCCACATTACAACCAAATAAAGACCTTTCTGATTCCCTGAAAAGCCACACTAACAAGCAGTGGATAGATGAGAAATTTGTCAAACCTATGGTGAAATAAACTAAAACTTTGAAGGAGTGGATTTCTAAACCCTTTTGCTTGATTGAGCGATGAGTGCAAACACTGCCCGGTGAGGTTTCTCCTCAATAGTTTACCAATAAGAATTTGTTTGGATTGCATGATTTATGTGAATAAGTAAAACTTAGATTGCAAAAGAGGCTTGTGAGGCATTGCACACTTGTATCTGCATTTGATTAGAATTCTTTTCTGTGAATTGATCGAGGACGATCAATGGTTTAAGTTTGGGGGAGTTGATAAGTTAGGATTTTCACCAACTTATCTTATGGTTCTTTGACTGATTGTGTAGTGTTTAGATCGTTTTTTGTATCTTTTTCGTGCATGAATTGGATTTTGTACTCGTAATGTCGTGTTTGATGAATCATGCAGGTTTTTAGTCGAAAAACAAAGAAGAATTAGAATCCCAGTTTCAGCACCTCGTCGATCGACGAGGCAAAGAAGGCACAGCGCTCGACGAAGGGAAAAAGAAGATCGACGGAAGCAAAGGCCGCGTCGATCGCTGCTAATGCTCGTCGATCGACGAAGATGTTTCAGGAGCAGCGATCGACGCCAGACCACCACGATCGACGCGCATGCAGGATTCCTAATCTGAATCTGATTTGGAGATAAAGGCATATCTAACCCTAGATACTGCTGGATACATCTTTCACCCCTATAAATATTCATGTAAATTCGTTTTTTAGAAAAAAGAGAGTTAGAGCAATTACAAGATTTTAGTATTGAAGAATTTTTAGAGTTTTATGTTTGAAGACAAGTTCTTGTGGGAAGATTTCCGGATTCCAGTTTTTATGCAATTCAGGTTTTATTTTTCCATGATGAATATTACCGTGAATATGTGTAACTAAATCCTTTCTCAGATTCTAGGGTTTCGAACTATCCATGTATACATGTTTTGATTGATTGAATTATTTTCCCTTTCCCTTCGTAGTTTGTGAAATCTGTGCTTATTCATAATCTTGAATTGTTGGCCACATCTTAAGATTATCTAGTTGATTACTTGAGACGTAACTGTGATAGTTTTCAATGGAAAGAGATTTTCACAATATAATCTGATTTCTTGTCGTAACTGAAGGAGATTGACTGTAGGAATAAATCTGTAGATCTTTGGAGTTAGTTAATTTATCTTGAGACCGAGCGGAGATAGGTAATTAATTAATCTACTTTACGAATTGTCCAACAAAGAAGTTCGTAATACTTTTATGATGTTTCACTACGAAGAGGAATTAAAATTGGGAATTAATCGATTCATTCATACATGTCATACTGGATAGGTAGATATCCTTGGAATCTGTGCTTCTCTTATTTGAATCCAAAAGCTTTTTAATTTCCTGTTTAATTTCCATTAGCAAATACTGCAATTTTCAAAACAACAAAACTTTTTATCTGATTTTCCTAATCAGTGTTTTCAAGAACGTATGACTTAGTACTTAAAGATTATTCGTTATTTCTTTCCCTGTGGAATCGATAATTTCATTTGCCGCTATATTATTAGCTTTGCTAAGTCGCTGTTAAATAATTTAGCGATCACTCTCCAAGTTTGATATGCTAAATTGCAAACCTTTAGCATTACCTATGAGTGCAGACATCAAGTTGTTTGCAGCTATGTGCGCTCAACCTGAAAGCGAGAAGAAATATATGGATAATATACCTTATGCCAGCCTAATTGGAAGCATAAAGCATATCATGTGTTAGAAACTGAGTTTCACTTTACCCTTTATTTTGATGTTTTGGTGCATCAAAGCTTACTTTGAATTTCTAGAGTGTTTCTTCATGTAATCCTTGTATAGGACTTATTGAGTTGTAATAGAAACTAGAAACTTAGAACCTGAAGATCGAGTAGACAGAAATTTAGTTTCTGAAGAAAGAAATCAAAGAAGTCAAAGCTTGAGAAGTCTGGAAATCAAGTTTCAGAACTTAAGTTTGAAGATATGAAGAAACTTGAAATATCCAGATACTCTGGAAATTGAGTTTTCACCAAAGAAGAGCCAAAACTTACAACTTGAAATCATGAGGATTTCAGTTTTCAGTTCCACCTACGAAGCTATATAAGCGGAAACATAAAACTTGAAATTAGGAGAGTTTCAGTTTTCAGTTTCACAGTTAAAGAGAGCACGTGAAAAGTATGAAGACAAAAGGAATCTGTGTGGAGCTCAACGTCATATCAAATATTCCTTAAAGTGTCAAGCAACAATCAGTACAAGGAAACTTAAGTTTAAGTTCCTCGGACTGAAACTGAGTTTGACAAGTGCAGGTGAAATTACACTGCCAAAAGTCAAAAGCAGATGTCAGAGCAGAACAGATAGAAGAATGGCTATGATTGGACGACTGATCGCTATTAAAATTAAACGGATTTATTATAATATAGTGATGCAAATAAATTTATAACCCGAAGGTTGTCGAACCCACAAGGATAGTGCAATGAAAATATCTCATTAACTGGACACAGTTTATCAATTCGCTGTTTGAGCAAATCCAAATTTGAGAAGGGTTTTTGTTTTCAAAACATAAAAAATAACTTTGAAATAAAGTTCAATAATAAAAAACACAGATTCTAGGGAAATCAACCAATCCAATTAACATGCATAATCAATCAATCTAAACCCAAAATAATCATTAAGGTGAGAAATCTGATATTTTGGAATTAATTCCTTGATTGGGCATTTAAAACCTAGGTTATTAACTAGTGATTATCTCCTCTCGCTCTAAAAAAGATAAGTTAGTCAATCTCAATAAAGATACATATTAAAAACCTTACAACCGATTCTTCCTTTTGAGACAGAAACCAATTGTATCAAAATTCTATTTTCCAATTATTAACTATCTCCTCTCGGTCTCAAATTAATAACTATAAACCTAATTCAATCTTCATCTCTCGATCCTTTAATTGAAAATAGATTTTGGATTGAAAACCATAGAATTTGAACCAATTAATTAGGGTTTGAATTTAATCGAATTTACAACATGCTTGAAAGGATGGTGAAAACCCTAGAACCCATTAGGGTTTCTAGCCTAGCATATTAAAAATACAGATTGCAAGAAATATAAAGGAGCTTACTTGAATCATATTGAAAATAGGAATCTTAAACCTTCAATGTCTTGAATCCATAGCAACAAGTAAAATAAAGAGTACTGAAATTAAAGTGTTTAAATGCTAATAATTAAAGTGAAAATAAACTAGAAATTCAACTCTTTTCTCGAGCTAATTAAGTCCTATTTATAGGGGAGGAATTTGAATATTCAAAAGGTAATGGGTCTGAGAAGGAAACATCTCCAAATTGAGCCAGAATTTGCCTTCCGCGCTTCCGTGTTGATCGACATGGCGTGTGTCGATCGACACAACCTGTCACGTCCTAGTCTCCTCAAGAGGAGCCGGTCCACTGAGGCGAGACTAGTGAAATAACAACTAATTATCAAATGAATAAACAACATAGAACAAGGGTCAATATCAAACAAAGCCTGGTATCAACTAGAATAATATCAACGAGAAAGAAAAGCATGTACCAGACTAAATTATATATTCAACAGATCAAAAGAGTATTGTCATCTCAAAAGAGAATTGTCTTCAGATACGAACAAAACTATACACAATACTCCTGTCATAATTTACAACATGTACATAAGGACCGGTAACAGAGTGCGCAAAAGGATCATAACAGAGAACATATACGGAGATATGTAATCTGGATTATATTACATTATTTACAAACAAAAGTTTAGCTCGGCTCAGAACCTGCATGTTTAAAAATACACACAGGGGTGAGTACATTGTACCCAGTAGACACATTGCCAAATCATACATATATAAGACTGACATGCCAACTCACACATCAACACATGAGATTTTACTTTAAAATGAACTCATATGTTACAAAATATTTAATCATAACTACGCAGTTTGACTCCACACATACATTCGTTATCTGTTTAAAGGGTGTGATTAGGAAGCAGACCTACTTCCATGACCACGGTGTCCAGCCTATTTGGTAAGACCTTTCTCTCACCAAGTCTGGCACCAAGTGCACTAATCTCGGCTCTCATAGAGTCATCGAGATCCGATCGTTCATATTACCTTAACATTCAAAATGTTTAAGGCTTTGGCCGTATTCCCTGGATCAGATTTTCGCATACTCTCTGACCACCTTTCCGATTTAGAGGACATATAGGAAATGTAGAAAATATTTAGGCATGCTCAATCATTTGAAAACAAAACACATTTTCATTTCATAAATAATTTGAAAACACATTTTTATTTGTAGTAAGAAAGCCCACCTTTACTTTGCAGCTGACTAAATATGAACAACTCTTTGCCTATTTTTTGTAATTCCCGTTACCTTCAATAATTAATAATATATCAATAAAACTATTCTAATTAATCTTAGCCTTAACTATATATATTTCTTTTATTTCCTCAAAATTTTAAATCAATCTCTAATATTATTATTTTAGAGAGCATATTAATAATATTGCTAATGAAATATTGATCTTAGTAATAATGATTATTATTATTACTGAGAATTTTTATATTAAGTTTTTGCATTTATTTCACATAATTTTGTTATTAAAGGATGTACGAGTTTTGAACAATAATTAATTAAATCCCAGCAACAACTCCAATGAACACCATAATTAACAATTCAAATTTAGAGTAAACAAAAATGTGACATGAGGGATTGGATTCTCTAATTTCTGCTATATATATATATATTTAACAATCAACCACTAGGCAATAACAAAATTATGATAGTTTACTTTTATAGGTTTCAGAATATAAAATATTGCAGCAACAATCCATATTTTAACATAATTACATTCTAATATGAATGGAATGAATCAGAACAAAAATGCTATTTAACAGATTAAAAAATGAATCCCAGAAAATAGTCAATAGATGCAACCACTACACTGCTGAAACAAATTTTTTTATATTTCCGAAAAGAATATTAATTATTGTTGAGTGTTCATAACTAGGGCTGTGCATTCGGTCGGTTCGGTTGAGAACCGACCGAAATTCTTAAAACCGAAAGAACCGAATCCATTGTTGGAACCGACCGAAAACCGAACCGAACATCCGATCAACCGAACCGATAACCGAACCGAATAATTCGGATCGGTTTTGGTCGGTTCGGTTCTAACCGAGTGTCGGCTGCTTGCGTGCGTGCGTGAGGAGCAGCAGCAAGGGATGGGTGGATGGCGAGCGTGTTGCCGGCTGTTGGCGTGCGAGCGAGAGGGGCAGGCGAGCGACTGAGCGAGAGGGGGAGGGGGAGGCCGCGACTGAGGGAGAGGGGGAGTAGCAAGCGACTGAGGGAGAAGGGGGAGTCGGAGAGGGCGGAGCGGCGCCGGTAACAGGGCGAGAGCGGCGCCGATAACAGGGCGAGAGCCGAGAGGCAAGCAGAGGTCGAGAACGGCGCCGATCACAGGGCGAGAGCGGCGCCGGTGGGCGAGAGGGGCAGGGGCGGCGGAGGAGAGTCGAGGGAGGGAGAGGGACGAGGGTTTCGAATCGTGTGGGGGGGGGGGGAATGGGATTGGGAAATTGGGATTTTTTTGATTTTAGGTTATCTTTATTATTATTAGTATATTATATTATATTATATAATATATATATATATATATATATATATATTAATTTATAATTATTATATAATGGGTTCGGTCGGTCGGTCGGTTTTTTCGGTTCCGAAACTTGGAACCGAAAACCGAACCGAATAGGATCAGTTTTTAAAATTCAAAACCGAAAACCGAACCGATCGATTAAAAACCGAACCGAACCGACCAAATTTGAGCGGTTCGGTCGGTTCTTGCTCACCCCTATTCATAACTACCCAGATTTTTATGTATGCTCAAAGTTAGAATCCTAACCTTCTTTTAGCAATTCTCAACCCCAATTTCTAGTTATACTTGTGGATTCTATATTTAAAATATATAGAACTTATTAAAATGACGAATTCAAATTAATAGAAATAATTAGTAAAAAAATTGACCTTCAAATTCTTCTTTATCCTCTTTCTTTGAGTTGATTTTCTCTTCCTATCTTCAACCCTTATTTAATCTTTTCTCTTTTTTTTTTTCTCAACTGAATTATATTTTTTTTTCCTCGATTTGTTTGCGTAACTGGAGTAACTCAGAGATGTTTTTACCTAGGTAATTAAATTTGATTTATCCCAACTTTTTTTATGACTATGCATAATTAAATGCATGAATTACACTTGGCGGACTTAGAAATGATTAGTGGCTCCTCCTTTACTTGAAGATAATTATCATACACAAAATATTTTATTTGTTATTATCGCTACACATATTTTTATATTATATTTTTTTGTCTTATCTATATATATATGTGCATATAAAATGTCAAAGTGCTAATTATTATTAGTATTATTCTTCGTAGTGTATTTTACATACACATTATATATAAATATATATTAATAAGTAGTAAAATTTACAAAATCGTATAACATACCGATATTTGATTTTAAGGGATATATGTCACACAACCGCCAAGTCGACTTGACCCTCAGTGTTTTTCCTCGATCGAAATCCAACCTCCATGTCAGTGGACATACAGGATGTTGATCGACATGGAAGCCAATCTTCAATCCTTTGAGTCATTCGACCCTTCTCGTCCTCTGTGTCGGTTGACACATTCTCTGTCGACCAATACAGACACATTCCAGTGGATTTCCTTTTCTTTTGATCAACACTTCAACAATTCATCTCTTTTGTACTTAAAAAACTACAAAACTGAGCATGACAAGTGTAATATCCCCTATAAACAACTCATGCTCGATTATTAACTAATAAACAAAGTAAATGCAAGAAACAATAAAGAAAACAATGCGATAAGTGAGGCAAAATATGAGCTTATCAACGACCCAATCCTTTTCTCTAATGGATGAATTTATGTCTATAACGGACAAAAATTCAAATTGTCGAGACATCTGCATATAAATAGGAGACAACATCGACAGAAACAAACACCTGAATCTCATGAAAAGCATAACAGAAACTCTATCGAACTTAAATCTCAAAAAGCTCTCTGGATTTCTGTGTTATCTGAACACGAGGCTTAACATATTTGCTTAAGCTACTCATTCCGTGTATCTGTCTAAGTACACGAAGCTCAAGCTTTCCAAGCTTAAGCTACCTACTTGGTGTTTATTACTTTTCAAGTAATAAACATAACAATCAGTATTCTACTATGGAATACCGATTCTGACGGGCTTCATCAACCAACTGAAGTTTTGGGAAGAACAACAAACATCTAACCATCCAGATTGAAGGCCGTAGGGTGCATCCACACTTCAGTTCTGAAGAAAGAGCAGATTAAGTTTCTGGGCGAGTGACCTAGCAGACTGAAGGACAGAGGTTTCTGACGGGTTAGTATAGATCGTGAGAAAGCTTGTACTCTGTTACTTAGGGGATTCTCAATTAAGTTTGGAAGAGTGGAAGTAGGACTTAAGGCTCCGAACCACTATAAAATATCCTGAGTCGATTTACTGCTTTATTTAAGTTTCTGCATTTTAAGTTTTCATACTTATTTGAAGTGTATACTTGAAACTGGAACTTAAACTTAAATAAAGCAACATACACTTCAATACTTAAAAAGTATTGAAGATGTATACTTGAAATTGAAACTTAGACTTATCTTGAGCTAAATTGAGTTTTCAGAAATTGAAAACTGACTTTCAGTTTTCAGAAGTGCGAATCATATGTAAACTTCCGTTGCATACAAAACATCTCTGATTTTGGGACCAACATCATGATTTGCACTTGTCCTGATTTGGCTTTTTGCAATAAGCTTAACGAGTCGTTAAATATCTAACCCATGAAAATTGCACTGGCTGGCCATACTTGGTGTGTTGAGATATATGAAAGGTTCGATGAATGTTGGATTAGTATACAAAAGGTATGAAGGAAAGTCTGATGCTTTAATGGGTTATGTTGATTTGGATTATGCAGCCAACTTAGATACAATGAAATGTCAGTTGGAGTTTGTATTCAACCTATTTGGAACCGTAGTAAGCTGGAAATCAAAGCTCCAGTCAGTAGTAGCACTATCTACTACCAAAGCGGAGTTTATGGCAATAACAGAAGCTATTAAGGAGGCTCTGTGGCTTAAGAGGATAGTTAATGAGTTAGGCATCAAACAAGAGGCTGTGCAACTGCTATGTAACAGTCAGAGGGCGCTATGTTTGACAAAACACGAGGTGTTCCACGAGAAATTTAAGCATATTGACGTTCGATTTCATTTTGTTAGAGATATATTGGAGAAATGGTGGATCTCGATGACTATTGTATCCACTAAAGATAACGCTGCAGATGCTCTAACCAAAGTAATACATTCTCTGAAATTTAGGTATTGCCTGCAACTTATGGGTATGGACTGACTCTCTTGAGTCAGTATAGAGTTCTGTAATGGAACTGGGTGCTTGGGAGTTGAGGTACACGGTGTTGCAGTCAGGAGGGAGAGATGTTGAAAGAATATGATTGCAAGTTTGTAGCATGAGATCGTGCATGGAGTATGTTGAGGGTTTAAGGTTGCAGCTCACGTATCAGTTTCAACCGGAAGAGTTTAAGTGTTTGAAAAGTTCCTGTTTCACTTAATAAGTCGTGTTTCAGTATTTTGGAGAGATACTCTTGGTGAAGACAAGTGGTAGCATATTATTGGAACGATTTGTTGAGTTAGTTATACTCAACTTATTTCCGAGTTGAGCTCATCTAGAAGATAGGATCGTTATTCTTGAGTGTGTACAATTTTGTAGCTTGCGGTGAACATTGTATCTCTCTCTTTCTCAAACACTATCGTAATAATATCTTAGCAATCACCGTGGATGTAGCCAATTAATTGGTGAACCACGTAACTCCGAGTCTCTTGATTGATTGTGTTTCTTGTTTTGTGTTGTGTTCAATTCAATTGCATAACACGTTCGATCACACAAATTCACTAATTTCAGATTAGATTAATTGACATTCTTACTACAATATAAACATTTTAAAGCATAAGTAAAATGTAAAATACATGATTTATTAAAATTATTTTTACAAGTGAATGAACGTAAATTTAATTTAATTATTTTATACAATGAAAAAACATATTGCGAGAAATAAATCATAGCTCATATATACAATACAACAAGCTTGATTTTAATTAATTATTACAAACGTACAGAATATATAAACTAAACAATACTAATCACTCGTAACCGAAACCTTGAACCATCGCGGCGCTTCTCCCAAGCCAAGCCGGCACGCAAACCGAGCAGAATCCCTGCACCACCAGCACCGCCAGCACTGCCACCGCGCCGACGAGGATTAGAAACTTCCATGCCACACCCACCCACTTCTTCACAAATCTTTTAACCTTAACACTGCCGGCCACGTCATCGGCAGTCCCATTTTCGATGATAAGTTTCTGCTTTTTCCAACGACCACCCACCTGTCTCCCTATCCCGTTGAAAACACTAATGGCTCCTTCATCCGACAACTCACCTGCGATGATCTCGGCCTTCTTGAGGGTGACAACATCCTTCTCTGTCTGAATCAAGCCGCACATCAAATCTAAATGTGCTGCCAGCTTAAACGTCTCTCCGACGGCCGCCTCGTACGCAATCAAGTTGCGTTACACTGTTTATGAGTTGCCATATATTTTAATAGTTAGGAGTTGGAGAGATTTGGTGGTGGAAAAATAAATAATATCTTTGATTCCTCCATGCGAGCGTTCAAACTTCACTCCAGCAGTCTCGCTCAGCTCGAAAGCCGTGGGGACTTCTTCTTCTTCATCGCATTCGAATGCTCTAGAATCTTCCTCGCCCTCTCCGCCATCGCTAGGATCTGAAGCGGAGCTGCCGCCTGCGCGCCGAAAAAGCGCAGGATTGACATTGCCGTCGCGCTCTCGGGAAACTGCTTGATGAGGATTGAATGATACATGCGATCTAAAAGGTGAAGCTGCTTCTCGTCCATCCATCCACACCGCGTGTTGTCCAAGTGGAGAGGCGAATGAGCCTAACAGAATTCGCAAAACTCCATCGACAGCACGCGCTCTGAGCTGCTGATCTCGTCGAGTTGAAGAACCTTCACTACTGCCTGTTGGATGGGTTTTCATCGAATTTCCCTATTTAATATATTAAAATTATTGATTTTAAATAGTAAATACTCCACTTTTATAATTCAATTTATAATTTAGATTTACTTTATAAATTCAAAATTAGATTTCATCTTACTTATTTAAATTATATAATACATTTTTAGAGTATTAATTTTCAATTCGGAACTTGAAAGATCACAAAATTCTCAATTCAAGACTCGAAAGATCATAAAATTTTCAATTTATGACCTCAATAACTTGTCCTGAAATGATAATTGCATGATTTTTAAGGTCTTGAATTGAAAATTCATCTTTTAGGTCCTGAATCGATAATTAAACTATCTTTTGGATCTCGAATAAATATTTCTCCTGTTTTATAATACTTAATTTTTCGCTTTTAACTAAAATCTTATTATAAAATTGATTATTTTAAAACCATAATTTGTGTTCTTATAAAATCTTGGTTTTAAAAAATAATTATAGTATGTTATATTATACTTAATTTTTTTAAATAATAATAATTATTAAAATTAATAATGGAGATAGTAGATGTTGATCCCGAAATCAGAGTACAATTTTGTGCAGCAGAAGGCTTTGTGTAAGCATCGGAAGTAAATGTAAGCACAAGAACGGGTTCATTTAAACAGAGTAAAGTCAGTTTTGTGTTTAGTTGACTAGTTTAAACTTAAGACTCTATTTCGTCTTAAGTTAGTTTCACAGTTTATACTCTTCAATAGTTCGACAAGTATTGAAAGTTTCAATAGCCAGTTTGTGAAACAGAAAAATAGAGCAAGTAAAAAGAAAGCAGCAAAGTAGTACACAGAGATTTATAGTGGTTCGGATTTCAATATCCTACACCCACTCTTCAGACCCAAGGTCTGGATAATTCACTAAGTAAATACAAGCCTCCTTACGATCTATGCACAGTCCGCGACACTTCCATCCTCCGGCCAGCTGTGGCACTCGCCTAAGAACTCCTTGTAGACTCAGTCTTCAAGTTGAAGTGGGGACACACACCGCAGCCTCCTTCCTGGTGGGTGGATGTTTACTAATTCTTCCCAGAATGGTTGGATGTTTAAAGGTTCTTCCCAGAACACAGGTGGCTGGCATACGCCCTTGAGAATCAGAGTCCCAGACTAGGAAACTGACTGCTATGAATATATCACATAAAGATATATTTACCAAATAGAGCTTCAGCCTCGTGCTAGGAGAAGATAGCACGGTGGGTAACTTCAGTCGAAAACTGGATAGCGTATTTTGCAACACGCTAAAACTGCAAGTGTACAAACCAAAGCAGAGGCAAGTAATAAATTATCAAACTCAAAGATTACGGGCTCGAAGTACAATCGAGCACTAAAACATAGATATCTTACTACTATCTAGAAAACCGGTGGGGAAGTTGTTTATCTATCCTAGACAATATTGAAAAATAGGTATTTAAAAAGGCAATTAAAAAGATTAAGTTTAGAAAATATGGGAAAACAGTCTAAATATGGGAAAATAGGATTCTAGGGTAATCCACCATGAAGAACAATTAAACAATAATTATTCAATACAATTCTAATTTAATTTCCAAAAACATGGGTTAATCTCATTTATGTTATCAGGTGATTCTTTCGAACTCTAAACCATAACTTGGATATAAAAGACCTAATGACTCCTTCCAGATGTGCAGGAGGACTTCTACTCTTGATAAAAACCTTATATTTTAAAAACTCTTTAATAATTCAAATTCCTTCCGGACATTAAATCTAATTACCCTGCATTTAATTGATAACCGTAGACCTTCCAGTTCAAGAATCAACAATCAATTCACCATCAATGGCCAGTATCAAGTAAATAATTAAAGCCCAGGCATAATTAAAACGCGAATGGAAAAGGAAAATTAAATCGAATATTTAATTGTAAAGTTTCAAACCCCAGAATCCACAAAGGGCTTAGCCAATCATACTAAGTTCCATAAAAACAGAGAAGGAAAGAGTCAAAGATAAAGAAAACATGGAAAACCAAAACCCGTAGTCTTCGATTCCCAATCTTCAATCTTCCCTCTTCAAATTTGCTCCGTTCTAGCTTTCTCCAGAGGTTCATCCCTCAAAAATATGGTGGAGGGTCGTATTTGAGTCTTGGAAGCCTCTATTTATACTTATCTTCTTCAAACCCAAAAAGATTTGGGATTTGGATCAATTTTTGCCCAATAACTCACGATCGGTGACCCATAAAGCGACGATGGCGACCGCCAAACGTGCACCCGGGTCGCCATCTCTGCACCGTACTAAAAACTTGCAATTTAACACGGTCGGCAACCAAGATGCATGAATGGTGACCGCCATTCATGTAGTTCGGTTTCCGTTCATGTGCCGAAGGTAAATTTGAGAAAATACACAAATTGCGACCCATTATGCATGAATGGCGACTGCCGTTCCCGCATATTGGGTCGCCGTTCCTGTCGTGAGCTGAAACTGGGAGTTTTTTGTCGATCTCTTCTCACTTTTTCCTCTTCCTTAGGCAACGAAACATCGATTAGCCTCATGGTACTCGATCATATCCTGTAAATGGCCCAATTGTGCGTGAATTTGAAAAGACAACCCAAAACCAAGCCAAACGTAATATTTCCTAAAAGAATATGAATAAGGCACTGAAATATCACTGAACGACCTAATCTGTAGGCAAATAGCTAGCAGATACACAACAGTAAATGCACAAAATGAGTGTTTATCAAGAATCAAGTCTCGTGTTTAGAACACGGAAAACTCCAAGAGAGTTTTTATGGGAGAGATGACCTGAATATGCCCTTTGTCTCTTTAGACTAGTAGATTTTGAATTCTATTCAGGTAACCGTTTAAGGTTGAGAGGACATGTCTTTATATAGAGAGGAGAACCTATGACAATTCGAATTTCTATCCGTTAGACACATAACCCAAACGCTAGACTCATGGATTATATTGTCCAATTGTAGCCCTTGCCTTAGGTCTCCTTTCTGCTCTACCCATTTGTCAGTGTACTATACACTAACTTTTTGTCAGACTCCTTTGCAGCCCGAGGAACCCAATTTGGATAACCTCGTACTGACTTAGGCATTTACAAATGTCTGAGTCTAACTGAGGCTTCTTATACTGAATTCTGAGAGCCAGTACATCTTAGCCCTCATACTGACTTCCCACGGTCAGTATGGTAAATCCTCATACTGACTTTCCATAGTCAGTATGGGAAATGCTCTCATACTGATTTCTCCAGATCAGTATGGAAATCCCTTAAACTGACTTCTCCTTAGTCAATTTGGGAAAGTCCTCATACTGACTTCTCTTTGTGTGTATGGATAGACCTAAAACTGAGTGCTCTAACTCAGCTTTCAGTTAAGGCTACGCGTGTTGATAGTCAGTTCTCGAGCATTCTCCATTGCTCGATCTTCAGCCTAAGTTCTATTACAACTCGATTGATCCTATACAAAGATTATAGTTTAGAACTCTAGAAACTGGAAAAACTGACTAAGATGGCTTACATTCTTTGACCCACCAAAACATCAAAAGTAAGGATGGATTTCTCCAACAAAAATCCTAACAATTTTCCCCTTTTTGGTGTGGTCAAAGCCATCTGGAACCTAAGTCGATGAGGTGAGGATAACTTTAGAGTTTTTACAGTTTTGACAATGTGTCACATAAACTCAAAAAAGTTTCCCCTCAATTTGGGCTTTTTACTTAAGATCTTCTCCTTATAAATTCGGAGATATATTGCTCGATTGATTTTTTTGTCAGTTTAGAGCAATTAAATCTTAAGAAGGGGAGAAATAGAAGCCTGCTGATTACATTGGATTGTGTAAGTTCAGCGTTTGAAGAACGAAGACCTGTTGGACAAAAAGAGATTGTCATCAACAAGTCAGTTTATCCTTTAATAATTTTCATTTCAAGTACACGGATAAACTAACGAAAAGAAACCTATTACAGAACTATTTTGCAAGTCTATACTAGGCTACTTCCGGTCTTCAAGATTTCTTCAAACTGGCTACTACTATAGTTTGTGCAATGAGGGAAGCTAACTCAATTCTGAGGTCATCTTTGCAAGAATCCCCTCATGCCGACTTTCAGCAGCATGTGACGAGGTAGTGCTGCTTAGCACTTTGTGTTGGTAATTCGGGTACTTTGTGGTAAATTCCCGATGTGAATATTTAATTTCATCGTAATTAAATATTACCAACATAATCTACGCGAAGAGTAGATGATCGTGGTATATTTGTTTTCTCAAATCCGAATTCCGGTGAGTGAGAAATAAGTCCAAGAAGTGATACGGTTGGTGGGTTATTACACTAGTGAGATGTAATAAGTGAAGTGTCCCACAATGATAGATTAATGTAACTAATCTATATTTTGAGGTGTGTAAACATGTGTTGCAATTTGAAAACATGTGTTGCAATTTGAATGTGGGAGTTACACCACATTTCATGTGTTGCAATTGAATGTGCACATTTTGCACATGTTGAATTACACAAAAGTGCAACGACATGTTGCATCATTTGAATGTGGGAGTTACACCACATTTAACACCTCACCATGAAGAGTCTTGAATGGCTCGTCGGTTACAAAACCGTAATGTCTCCAGCATTGATGGAGAGACATGCTCCCCCTAGTGGAACTCGCCTATAAATACACTTGCATTGTGTTGTCTCTAGTTCCCCGGTTCCCCAAACATTAAACAACTCACGTAGCCAGAGATACTGCAACTTTTCCCTCATATTGCTGCATCTTTTTTGTTGTTCTTCTGCAACTCAGTTTCGCCTCTCATTCAGTTCGCCGGAGCCTTTGCGACTTGCGGTGCTACCTCGTAAAGGACGAAGCCGTTTTACCTTTGGGGACAAACCGCCATTAGACGAGCACTACGTCGGCGTATTTGTCTTGCGGGAAGAGGGCCTCCTCGACTCGGCTGTGCTTTTGCACTTCTTTTTATTTATTTAATATTGTTATTTCATTTTATTTAATTATTCTCGTACTAGCAGTACCTGCAGATATAGTTGTAAAAACCTGCTGTACTAGATATAATAATTTGCAGTGTTTTCAGTTATTCTCCACAGATCTTGTAACCAACACTTTGTGGGTGAAAAAAAATCGAAGATACCTCCTCCCGACTTTTAGCAGCATGTGAGGAGGTAGTGCCGCTTAGCACTTTGTAGGAGGAAAAAAAATCAAAGATACCTCCTCCCGCCTCCTGTCTTCCTCTTCATTATCTAGTCTCTTCTTCATGAGATAAGAGAAGTAGCGAAGAAGCACTCCTGGTGGTCATGCCCTGTTGCTGGCATGCCACATAATCAAGGAACTGACTTCCTAGGAACTGAGTTTTGGTTGGGTTCTCGGAAACTTGATCCGGAGTGTGTAGTCTCTCTAGTCTTAAAGTTAGAGTGTAGGTTGGGCCGAGACCTCGTATAGATGTTTTTTCTATACGGATTAGTTTGTTTCTTATGAGTTGAGAACCTCGAATTTCTAGAGTCCGGAAATGTAACTGACTTTCTGTAAAGCTCAGTTTTAGCAGTTGAAGTGGGTATTCTAAAGTTATGGGAATGTTGCTTATACCACTTCCTAGGTATGACGGGCTTCGTCTCAGGTTTGTTTAACTTGAAGGTCAATTATTTTCTGAGCTTGGGTGTTGAAGTCAGTTTTGAAATTGACCGTCCCCTTCTATCCTGATTAGCCTCAGAGGAGTTCTTGTCCATACTTACTACTCCTTTACCTAAAAGCTTGACTTCTAAACTGAAATTCTTCTTAAAGTGATGATTCGAGACATTCCCAATTTCGGAAGTAGAAGGCTGATTGCTCAAATTGTTCTTTGTAAATCCTAATCTTGACCTATCAAAGGAATGTCTTTGTAAACTTAGAGCTTCTAAAATTTTGCTAGTACTAGAGTAGAGTGAACAAATAAGTTTTTGATCACTAGCAATTTTCAGTTTATGAGACGCGCATTCTTCAGAACTAGATTTAAACGATTCAAGTAACATAGAAAGCTCTTATCTAAGTTTAGCTAAGTCTTCACTTACTGACTTTGATCCTTGGATCTCTTTAGTCAGTTTTGAAACTTTTAGTTTCAGTGAAGCATTTTCACATGCCAAGACATTTTTTAACTCATATAACTTAGCAAATTCTCTATCCAAAGTTTCAAGAGTAACTTCCTCTAAATCGGAGCAATAGGATTCAAAGTTATCTTCTATGCATGCTATAGGAATAGAAACTGAGTTAGAAATGTGTACCGGAGTAATAGATTCTGTTTCAGTTTCTTCCTCTTCTCCGAGCTTTGCCATCAACACTAGGAAGGCTTTTACCACCGCCTCACTGTCTAATGTGTAGTAGCCATTGTCATTATCTGAGATGTCAGACACCTCAGTTCTAGTAAGCATGACCTTAGCAACTGCTCTGGAGGCTTTCTTTTCGAACACCCTCTTCAAGCGCTCCCTTTCCTCCTTGGAAACTAATGGGCACTCGTACTTGAGGTGATCTGGAGAGTTGCATTCAAATCATCCTCTGGGAGGTCTGTCGCTGAACTTTAGTTCAGTTGACTGTGAACCTTCCTTCTTGGATTTGGCTATCTCAAGAAGTTTAGTGAGCTTCCTCATTTGCTCTTCAAGCTCTTCAATTGTGCTCTCTTCCTCCTTTTTCTGGTAGGAAGGTTTTGGTGCTGACTTGGATGTGAACGTCTGTTCGAAAGATCTGTCGGCTTGGTAAGGCTTTTAAGGCCTTCTCTTGATCTCCCTTTTTGCGAAAAAACAACATCTCCTTCTGGATGTGTGCTGACACTTCATTCTGCTTCTTTTCTGTTCGATATTTGAATATCCCACTCATGGGCTTGAAGTAGGGCGAACACATCTTTGGTCGTCATCTGGGAGAGATCCTTCTCCTTCAAGCTGGTGGCTTTGACGAACCAATCGTCCTTGGGCATCATGGAGAGAATTTCTGCATTCCTATCAGCAATTTCATATGTTCTCCCCAAGTTTTTCAACTCGCAGATAATAGCATTGAATCTTGCTTCCATTGATTTGACATTTTCACCAGGAAGCATTTGGAAAGATTCATACATATCCACACAGTTTTAAGCTTATTTCACTTCATATGAGCTATTTCTTGACTAAGTGAGCCAAGAAATTCCCACATCTTTTTGGCGTTGCTGTGCTCTAAGGCTTCAACAACCAGTGGTGCTGGTAAAGATTGTAAGATAAGCTCCATGGCCACTGCATCCAGTTGAAAACGAACTCTGTCGTCATTTATCCATTCTGCTTAAGGCTTCTCCACTATCTCCTGACCTCCTGCTCCTCCGAGTTGAGTATTCACCTTAGTGATCTTTATTGGACCAGTAGATAGAACCTCAGCCATTTTTGGATGAACATTCTTCAGCATGATCAACGAGCATTTCTTCCATATCTCAAAATCTTCTGATGAGTACTTTGAAAGCTTTGTGATCTGAGCCATCTCTATGTACCTAAGCTTAAACACACAAAATATAGACCAGGTGCATAAAGACAGAACCAAGTGCAGAAAAACAGAGATCTGTTCCTAAGTGACTCAACACAACCGTAGTCTGTAAGAACCTTGGCGCGTGATACCACTTTGGTCCCGAAATCAGAGTGCGATTTTGTGCAGTGGAAGGTTTTGTGTATGCGACGGAAGTAAATGTAAGCACAAGCACTGGTTCGTTTAAACATAGTAAAGTAAGTTATGTGTTTAGTCAGTTTAAGCTTAAGTCTCTATTTCGTCTTAAGTCAGTTTTACAGTTTATACTCTTCAATACTTGGACAAGTATTGAAGGTTTCAATAGTCAGTTTGTGAAACAGAAAAACATAACAAGTAAAAGGAAAGCAGTAAAGCTGCACACAGAGATTTATAGTTGTTCGGATTTCAATATCCTACATCCACTCTTCAGACCCAAGGTCTGGATAATTCACTAAGTAAATACAAGCCTCCTTACGATCTATACACAGTTCGTGGCACCTCCATCCTCCGGTCAGCTGTGGTACTCGCCTAGGAACTCCTTGTAGACTTAGTCTTCAGGTTGAAGTAGGGATGCACCCCGCAGCCTCCTTCCTGGTGGGTGGATGTTTACTAATTCTTCCCAGAATGGTTGGATGTTTAATGGTTCTTCCCAGAACACAGGTGGCTGGCATACGCCCATGAGAATTAGAGTCCCAGACTAGGAAACTGACTGCTAGAAACTGGAAAAAATTGACTAAGATGGCTTACAACTCGATCGATCTTATACAAGGATTATAGTTTAGAACTCTAGAAACTGGAAAAAATTGACTAAGATGGCTTACATTCTATGACCCACCAAAACATCAAAAGTAAGGAAGGATTTCTCTAACAAAAATCCTAACAGTAGAACATTATTATGGATTAGAGGATATGATCTGAAAAGCAAGATTATACATTCTCATAACAAGCATTGAAATGTCATTATTTTTTATTTAAGTTCTTTTTTTATAGATATGTTTTTGATTTGATTTCCAGCATTGCTTTCACCTATCAAATTTTCGTCAAATAAATGACCATGTCAGGAAAAAAAGTTATACTCATCGAATAATTGTATGTATAATGTACACCATATTCTAAAATAAAAATATAACACTCAAATAAGACAAACTGTATAGATACTTAAACATTTAATCAAATACATTAATAAAAACTGTACGATTCACTGTTCATATATTTATTACTTAGAATTATAAGAAATGAAAAGAATTCAATTCTAAAATGCTCATCACAAATATAGATTATATTTAGTGTTAAAAATAAAACATTTATTAAATAAAAAATAAATTTGAACATATAAATGACGACATTGAAAATTAAATTAAAAAATAAATATTAGTACAAATATGTTCTCTTGAAGTTTAATATATACAACAATAGAACATCATATATTTTAAATATATGAGAGCTAAATTTATATAGCCACTTTGGATAAGTCAACATATTATATAGGCACAAGTTTAAAAATGTATTTTTTTAGCCACTTTCCAATGATTGGAGAGAGAATTTAACATTTGAAATTGTTAAACATTAATTGTTTTTGGATTTATTACCCCACCTACCCCACTTCCCCCCCCCCCTCTCTCTACCGGCGATTCTCCCCCACCACCGTCCCTCCATTTTCTCCGATTTGAAGCTCCAAACAACTGGATTTTGCTCGCCCAACCCAAAAAAGCTACATTCCATCGATTACAATGTCTGGAGAAGAAGAAAACCCGAACCAAGTAAGTTATTTTCAATTTTTTTGCCTGAAAATTATGTCTGTTTTTTCAAGAATATATCAATTTTTATGTCTTTTTTCCATCGATTTGTATGCTTTTTAGGTTCAAATACATGTTTAATTATGAATATAGTTGATTAGGTTCATATTTCATCGATTTCTATGCTTAGAAACAATGTAGGAATGGTTTTTGCTGCTTTTACTGTGAAAAAACTGTGAATACCCGCCCTAGGAAAGAGACGATGAGATCTCGATTCGCCATATCGAGATCTCGATATGGCGAATCGAGATCTCGTCATCAATTTTTAAAATTAATTCAATAAATAGGCCATGTCTCAATTTTTCATCTCGATATCAATATTGAGATGAAAAATTGAGATCTCGATTTTTTTTTTAAATTTCTGATTTCAATTCTTTTAATACTCCTTTTATTTAAATATTTTATTTTATTTGATTGCAGGTTTGGCAGTGGATCTGGCCCAGTTTGTAGGGCAAAGTCCCGCGGTCGATGAATTGTTACGATCGGGACATTCTGGAGGATATTCGCGTTAGACTTTTAAGTTTAGGAGAGGAAACTCTGGACTTATTTAGTGATGGACCGTTCGGTGAATTTATCACATTTCGGTGGAAGAAGAGCACGGTACGTGCTACGTGGGCTCTTCTCACTCACGAGATTGAGGTGGAGGGAGCTGAGAATGAGTTGTGGTTTCGTGTTGGTGAAACCAACATTCGACTTAGTGTTGAGGAGTTCTGTTTGATGTCCAGGTTGCGGTTCGGTGATTCGGGTTTTGACTCTGCTGCGCTGAATGAGATGCCGAAAGATGGATGTTTTTATGCACACTACGAGACCTTGCATAGTGTGGATCAGTTACACATTAATTTCATGAGTACGAACGTCAATCTTAGCGATTCTATTGATGATTATGTGAAGATCGCTCAGATTCTTTTTGTTTTCCGGTTACTGATGTGCTTCGATGGGAAGCGACTCGTAGACCCCTGGGTGTATACATTGGTGGAGAGACCTCACGAGTGGAGGGCATTTCCTTGGGGCTCGTGGTCCTTCAGTATTTTGCTGCATCAGATATCTGTGGTGATCACATCTTCGAGGTCAGACAAGGTCCCCTTAGTGCATATCTATGGCCCTGTTTGGTTATTGGAGGTAATTCTTTATAATTTCTATTTTTAATTTAATTTTTATTTTATTTATAAAATACTAGAATTTTTAATTATTTACATAATTTTGCAAGCATGGTCGTATGAGGCGATCCCTGATCTGGCAGCCATATGTGCGATACGCAGTATGCCAGTGGGGACTATGCCTCGATGCTTGATGTGGAGACCTCACTATGTTCGGGATGCTGACTTCACTACTTTTTTCACAAAAGAGGTAATTATTGTTTACAATTTTGAATAATTATTATATAATTGAATATTGTGTATTTATTTGATTTATGTCTGTTTTCAGCATGTTTGCAGTACTTCACTACAGCCTACTACCGAGGAGGCCACTTCAGAGAGTTGGCTCAGTTTGATTAATGCTGAAAACCCGATGATGCGCAGATTTAAACCTTATAGGGCATCGAAGCCCCGACGGTCTTCTGCCACTACCTCCAGGTCTTCATCAAGGAGGATTCTGTAGGAGCGCCAGCCATCGCCTCAGTGCGAGCCATCGCCGCCACAGCGCCGGCCATCCCCTCAGCGCCAGCCATCGTCGGTGTTCGATATGGGGAGAAATTTTGAGATTCCCGTTCGTTCTTCTTTTCAGCATACTGAGCATCTTCATCGGCGGCGGGCTAAGAAGCGCTCGCGACATTCTGCATCTGCAGAGCCTCTAGAAGTACTTGTGTTTAAATTTATTTGATTATATTTTACTTATATATTTATATTATCTTTTCAGACTGGACATCCTCCATGGTACGAGGTGCACGAGATGCCCATGCATGACATGGTGCGATTTGCAGTGCCATTGGCCAATCAGCTCGTGCAGCCACTGGTAGATCACCTTCTCCCACCACTGGCCGATCGGCTCGTGCAGCCACTAGCAGATCACATGATTGTTCCAGTGGCAGATCACATGATTGTTCCAGTGGCAGATCGCATGGTTGATCCAGTGGCGCAGCGAGATGTGCAACCATTGGCGGAGCAGCTTATACAGCCATTAGCGAATTGCATCATTGATCCGGTGGCTCAGCGACTAATTAAGCCATTGGCAGATAGCCTGATGGATCCGGTGGCTCAACGACTTATTCAGCCAGTCGCAGATAGACTCATGGGGCAAGTAGCTGATCGTGTGGGTCATTATATTGTGGAGCCGGTGGCTTCCAGGGTTACTCAGAGGTTGAAGGTTTTCATACGGGACCTCGCAGATACACTTCTTTGCTGCCCTCGCCGGAGCCAGAGATGGGCCCCACCGTACCCTTATTATTCTGGCCCACTTTTGGCCAGACTGTTGGCCCCACCACCGACAAGGCAGCTGAATGATGACGAGGTGACGATCTCCATGGGTAATGCTGCTCGTGTGTCTGCAGTAGCAGTTGGAGATGTTACATTATGCTTTCAAGACAATATTTTTATTTTAAGAGATGTTTTGTACGTGCCGGATTTTCGGCGGAACCTTATTTTTGTTTCCTGTTTAATAAATGATGGATTTTCAGTTATTTTTTATAGTCATGTTACTATCAATGGCAATAACGGTGTTATCTGTCGTGGGATACAAAAAGACTCTCTTTATATCATAACTTGTTTGCATAAATCTTCCGTGAATGCTGCAAATAACTCATTTAATCATAAGAAGAGAAAGTTTTCATCTTCTGATGAGGATCTTACATATCTATGGCATCTGAGACTAGGTCACATCAATCTAAAGAGGATCAAGAGACTCGTGGATGATGGAACGTTGGATTCAATCCAGGTAGTTCCACATCGAGTTTGTGAATCCTGTATAGAGGAAAAGATGACGACCAGGCCTTTCAAGGCAAGTCAGTTTCGAGCAAGTGATGTGTTGGAACTGATCCACTATGATTTATGTGGACCTATGTCCATGCAAGCTCGTGGAGGATTTAAGTATTTCGTCACTTTTATTGATGATTACTCGAGATACGGGTATGTTTACTTACTTCACTATAAGTCTGAATGCTTTGAGAAATTCAAGGAATTCAAGGTGGAAGTAGAGAAGAAGTTAAACAAGACCATTAAGTCATTACGATCTGATCGTGGTGGTGAGTATCTCAATGACGAGTTCTTGCAGTTTTTATCAGAGCATGGGATTACATCCCAATTGACCGCACCAGGCACTCCTCAGCAAAATGGTGTGGCGGAAAGAAGAAATAGGACTCTTCTTGAAATGGTTAGATCTATGATGAGTTATGCGAACTTGCATGTTTTGTTTTGGAGCCACGTGTTACTAACAGCGGCGTATCTGCTGAACCTGGTACCTTCTAAGTCAGTTCCTAAAACACCCTCGGAACTCTGGCATGGGCGAAAGCCCAGTATGTCAAAGATAAGAGTGTGGGGTTGTCCGACATATGTTTTGTCGAAGGAACCTGATAAGTTAGAAGGTAGGTCCAAGCTAATGTTGTTTGTGGGATACCCCAGACAAACGAAAGGTGGTTATTTCTACTGTCCTGAGGATCAGAAGATCGTTGTTAGCACCAACACAAGATTCTTGGAGGACGAGTTTGTGAAAAACCACAAATCCAAAAGTGATATCATTCTCCAAGAAATTGGAGACGATGATGCGCTTCCATTGGGAAAACCCCATGGCAAAATGAGTGTACCTCTCGAAGGTATGGAACCAATTGCACGGTCGCCAATGCAAGGATTTGATCCACAAGTAACTGCACCAACTGCTGACGCAGTACCAGTGCTCTGTCGTAGTGGGAGGGTACCTCACCAACCCGATCGGTATATGTTCGTGGGAGAGTCTTCGGACTTGATCCCAGAAGACGGACTAGATGATACCGACCCATGGACATACGACGAAGTAATAAATGACAAATATGAGGAAAAATGGTATAAAGCCATGGATTCAGAAATTGAATCAATTACCTCTATGGATGTATACCAGAAGTCTGTGCTACCAGATGACTTTCGGGCCATAGGTTGCAAATGGGTATACAAAATGAAGAAAGGTTCGAAAGGAGAAATAACGACTTTTAAAGCCAAGTTGGTGGCGAAGGGTTATAATCAAAAGGGGGGCATTGACTATGACGAGACCTTCTCACCGGTAGCCATGCTCAAATCCATTCGAATTCTTCTATCCATAGCAGCACATATGGACCTAGAAATCTGGCAGATGGATGTCAAAACTGCGTTTTAAACGGGTACCTTGAGGAAGGTCGTGACATCCATATGCAGCAGCCAGAGGGTTATGTGAAGGATGGTGAAGAGAATCTTGTCTGGAAGCTAAGGAAGTCCTTGTATGGACTTAAACAAGCTTCACGGTCATGGAACAAAAGTTTCGATGATGTGATTAAATCCTATGGATTTTCACAGTGCGAAACCGAAAGTTGTGTGTACCGATTATACGCCAGCGGAAACGTGGTATTCCTTGCACTTTATGTAGATGACATTCTTCTATTCGGCAACGATGTGAAGGTGTTGTCAGACATAAAGAGATGGTTATCCGAACAGTTTCAAATGAAGGACTTAGGAGACGCTGGATACATCCTTGGGATTAAAGTCTTGCGTGATCGCAAGAAGAGGATGTTAAGATTGTCTCAGGTCGCTTATACTGATACTGTGATTGCCTGTTCTAGCATGCAAAATGCTTAGAAAGGATTTGGATTTCCAGGCAGATTAGGATGAGAAGAGATCGACCTCGAACTATGTGTTCACCTTGGGAGGTGGAGCTGTATCATGGAGGAGTGCGAGACAGAAATGTATCGCGGACTCCACCATGGAAGCTGAGTATGTGGCAGCTTCAGAGGCTTCTATAGAAGCAATATGGCTCCGGAACTACCTCCAAGAGTTAGATATTGTTCTGAGTTTGCCTAAGACTATCACGGTTTATTGTGATAATGCTGGTGCAGTAGCAAACTCTAAGGAACCAAGAACTCACAAGGCGTCTAAACACATAGAGAGAAAGTACCACATCATACGAGAAATTGTAGCGAGGGGCGATGTGCTAATAGATAATATAAACATTAAGGATAATCTAGCAGATCCATTTACAAAGGGCTTACCTCAGAAGGCATACGAAGGTCATGTTCGTAGCCTAGGGCTGAGGTAGATGCCGACCACCTGGTGACCAAATGTAATAGCTAGATTAGAATAGACACATGTTATACTCTGGAAAGTAATGGTATAATGCTTTGAGTATAAGTGGGAGATTGTTGGAATTGTATACATAAAAGCATTATGATTGGTATATTGGGAAACGTTATGTTTGATATACTGGTAATCATTAATGACTTGCAATAAACAACTCCTATCTGAATTAACAATCATACGATGCGAACAAACACATCCAGTTATCTCGTCGATAGGGAGATCATACGGTGTGTAAGAGATCACAGAAGATCGTATAGATCGTTTGACCTAGCGAGTTATAAACAGTTATCACAGCTGAGACAATTTCTGGTTTGGCTGTCGGTTTAGGCTGCGGCACACAATTCCATAAGTGGTTTATCTTGACTGCTTTGTGTGACCGGTACATCTCAATGTATTGATAGGATCAACAGTGAGATGAACCATTCTACTTGACATATAAATGAGTAAAGATCTCGGTAACTTGGTCGGATCTAAAGTCTATTGAAAGCTGCGGGGCACACATGGGTTGACTGTCACTTTGACTTGCTATGGTGGAGAGTCTTACATGTACTCGTATATCTGCATCTTGGGTGATGGCAGTTTGTGTGGGGTTTCCTCAGGCTGGATTTAGATAATCATATGCGTTTCAGGATGGTGACATTCCCTGGGAAGCTCACGAGGTTCGTTATGCTAAGTCCTGCAGGCTGAATCATTGATTCAAGCATAAGCGATAAGGGTTGAGTGGTACTACTCAGGAATAATAAGAGATTAATTAATTACAGCTAATTGTCATACACTGAATTAATTAATGAATGTCTGAAACCTTAAATATGGGGATTAACCAAGTCAATGCAACCCGTTCCTAATAACGTGGTAATAAAGGGGTAGGTCAGCATTAATTCTCTGGTGGCATGAATTAATGTTTATTAATTAATTATGTTCTGGGTTGAACATGGAATTAATTAATAGGAGGCCCACTTTATTATTTGCATTGATCCCTGGTCTGGCCCAACACTGCTCAGAGCCCATTAGGGTTTATTAAACCCTAATAGCCCATTCTCCAGATCTATATAAATAGATAAATCTCTCATTTTCCCACATAAGTTTGAAGTTTCAAATCAGAAACCTTAGAGAGATTGAGAGAGAGTGGGCGGCTGTAGATCCGGTAGCGTATCCTCACCAGATTTCTGGATCGAGCAAGGGAACAGATCAGAAGATCAGATCTGTAGGAACACCATTGCTTTGATCGATTCTAGATCCAGATTTACACCATCATCATTGCCATCATCGATCTAGATATGTAGATCAGTTGTTGGAGTCTCAGGTATTCCTTTGAGTCTACGAATTAAATTAAATAGAAGCATGCATAGGGCATTTACTGTTTGTCATGATATTTATTTTGATATCCATAAATCGAATCCGGAGTTATAATAAATGGCAATTAATGTCGCCTATTGTAGGCTTAGTTCCTACATCTTCATCGGTCTTCAGTCCAGCCTTCACATGCCTCGAGCCCCCAGATATACTGCTTATGTAAAACAAACAGTAACTAGTAGTGAGGAGATCACAGTGCATGATCTCATGAATCTCGGACAAAATGGCATTGTAGGAGATCCGTTCACGTCTCAAACAAATCAATTGCTCGTCTCCGCCCATGTACTCGGATCTGTCCCATGCACCACCATGACGTATGATGAAACGTAGATACGATATCTGCGATAAATGATACGAAAATATTAAATAAAATCAGGAGCATCATACAGCAGACATTTTGAGATCTCGATAATAAAATCGAGATCTCGAAATTTCAATTAAAAAAAACAAAATCTCGTGAAAAATCGAGATCTCAATTTCTCTGGGTTTCTCCCAGAGTTCTCTGCGTTTTTTTACGAAGAACGGTCCTAAAACAGTCCTAAAAGCACTATATTTTCTAGAAAACTAAGATATGCAAGTCGATTTTGAACACATAACATCATTATAACGCAGAAAACAAATCGAAAATAAGGAAAAATGGTTGAAATCAACATACCTTCGATTTTTCTCTCTCAAAACCCTCTCAACAATCTTCAAATAATTTTTAGAATGTTTCCTCGTACAATAGAAAACATTTGTTTGTAAAAGGTTGTAATTAAATTTACAACAACCTTGGTAGTTCAAATTAATTGCTCAAAATTAAATAAATAAATGAAATAATAAATATTTCCGAAAATGGAAATAACTTTAATAAAGTTGATTTTGTCTTGTAGCCGAAAATGAAAGAAAGAAAAAGACAAAAGTACAAAGTGGCTAGAAAACTTATATTTTTATCCTTGTGGCTATATAACATAACAAGTTATTGAAAGTGGCTACTTGTTTGTATTCCCACTAAATATATTACATATAAGAAAAAAATTATAATTTAAATTACAAATAAAAACATAAATTTATTCTTAATTACTATTACA
>JAPKLW010000092.1:979673-995049 GCA_026898455.1 Plectranthus barbatus
GACTGTAGCGTGCCCCAAAGTTGGGAAGGTCAGTTGGGGGCGTTACAATTTCCTACCATCTATCCCCATAGTTACTCATAATCATTATAAATTTTTACTTATTTAAATACTACTTTTTATTTACATTTACATGAATTACTTTAATTAATTCATAATATAATTACTTACCTTGAGGAGAACAACGGGTATCTGGTTCTCCACCATGAGAATATCGGCGGCGACATTCTCCATCATCTCATCACAGAGAGTGATTTCACCATTTTTTGTAGCATCGAGAAGCTGCAGCAAATACAAAGCATCGACGGCCAGGATTCTAGCCAGCGCATTCATCTCGGACGACCTCCTCAATCACCTCTAGTGAGAAACTTCCTGACATGGGAGATTTTGTGGAGCTGCAACTTGTGGCACTCGGGCCGGGGGCATAAGCGAAACACGCACCTGCTTGTTTCAAGGTCGATTTCAACCACATGATCTTTGCTGAAATAGGTGTCGATTGCCAGATTCCATCGCTTGTGGATTAACGAACTCATATTTGAATTGCACGACATTGTTCCCGGCTGTGGATTTACCTGTACCTAGTCAAATGAATTACATAATGAGAGTGAAGAGGAAAAAAATAAAATAAAAAACAAAAATAGTGTCCCAGCCGTGCAAGAGGTGCCTTCAAATAAGAAGGGCACCATTTTCAAAAAATATATATAGCTGAAATATTATGCTAATTTATTTTAGTACAAATTAAAAGAAAAACTAATAAAGCACTTAGTTTTTAGCTTAACTGAATAGATTAACAAAACATTATAATTTATATTTATCCTAATACATATATTTAGTTCAATATAAATTAAAAAATTACACAAGATATAAAGATTTATTTGTTCAACTATATGAGTATGATTATATCTATTCCTAATTAAAAACAATACAATCATCATCACATAATTCGCCACAAAAATATCATTTTTCTCAAAAATGAAATGTCTCATCATCAAAAAGTTATCGTTAGGTAATTCTTCATTTCTTTTTTAATACATATATTACGTTTATCTTTGATGAGTTTGGTCAAATTTCACAACTGCATGGTTTTAGCTTTTTTGTGCACATATAGTTGACTAGTTTACTCGCACAGTTTAAAATTCTTACATGTTATTTTATTTGATTTTGTTTAGATTTTAGTTAATTTAATTTAATTTTATTAATTTTCAACCGTTGTTTCATAAACTAAACACAACGCAATAAATATCTTACACACCACTTTAGATATATTGACTTACTTAGAAAGATTGAATAATTTAAAACACATGACAATACACGTTACCGTTGCATAAGCTGAGATATTTTTTTTTCAAAATGTAAGTTATTGAAATATTATTTGCGATCGACTATGTCACAAGAAAATTTGAGTGAATTTGCTTTCACATAATATTGAATATTATATTTTATTAATATTATTATTTATAATTACCAAAAAAATAAGCGCATCATTTTTTTTGTTGGCACAAGGCCTCCAAAATCACAAGGCCGGCCCTGAGTGTCCCGCTCAGAATGCAAGTATGTGTGTGCATCATTTGGTCGGTAGTTAGTGAAATCGATTAAAATGGCCATATTAAATTAATTTGTTGGTTTGGTTTGTTTGAGAAAAATGATTTGATCGGTTAATTTGAGAAACCTCAAGTTGAATAATTTAGTTTGATCGATGGTTTGAAGTTTAAAAATAATCGTTTCGACCGGACCAACCATATAGCCTGTATCTATAATAGTATTTTAAATATTAATTAAATATTTGATATAAAGTTAAATATAATTATTAATATTTTATACCAGAAGTTTATATACCCTCACATTCAACCCTATAAATCAACATCCTGTGGTCGCGACTTCAATTTGTCCCCCTTTTCTATATAATTGATATCGACCTATTTCAAATTCAAATCATATCCATTTGTTTGGCCAATATTTTAACTTTTAAATAAAACCGAACAATGTACATCATAAGTATAAGTGGTGAAAATATTTTTATCTTCATTCAATAAATTATGAGTGTAGATTTTAACGAGGACATTTAAGTAATTTAAATTTTAAATTAATATATTCTATTTAAAAAAACAAATGTAATTAAAGAAACGCACCAAATTTATTATTAAATATTAAATCTTATTAAATATTCAATAGGAGACGAAGATAATTAAAGAAACACGCCAAATTGATTATTAAATATAACTAGAATAATACCGCGTTTTGCACGAAAGTATTGTAATTAAATAAATAAACATATATATATATATTAAGTATTATATTTTAAAAGTCGCTTAAAAGTTATTGGATTTACAAATTAAAATTGTAAGACCATTATAGCGCGTTGTTTATGAAACAACAATATAAATTAATTTTCTATAATTGAAAATATGATTTTTAAAAAATAGATTAATTTATTTAAATGATTAACCTAAACTTTTATCCGCAAAAAATATAGTAACCATTGAATTTTAAACGATAACCTTGCATGTTTAATTGTGAATATTAACATATGAGAAAGTTATAAATATACATATATTCTGATGTATCTACTTTTAATTAGACATGTTATATAATCTATCCATTTTTTATAAATAAATATCATAAAATAAAATAATTCTTCAATGAATTTTATATCTTGCAGTTGTTAAACAATGGGTGCAGTTGTGAATTTTATATATCTCATATGCACACACATATATCATTAATATCATTATTATGAAAAGATATCTCTAATAAATATTTACTATTTACAAAAATTAAAAATAGTATGGGTACATTGTGAAGTAGTTGAATTTAATTATTTAAAAACTACTCTTAGCTAATGAAATAAGTGTCTAATGAATTTATTTGTACTAGATAAAAAATAAATTACTTGTACAATTGTTTTATAAAAAGAGAATAAAAAGATAAAAATCAAATATCATCTAAAATATAAAAAACTACTTATAATATTGTTTTAATAGTTTTACATATAACTATTTATATGAATCCAATTTTAATATTGTTGTTATTTTTAAATTTATCTTAATGTTATTTTTTCAGTATTATTTGTTAATTAAATAACAATTAATTATATTTTTTATATTTTGAATTAATTACCTTCCACTTCCGTAGATGCTAATAAATATATACGCATAATTTATTAATTATAATTTAAGTTATGCTTTAATTGCTGATAAATATGCATGCTTCATTATTTTGTGACGGTTTGATATTTTTAATACTAAGAAGAAGAAAAAATGCATAAATAAAAAATTAAATTAACACAAAAAAATAAATCATACTAAATTAATATTTTAAAAACAAAGTATGGAATTGTGGGCATTTTTATAATATAAAAAACTAATATGCCTCTATTAACTATTTAAAGTAACAAAAAAAATGAAAATATTGAATTAATATGGATATATTTTGAGCGGGAACCGTTATTAAATAACTAGTTTGCTTTAGTATATATATAGATAGATATCTCTTAAAAAAAAAATTATAATATTAAATAGGTGGTGCAGTATAAACATTTTTTTCCCCACGAGTCTTGCGAGGGGGGGACTGTCGGGCAATAATTTGGCTCTTGACTGTGAATTATGGTCGTAAATGAATGGAATTGGTGTGGGATGAATTTTTATAAACACGACGGTTAATCATATATTTTATAAAATTGGCTCTTGATTGAGTGAATCATATATTTTTCGAAAAAGAAATTTTGACTATAACTTGAAAAACAATTAACTAGGCATGTAAATATTTCAAGTATGGCTTTTTTTTACTAAAAAGGAATTTTTATGCGAGGCAGGCTCACCAAATTTCAATTTCTAAGGTGAATTGGAAAGTGAAATACATCAATGGAGTCATCATTACTAATAAGGAAATACATCATTTAAATATAAAATTTCTTAATTATATCTATATATACTTAAAGCAAAACCCCCAAGTAAAAAAAAAATTCCCCAAAAAATACTTGCCAAATATAACTTTATAATATTTTAGGTAATTAAAAATAAATATGGTACGTATGTAATTAAATTCCGAAAATAACTCTACAACAAATAAGGAAAAATAATAATTATCACATAATAATTATAATTCATATATAAAAATATCATATATAATTTATTAATGCAAAAATGTAAAATAATTTATAAGATTGTCAATTTTAATAAATCACAAAATGTGATTATCTCAAATACAATAAATCAATATTTTAATAAAATTAGGATTAAAATCTTTATGTAGTATATTTATATTTATTTATAGATATCTATATCTACCTAAAAGCAAGACCCCTCACACAATTTCCCCCCCCCCCCAAAACTACTTACCAAAAATATTATTATGATAACTTAGGTAATTAACACAAAATATAGTAAGAATGTAATTAGTTATTAATATATATATATATATATATAGAGAGAGAGAGAGAGAGAGAGAATGGATCATATGCTAATAGATTAAAATATGCTAAATGAGAATAATTGTGAGCCATTAGATTAGATGTGATGGACGGTTATGATGATTGTTTTTTATTATTATTTTTTAGTTATTGCATAAGGGTAAATTAGATAATTTAAATGTTGCAGTTATTTAATAACCATAAATCTGAGAAATCTCAACCTTAGATTTCATCAAAATCAATGGATGAAAATCATTCCTATTTAACATATTTAATATTTTAGCATGAGATCCAATCCCTATATATATATATATATATATATTATTAGTAATTTAAAAAAAAGTTATTTTGTTAGTAATTAAATAATTATTACTTTTTATATATAAATTATGAATTATATAATTATAATTTTCTGTTTATGTTTACGTGACATTATATTTATATATATTTTAAAGGAAAACTTCACAAAGCTTCTTTTGTCAGATATGACATCCAAAAAGCTAAATTAATTATTGAAATCAATTACGGGGAAAGAAGGAAATTAATTATTAAAATCAATAATAAAAAATACTAATCAAGAATAAAATTATTTAATAAATATGAAAATTGGTGTAACTATTTAATAAATAATAATATAAAAATAAAGAACAAATTAAAAAAACAATATAAATAATTGGACAACAATGAATTTATTAATTATGAAAACAATTATATTATTGGAGAATTGTCGATCCAGGACCCAAAAGATAGTTAAATTGTCAATCCAGGACTCGAAAGATGATTTGTCAATCCAGGACCCGAAAGATCAAACAATTCTCAATCCAGGACCTGATATTGAGGTCCTGGATTGAGAATTTTTGTGATCTTTCAGGTCCTGAATTGATAATTAATCTTTCGGATCCTGAATTGACAATTAAACTATCTTTCGGGTCCTAAATCACTAAAACTCCTATATATATTATTATAATGAAAATCAATATACTAATAATGAATTAATATAATTAATACGTCTACTGATATTTATAGCTATATATTGCAAGTTTGATATTTATCATCTACTTTAATAGTGTGCATTAATTCTTTATAATTTTATATATAATTTGTGTAATTAAAATCAGCCTATTTAAAAGTTCTTTCCTTAAAAAATATAAATTGATGTTACAAAACATTTATTATATATAACCATAATTATTTCATTAAAGTCTTTTTATAGTGCAATTAGTATAAATACTCAAGAAATTTAACACAAATAGCCAACCATTTTCATTTTTTGTTTTTGTTATAATTGTTAATGTAATATCCCGTATTAAATTAAGCGAGTTTATGCTTAATTAATTGAATAAAGGAATCTTTATTTTAGCTAATTATTTATTTATTTGCTTTTGAGAAGAAATTAAACACCCGATGAGATACGAGGGTCAGAATATTGTTTAGATTATACCAATGGAATCGTTTCATGAAAACGAGAGTGACCGCGAAGTCACAATTGTTAAAAGAAGGACGAGTGTAACGAGAGATTTATTAGAATATTAATAGTGTGTTTAAATTCACAACTTGCACTCGGGAAGTCCATTTCTTAAACCGAGCTAGGGAATGCTTGGAAATAAAATAAGGAAGGATACGAAACGATCGGTATATTTTTCCGAGACCCAAATAGTGTTTAATTAAATTTTGAATTTAATGAAAAATTGGAAAATTTTTATCTCCGAAAATTTGGAAAATTATATGAATGAGACGGGCTTGTGAAATGGAGTATTTTCATATAATTGATTATTTATTTTGAACTCGAGAAGACAAGTTAACGGAGAAAATTATACACGAGTTAAGGTGGGGAAATAAGTTTCTTCGCAGTGAAGAAAAGCGCACGTAGCAGCATTGTAGGCATATTCTCTTTCATTCAAGTGAGGCGGTGGCATTCATTGGTGTTAGATGATAAAACAAATAGTGGAAATTAATTCAATTCATTTTTCCTTTCTTTTGTTTCACCCCACCCCAAAACCCGTACGTATACACACCACCAGCACCGCCTCTGTTTCGCCTTGTTCCGGCCGACTGCCGCTGCCGCCCGGAGAGCCACCACCATTATCGTGAAGCTTACACTCCAAGGATTACACAGAGCTTGAGAACGCTCAATTCTCTCAAGTATCGAAGGAGATAATCGAGCTCGAAGGTAAGCCATCGCCAAAGTTGAACCACCACTCACGCCACCCTGTTCACGCCTGTTTTTCGATCACCTCTGTGAACCTCCGGCCGAGTAACCACCATCCGTGCGTAGCCCTATCTTCAAGGATCAGGTGGAGCTTGGAATTGCTCCGATCCGTCGAGAAACATGTGAGATATTGGCCCAGTTTCAGGCCCCGTTGGTAAGTCGATATATTTACGATGTTGGCGTTGAACTTGTAATAAACGACGACGAATCTGAGATTTGTTTGCATAATCACGTTCCCCATATTTTTAGGAGTATTTTGGTGTGCTTGGATCACCACCCCCGCCATCGGAACGCCGCCGCCGACGAGGAACCCACCATTATCGCCGGTAAGCTTCACCTTCAGTTTTCCGGCGAGTTCTTTCAATTTCCGGTCAGTTGAATGTGTGTTTAAGGTCGTGGGTTCATGGGGAACATATTAGGATAAGGTTTAGGGCCTATTTTGGCCGGAGTTCGGCCGGAGGAGGCCGAACTATCGCGAGTTGCAGCGACGGGATGCAGCCGCGCTGCTGCTGCTGCTCTGCGGCCGAACTACTGCCCTCCAGCGACGTCGGCCGTCGCGGCTGGTCTGGTCGGCACTGACGGCGGCGGTCGACTCGGCCGGCTGGGGGTTGAGCTGCTCCAATAGCCGCTGCTTTTCTACTTCCGGCGACAATTTTTCTTCATTATTTTCTTCTCTCTCTTCGTATATATATGTATGTAGTTTTTATAAAAAAAATTAGTTTTTCTTCCTCTCTCTATATATGCGTATATGCATATATACATATATATATATTTTATTGTTGTTGTATTATTATTATTATTATTATTATTATTCTTTTATAAAAAAAAAGAAGAGAGAAGAAATTATTTATTTAAATTATTTAATTATTTAATTATGTTATTAATTGTATTATGGATTCGGATATCAAATTTGATTATTATGATTAAAGCAAAGTTTAAGGGCATGTTTAAGTGTTCGAATTTTGGTCGTGACTTGATTTAAGTTAATTAGTTAATCATAAATGATTAACCGTGTTGATTGGGTTTGAAAGTCGAAACATGTGAAGTGAATGCATGTCGATTAATTGGAATGTGTCAGTTAGATGTCAGTCATAGGTCCTGATCTATGTCAAGTAACGTCAGCTAGGACTGATTGAGATACTTAGACTATCCATCCTAATTATATGTTGTGTGATTGTTGTTTGAAGGGAAGTTGAAGGATAAAGTCGTAACAGCTCAACTACACAATTAATAAGATCATCTAATTGTCTGTAAGCAAAACACAGGTGGGAACTATTTCAGTATAAAATGAAATGTGCTTAATTTCTAAAATGTGTGAAAACATTTTATTTTAAAACGATTGCTATGCATAAATGTTTTGTGTTACATATCTGTTCTTCTGTTGACTGCTATCAACAGAAAGTTTGATTATGAGATGAGAACCAAGCCCTATTGGTGCCTGAGCTAGTCTTAATAATATGTGATAATGAAGGCTAGCGACCTCAAATGTGACGTGAATTCAGGTTGTACAGTTGACGTACTGAAACATTGGAGAGATAAGGATCTGTGTGAATTTATTTAATTAAATCGATCGTGTCTCAATGCTTGTGTAGATACTGAGACCTTGTGCACATTTGATGACAGTGGGTAGAGTGGTTCGTCCATTCCTAGTTGTGCATCGTAACTTGGATGTGGGCCAGCTTCCAGTTACAAAATGATAAAACAGATATGTTAACATGTTAGTTAGCCGGCAAATGAAAATGTTTTGGATAACGCGGTTTCTTTCAACAAAACCCCGTGTTTATCTGTGTGTGTTGCATAGCATTCATACTTAAACTGTATTTTTCGGGCATGTTTCCACTGGGTACATTTGTACTCAGCCCCTCGTATTATTTCTAAAATACGCAGGTTGATCAGCGAGGATGGAGAAGTGGTGGTGTAAAGGATGCAGCTGGATTTGTACAGATTTTGAAGATCCTGTGATATGCATCGTCACATGCATATCACCATCACGCTGCACAAACCGTTGCACCACTCTCTGAAATACTTTTTCTTCCCATGTTTAAAACTTTTGAAGAAAACTAAGTTTAACTATTTTACGTGTTAAAGTTTCCCTTTTGAATGTATATGAAGATGGTTTTAAATTGTTAATTCTTCCGTTGTTTATTTTAAATGTTTGAAAATTGATAATCCATGACTGTAACGTGCCTCGTAGTTGGGGAGGCTAAATAGGGGCGTTACAGAAGTGGTATCAGAGCCAGGTTTTGAAAAAAAAAAAAGAAATTGAAATTATTTTTAAAATGTTTTGGAAAACTTTGAGTTAAAAACAATTTGGTTCTGGGATTTGATTGAAGGAGACTGCTTGTACTTTACACCCTACTCCATCCTGGTCAACCTGAGGTATGTTTCTAAATGTTTTAAAGTTTCCTGCTTGCAATATTGTTTAGTAATTGAGTCACTTTAAACGTTTTGAAGTTGAAAGAATTTTGAAAAGATAGCACAATGTTGATTGTGGCTGAAAATGGTTTGAATGTAATTATGTGTATTGATTGAAAGTGGTTGAAAATGATTTGAGTTCATGGGTTGAACGCAGAATGAGTGAAGGTGTTGATGAAAAGTATGTATGTTTTTAAAGTCAAGCAGAGTGCTGACCTTGTTGAATGTGTTGAAAGAAAGTGATTGATGTTATGTTTGAGAAAATCATGAGATTGTGAAAATTTATGAAAGTGTTTAGTTTTGGCACCGGTTGGGTGACCTTTGAAATTGTGATTTCAAAAAAAAAAAAATCATTGGTTTGAACTGTGTGTGCAAGCAGTGTAAACTTTTGGTGTTAATGCTTCAAGGATGTGTTAATTGTAAGTCGAGCTGTAAGAAATGTTGAGATGTTGAATAAATTTGACAGTTAAATTAGGATGGATTAGGACATGACTACTGATAATGTTTGACTTGGTGTATAAGAGTGAGTCAGATGACTGTTGAAATTGAAAATTTCTTGTGAACTGGAAAATCCAGTGACTGATTGAGTGTGCAGAATGCACGTGGTGAGCCTGGTAGATGTAGTCAGTCTTGAGTGAGTGTGTAAGCACGAGGATCCGATGGACCCTCAGCATGGTGTGACGGAGGACAGAATCGCCACCGAGATACAGAGTCTTGGGTGTGAGTGATATTTTATGACTTATGAGACTGATCGTTTGTTGATGTGACAGATGGGTTCTAGAAGAGAACCTTGCCCATACCATGTTAGAGTATCTGAATTTGTGGGAGAGAGTGGATGGGAGAATATATTCGGAGGTTACGGGACTCTATACGCACCGATTTGTATCTCGAGCGATACAGAGAGTGGTAGAGTTAAGGGGATAGCTGCTCAGGAGAAAGGGAAAGGAAAGTCGAAGGAGGAAGAGGAGGAGGACCCTTCTGAGTGGTCCTATTGATTCTGTGATGATTATGTTTCTGACGTGTTATTGTACTCTTTGAGAGGATGATGTGATTTGTGTTACTCATGGTTGTGTTGGTGGTGTTGTTTTCTTTTTTGTACACTATTATATTATGGTTGTATCGAACATGAATTATTATGGAGTTATAAATTTGGTATGATTGACTATTATGTTGTTTTATTGAGATTTTAGATGATGACATTGTGAGGAAGTTGATTTGGATGTAATTATGCGCTAACAATTATTATGTCGTTGATTATGATGTTACAAAATATATAGAAAATGGAGAACGTACAAGGAGGTAGAGGACGAGGACGAGGACGCGGACGCGGCCGAGGCAGAGGCCGAGGTCGTGGTCGGGGTCGAGGTCAAGTCAGCCAACCGCATGAGTATGAAGTCCCGATTATGGAAGAAATTCCTTACTTTGATCCATACGAGAACGTGGAGATATTATCTGATGATAACAGTGGTACGCATCAAGGTTCATATCAGTACCCACCACCGGAGGAAGCAGGGGCTGCAACATCTATTAAATTAGTGGAAACATTCAGGAAACAACAGCCGCCGACTTTCGACGGACTTGGAGGTCCCGCAGTTGCGGAAGACTGGGTGAGGGAACTTGAAAAGATTTTTAAACACATGCGGTGAAACGAACTGGACAAAGTAAACTGTATAACGTACCAGCTGAAGGGAAAGGCCGATCGTTGGTGGGAGACTTATGTCAAGTCCCTTCCGCCTGCCGAGAGGGAGCAAATCAATTGGGAAAAGTTCAAAGAAGCGTTATATGAGAAGTTTATCCCTAAGCAATACAGAAGGGATCGAGAGATAGAATTCTTTCTTCTGGAACAGGGTACCATGACAGTCGAGGAATACGATACGAAATTTGGAGAACTTTTGCAGCATGCACCTCAGCATGCAGATACGCCTGAGAAAATGTCTGATAAATTCTGTGAAGGATTAAAAGAGGATATTCGGACTCAACTGGCTACGATTAAAGGACTGAGTTACCAAGAGTTACTGAGAAACGCCTCAGATATCGAAGCTTCAAAAAATAAGAAACAGTTACCAGTTTGGGGAAAGCAGGAACCCCAATCTTCTTCCGAGCCGCAGAAGAGAAAGTGGGAAGAAGGATCGAGGCAATTGTAACAAGGACAGGGGAGTCAGAAGCGTCAAGAGCAGGGTAACTCGCAGAATTTTCAAAGGCGGAATTTCAACCAGGCTTACCCAGGGAATGAGAGACAGACGGCCCCCGGAAACAATAAAAGGAATGCAGGTCCGCCAGTGTGTAACAAATGTGGAAACAGGCATAGTGGAGAATGCTGGAAAGGAAGTAGAAAGTGTTATAACTGTGGAGGAGTCGGACATCTGGCCATTCATTGCCCTACAACTCAAACAGGAATGGGGCAACGACAGACTTTTCAGAGGCCACGGAATCAGCAATTGAGAGCGATGAGGGGAAATCGCCAACCTTGGAGGGGAAACGTTGGAAATCGAGGAGGAGGTCGACAGGAAAGAGGAAACCAACCTCCACAGCAGGAGAGAGAGCAACCCGAGCAGACTCGAAGAGCAAGGGCGTATGCTTTAGAAGGAAATAGAGATGAGGGAAACCTCGCAGGTATGGGTGTTAATAATAACATACCCGTTATGGTGTTATTTGATACTGGCGCATCGCATTCATTCATCTCATCTGCATGCGTGGAAATCGTAGGGCTCAAGGTAGAAAAGAATAGCCATGAACTTAATGTAGCATTACCTTCAGGACAGATAGCTATATCTACCTTAGTATGCCGCGTTCTGAAAATCAGATTTGATGAGCATGAGATTACGATAGCGGAGTTAAACGCTATGGATATGTATGACGTGGACATAATCCTAGGAATGGATTGGCTATCGATGAATAAAGCAACGATCTTATGTTATGAAAGGAAGGTTATTATTCCGCAGCCAGAGAATAAAGAATCTTTCATATATGAGTTTCAAAGGAGACAAAGAGTACCGGTTATTTCAGCGTTGCAAGCCTCGAAATTGTTATCAAAGACTGGAAACCAGGGATATTTGGTATATTTAGAAGGTGAAGAAAAAGATGAGTTGACAGTTCAAGACGTACCCATTGTTAGAGAATTTTAGGACGTATTCCCCGATGAGTTACCAGGGCTGCCACCGGACAGACAAGTGGAGTTCGTGATTGATCTAGAGCCAGGAGCAGCTTCGATTTCTAAAGCACCGTATTGTATGGCGCCCAAAGAGTTGCAAGAACTGAAAGTGCAGGTGCAAGAACTCCTGGATTTGGGATTTATCCGACCGAGTGTTTCACCATGGGGAGCTCCGGTCCTGTTCATTAAGAAGAAGAACGGGTCGATGAGAATGTGTATAGATTATCGGGAGTTGAACAAGTTGACCTTGAAGAATCGTTATCCTTTGCCTAGGATTGATGACTTGTTCGACCAACTTAAAGGAGCGAGCACGTTCTCCAAAATAGATCTTTGGTCGGGCTATCATCAGTTGAAGATCAGAAAGGAGGATATACCAAAGACAGCTTTCAGAACCAGATATGGCCACTACGAGTTTGTGGTGATGCCGTTCGGGCTCACTAATGCTCCAGCAGTGTTCATGGATTTAATGAATAGAGTTTTCCACCCTTATCTCGATAACTTTGTATTGGTATTCATCGATGATATTTTGATATATTCGAAGGGCGAGAAGGAGCATGAGCAATATTTGAGAACGGTATTACAGACTTTACGAGATGAAAAGCTTTATGCTAAATTTAGTAAGTGTGCCTTTTGGTTAAGAGAAGTGACATTTTTGGGTCACATAGTATCGGCCGATGTTATCAAGGTGGATCCAGCCAAGATACAGACGGTGATAGAATGGAAATCACCAACTACGCCGAATGAGATTCGTAGCTTTCTTGGTTTAGCGGGCTATTATCGAAGGTTTATTGAGGGTTTCTCAAAGATTGCCAAGCCAATGACGCAATTGCTTCAGAAAGGTACGAAGTTCGTATGGACAAAAGACTGTGATGAGAGTTTTCAGAAACTCAAGCATCTTCTGACCACAACACCAGTTCTAGCCGTACCAGAGCCAGAGAAGAATTTTGAATTTTTTACTGATGCATTGAAGAATGGATTGGGTTGCGTGTTGATGCAAGATGATAAAGTGATAGCTTATGCCTCAAGACAATTAAGACCGTATGAGGTAAATTATCCAACTCATGATCTTGAGTTAGCAGCAGTAGTTCACGCGTTGAAAATTTGGAGGCATCATCTTTATAGAGTTAAATGTGCAATATTCACAGATAAGAAGAGTTTAAAGTATTTCTTTGATCAGAAGAACCTGAATATGAGGCAAAGAAGATGGTTGGAGTTAGTCAATGATTATGACTTGACAATAAATTATCATCCAGGCAAGGCGAATTCAGTTGCAGATGCATTGAGCCGGAAAAAGGAAACTCAACTTGGATGCAAATTAACCAGAGAAGATAGATTGATACGAGAATTTGAGAAACTTCGTCTTGAAGTTATTTCACCTTCGATAAGAGACAGGTGTGACGTAGCTGCTTTAACTGTTGTGCCAGATTTTAGGCAGAGAATCATTGAAGCTCAAAGGTCTGATGCAGAATTCGAGAAGTTGTGTCAGAAGATCAGAATTAAGCAGGCAAGCGAGTATAGAGAAGCACTGGATAATGCACTGATGTTCAGAGATAGAATCTTGGTGCCAAACAAGGAGGAATTGAGGAACGAAATCATGAGTGAGGCTTATGATACTCCATATACCGCTCACCCAGGGAGTACAAAGATGTATCAAGATTTAAAAACTACGTACTGGTGGGACAGTATGAAAAAGGATGTAGCTCTATATGTGGAGAAATGTCTGGCATGTCAGCAAGTTAAAGCATTACATCAGCGGCCTTATGGGAAGTTACAGCCGTTAGACATCCCAGAGTGGAAATGGGAGCATATTGCCATGGACTTTGTCACGGGATTGCCGAAGTCGCAAAGAGGAAACACGGCAATATGGGTAATAGTGGATCGTTTAACGAAAAGTGCCCACTTTTTACCGATCCGAGTTACCTATGGATCAGATTAGCTAGCACAACTGTATGTCCGAGAGATTGTCAGACTGCATGGAGTGCCTGTAACAATTACGTCTGAAAGGGACACAAAGTTTACGTCTCGTTTTTGGATTAGTCTGCAGCAGGAGTTGGGAACGCGCTTGAATTTTAGTACTGCGTTTCACCCCCAATCAGATGGACAAACAGAGCGTACTATTCAAACTCTCGAAGATATGCTAAGAACAGTTGTTCTGGATAGAGGAGTGAGTTGGGAGCCAATCCTACCGCTGATAGAGTTTGCTTATAATAATAGTTATCAAGCGACAATCGGGATGGCCCCATACGAGGCATTATATGGAAAGAAGTGTCGCTCACCACTATCTTGGGATGAGGTGGGTGAAAGACAAGTTCTTGGACCTGACGCTATCAGAGAAATGATTGATGTTGTTCGTCAGATTCGAGAAAGGATAAAAGAAGCTCAAAGCCGACAGAAATCTTATGCTGATACAAGGAGAGCTGAACTACAGTTTGAAGTTGGTGATAAGGTATTTTTGAAGGTGTCACCATCGAAAGGGATTGTTAGACTCGGAGTTAAGGGAAAGCTACGACCTCGTTTCGTAGGACCCTATGAGATTTTGGAGCGCATAGGCCCAGTGGCTTATCGCCTAGCTTTACCTCCGAGCATGGGTAATGTGCATAACGTATTTCACGTGTCACAATTAAGGAAATACGTGTATGATCCGAAGCACGTGATACGTCAAGAAGAGATTTTCCTGAATTCAGACTTGCATTATGAGGAGAAACCAGAAGCTATTTTGGATCGCAAGACGCAGGAATTGAGAAACAAGACCATCTCATTTGTGAAGATTTTGTGGAGACACCACGGGCTAGATGAAGCTACGTGGGAGCTCGAAGATAAGATGAGGGATAAGTACCCCGAGCTGTTTATAACACCTTAGCAAATTTCGGGACGAAATTTTTGTAAGGTGGGGTGAATGTAATATCCCGTATTAAATTAAGCGAGTTTATGCTTAATTAATTGAATAAAGGAATCTTTATTTTAGCAATTTTATTATTTATTTGCTTTTGAGAAGAAATTAAACACCCGATGAGATACGAGGGTCAGAATATTGTTTAGATTATACCAATGGAATCATTTCATGAAAATGAGAGTGACCGCGAAGTCACAATTGTTAAAAGAATGACGAGTGTAACGAGAGATTTATTAGAATATTAATAATGTGTTTAAATTCACAACTTGCACTCGGGAAGTCCATTTCTTAAACCGAGCTAGG
>JAPKLW010000093.1:0-27906 GCA_026898455.1 Plectranthus barbatus
GTCCAGTCTGAAAAGATAATATAAAATATAAATATATAAGTAAAATATAATCACAAAAAAATCAAAGAAATTTAAACACAAGTACCTCTAGAGGCTCTGCAGATGCGGAACGTCGTGGGCGCTTCTTAGCCCGCCGCCGATGAGGAAGATCAGTATGCTCGTAAGAAGAGCGGACTGGAATCTCAAAACCACCGCTCCCTATATCGAAATCTGGCGATGGCTGGGGCGGTGGCGAGGTCTGACGCGGTGGCGAGGGCTGATGCTGTGGCGGCGACTGCTGCTGCGGAACCCTCCTCGAAGAAGACTTCGAGGTACTAGCAGAAGGCCGCTGAGAGGCTGATGGACGGGGCTTCAAGCCTCTATAAGGCTTGATTCTGCGAATCATCGCCTTCTCAGCATTCTGCAGACTGAGCCAAAACTCAGAATCGGCCTCATCCTCAGTCGGCTGCAGTGAAGTACTGCAATGACGCTGAAAAAAAAAACATAAATCAAATAAAACATATAATATTTAATTATAATATAAGTATTAAAATCTGTAAACAATAATTACCTCCTTTGTGAAAAAATCAGTAAAGTCAGCATCCCGAACATAATGAGGTCTCCACATCAAGCATCGAGGCATAGTCCCCGCTGGCATACTGCGTATCGCACATACCTTTGCCAGATCAGGGATCATCTCGTACGCCGATGCCTGCAAAATAATGTAAATAATTAACAATTATTGTCTTATCCTTTATAAATTAAAAACATATTAAATTAAAAATGAAAATTACAAACAATTACCTCTAACACCCAAACAGGACCGTATATATGGACCAAAGGCACCTTTGCTGACTTCGAAGATTTGATCACGACAGTCATCTGATGCAGCAAAACACTGAATGCCCACGAGCCCCAAGGGAAAGCCCTCCACTCGTGAGGCCTCTCCACCAATGTATAGACCCATGGGTCTACCAGTCGCTTCCCATCCAAGCAAATCAACATCCGGTAAACAAAAAGAATTTGAGCGATCTTTACATAATCATCAATAGAATCGCTCAGAACCAGGTCCCTGTTCATGAAATCAATTTGCAACTGATCTACACTTGGCAAGTCTTGGTAGTGAGAATATAACCACCCATCCTTCAGCACATCATTTAATGCAGTAGGATCAAAATCTGAATCGCCGAACCGCAGCCCGGTCATCAAACAGAACTCCTCTGCACCTAATCGTATGTTGGTTTCACCAACCCTAAACCACAACTCATCCTCAGCTCTCTCCACATTAATCTCGTGGGTGATAAGAGCCCAAGTAGCTCGTATAGTTCTCTTCTTCCACCGGAAAGAGAGAAATGCACCGAAGGGACCTTCCCTAAATAAATCAAAAATATCGTCGTCGTCGTCTCCGAGGCTCGCTAATCTGGTCCGAATGTCCTCAAGAATGTCCCGGTCGTAACAATTCATCGACCGCGGGACTGTCCCCTGCAAACTGGGTTTGATCCACTCCCAAACCTGCAATTAAATAAAATAAAATTTTTAAATAAAAGCAGAATTAAAGGAATTCAAAGCAGAAATAAAAAAAAATAAATCGAGATCTCGATTTTGGAATCGAGATCTCGATATTTAAAATCGAGATGAAATAAAAGGCAATCATCTATTCTGGATTTAAAAAAAATCGAGATCTCGATATGCCAAATCGAGATCTCGTCGTCTCTCTCCTAGGGCGGGTATACGCAGTGTTTTTCAGTGTAAAAACGCAGTAAAATCCATTTCTACATTGTTTCTAGTCATATTTAAGCATATAAATCGACGAAATATGAACCTAATCAACTATATACATAATTAAACATGTATTTAAACCTAAAAAGCATAGAATTTCGACGAAAAATTTCAGAAAAAGACATATTTTTGTTGTCGAAAGTGGGAATTAACTTACTTGATTCGGGTTTTCTTCTTCTCCAGACATTATATTCGATGGAATGTAGCTTTTTTTTAAGTTGGGCGAGCAAAATCCGGTGGTTTGGAGCTTCCAATCGGCGAAAATGGCGGTCGACGGTGGGGGGAAAACGATAGTTTCAGAGAGAGAGAGACGAAGTGGGGTAGGTGGTGGGGTAGATGGATAATAAATCCAAAAACAATTAATGTTTAACAAATTCAAAATGTTAAATTCTCTCTCCAATCATTGGAAAGTGGCTAAAAAACATACATTTTTAAACTTGTGGCTATATAACATGTTGACTTATCCAAAGTGGCTATATAAATTTAGCTCTCTTAATAAAATGTTAAATAAATTGAATTTATGGTTAAAAAGTGCAAAGCACCCTCTGCCGTGCCTAGTAGCACCGCAGAGGATTGAAATCCGCAAATGTACTCATTCGATTTCTCGAGAAAATCATAGAGCAGAGACCTGGTGATCAGAAACTCAAGATTTTATGTCTCCTTATTTCATCAGGCCTCACATTTAACATCTTCATTCAATAAACAAAAAAGGAACACATATGAATAATAATAAATAAAATTAATATCAATATTACTTGTTGCTGAATTCCTTGTGAGAACAACGGGATGGGATCATGAGTTTTGAATTTCATTTTGTTAAATAAAAACTTTAAATTTGGGTTCTAAGGATAGAATCATAATATTATATAATACTTTAATTAATTTTTTTAATTTTGAAAAAAAATAACATAATTGTATTTAGAATCATCTTTTAGAATATTAAAGTATATGCATTGAATGATTTTAGTATTTGAAGATGAAAGTCAACAAACCTTCATTTTTAACAAATAAATAATTAACAATTTCTGTTTTATGAAAAGTTGAATTGGATATTACGTTCAAGGTTTTAATTTAGCTCCAAGTATGTGGATTATTCCAATTAAACTGGGCTAAAAAGATATGTTAGAGTTTAAATATTATAGCTAAAAAAAGGAATTTAACTAAATGACCCAAGACTAAATAGTAGTCTGAGGCCCGATAGGATCGAGTCCAAAATCTATCGGGTTGGCCCTAGGGATGTCAAACGGGCTAGCTCACCAGATTTCGATTCAACTCTATCGAGCTACAAGCTAATCGGCCCGTACTAAATAGTCTGTAATTTTTATCGGGTTAGAAATTCTCGACTCTAACCCCAAGGGCTAAACGAGCTGTAATTTTTTTTCACATTTAATTTTAATTTCTTATAAAACTTAAATATTCATTTAATCCAACAAAAGTTAAATGCACAATCAAATTTATAAAAATTAAAATTCAATTAATATCACATTATACCATCATATAACATGAAATTATAATGAATATGAAAAATCTAAAGTTATCGATTTTGAGCTAGTTTTCAAAAAACATAAATCAAATTAATTAAGTTCATTGATCTAAGTAATTGAAATAACGTCTTATTCACTCCAGAATTAATCACATCTTCAGAGTCTTCCACAAGGTTTAGGATTTAGATTCAGCCAATACCAATTTGTCAACTAAATTAAAAAAGCAAGAACGAAGGGGGTATTGTGAAGAGGTAATGGTTGGGGATGGGTGTGATGAGAGAGGAGATAAGACATGGAACAAAAGGGAGAGCCGAGGGTCGTCGTTGATTCGACGACGACTGTTGTGGCTTAAGAGCAAAGGCAGCACAGAGAGAGGACCAGTCGGCGGGTAAGTGAATGCAAGTGCCGAGGAGATGGAAAGGAGTCTGTAAATTTTGAAATGTGTATTGTGTACATTTTGAATTAGTTAGGGTGTAAATTTTTTTTACAGTTTCTTTTTTATGTAATATTAAGTTACTTTTTATTTAATTAATTTTTTTTTACTAGCGCGCCAGCACGTAATTTAATTGATTCATAATTTTTCGACTTTAACTTGGTGTTTTGCTCGGTTTATTCGGGCAAGCCCATCAGTCCGGGACTAAATTGACATTCCTAGTTGGCCCTACTAACCCTGTTAATTTTTTATTTGTATTATTTTCATAATTATATTACCAAAAATTACTTTAATATTAAAAAACGTGTTTTTCTAATTAATAATAAGTTATATAATTGTATTTAGTATATATATTTAGTCACTTTCAAATTATCTTAGTGTTAAAAAAGCCACAACTATGATCAATGATCGGAGAAACAATATGTGTTTGGATGATTGTGCATTGAATATTTTTTATTCTTTACCCACCTACCCACTCATCGTCCAACCTCAACATTGTTTTTAGTGTCAAGAATTTTCTGGAGAACAATAACATTCAAAAACTTGCGATCTACATCTATTTATAACCATGTTTATGTTAGAAATTGGAAAACTGGTTTATCCTTATTTGATGTTTTGGTGCGTCAAAACTAGTTTTAAGTTTCTACATGTAATCCTTGCATATGATAAATTGAATTGTAATAGAAATTAGAAACTGGAAGCTAAAGATAGAGCAAACAGAAACTTAGTTTCTGATAAGGATAAATTGCTAGAAGCTAAAGCTTGAGAAACTGAAATCAAGTTTCAGAACTTAAAGTAAAGATGCTAAGAAACTTGAAATGCTGAAGCCAAGTTTCGGAACTTGAAACTTGAAATGTTCAGAAAGCCAGTTTCTGGAAACTGACTTTTCGCTGAAGGATTTCAGAAACTTAAAATTTCAAATCAGGAGGATTTCAGTTTTCAGTTTCAAAGCTTTGAGGAGCACGTGAAAAGTGGGAAGACAAAAGGAATCCAAGTGGAACTCGAAGTGTTATTCAAGATTCCTAAGTTTGTCGAACTCAATCATGTACGAGGGATCTCAGTTTCCAGTTTCTCGTACTGAGTTTCGCTCTGACAGAAAGTAGGTGAAAGTACACTACTAAAGTCAAAAGCAGACCAAAGCAGAGCAAAGAGCAGGCTGCTACATCGGAAAAGCATGGGCCATGAGTGGACGACATTCCATTTGTCTCTAATGGTTGAATCTTGTCTCTAACAGACATAATTTCAAATGGTTGACCAATTTGCCTATAAATACCAGACAACCACTTCAGAGGAGAGCACCTGAATCTTTCAAAAGAACAAGCCGTTACTCTACCAAACTTTAAGCTCTCAAACATACTTTGAATATTCTGTGTTTAAACACGAGGCTTAGCATTCCTGCTTAAGCTAAAAATTTTGTGTATCTATCTAAGTACACGAGGCTCAAGCTTTCCAAGCTTAAGCTAATTATTTGGTGTTTATTACTTTTCAAGCAATAAACACAATAGTCAGTTTTCCAATCTGAAATACTGATTCTGACGGGCGATTGCCAACAACTATAAATCTGGGAAGAACAGTAAACATCCAACATCCAGTTTGAAGGTTGCGAGGTGCGTCCTCACTTCAAATTGAAGAAGAAAGCCGACGACCAAGATTCTGGGCAAGTGATGACCTAGCAGGCCAAAGGACATTGGCATCCGACGGGCTAGTATAAATTGTGGAAGTCTTGTAATATGATCCTTAGTGAATTCCCATATTAAGTTCCGAAGAGTGGACGTAGGACTTAAGGCTCCGAACCACTATAAATATCTTGTGTCATTTACTGCTTTATTTAAGTTTCTGCAAGTTAAGTTTTCAAGCTTATTTAAAACCTTCAATACTTCCTAAGTATTGAAGTGTATATCTGTAAACTGAAACTTAAGACTGTCAGAGTTTAAGTTTGAGCTAAATCAAGTTTTCGGAAACTGAAAACTGAGTTTTAGTTTTCAGAAATGCAAACATATTAATACTTCCGCTGCATACAAAACTACTCTGATTTTGGGACCAACAAGTGGTATCAGTGCTGGTCAATCCTGACAGGTTGGTCGTTGTTGAGTCGCTTAGGACCGGATCCATTTCTTTGCAATTGTTTTTTTCTGTGATTTTAGCTCAGGTACTGCAGAGATGATGAACATCACATAGCTTCCCAAGTACTCTTCCGAGAAGTACAACATGTGGACAAAGAGGTCACTTATTATGCTGAATAACATCCACCGAGAGATGACTGAAGTAATAGCTAATGGACCTTTGAAGATCACCAAGGTCAACGTCCAGATCGGAGGAACCGATGGCCCAGAGATCATTGAGAAGCCATACGCCAAATGGACAACTGAGGATAAGAACTGTGCTCACCTGGACCCGATGGTTCACGAGTTGATCCTAACATCCCTACTAGATTCCCTGGTTGAAGAGGCCCTTGATGGAATTATATACTGAAAGCATTATGATTGGTATATTATGTACAAGGTTGATTGGTTACTATACTGGGAATCATAAATGTTGTATAATCATCTCCTGTCTAAATTAACAAACATGTATCGCAAACGCTCTTATCCACTTATCTCGTTGATAGGGAGATCATACGGTGTGTAGAAGATCATGGAAGATCGTCTGACCTAGCGAGATATAAATGGTTATCACAGCTGAGACAGTCCTAGTATAGACTGTCGGTGTAGGTTGCAGCATACGTGGTAATAAGCATCTTATCTTAGATGGCTTGGTATGCTGGTGCGGGCCACGCATTGATAAGGACCTAAGTTAAGATCGATTCCTTTATCTGACATTAAAGGAATCTGGATCTTGATGGCTTGATGAGATCCTAGACCTAAATGAAGGTACAGAAGTATACACAAATTGTGTATCACTTTGAGTTGCAGTGAAAGACTCTAGTTGAGCTTGTATATCTGTATCTTGGGTGATAGCAGTTTGTGTATGACTGTCTAGCACTGGAACTAGGTAACCACATCCAATATAGGATGGTGACATTCCCCGAGCAACTCAAAAGGTTCGTTATGCTAAAGTCCTGCAGGCTGATTATGTTCAAGCATACGTGAAAATATTTGAGTGGATTGACTCAGGATTATAAGATGTTAATTAATTAAATGGCTTGTCAGAGCCAAAATTAATTAATGAATGTTTGTAACCTTAAATGTGGGGATATACCGAGCCCAAGCAACCCGTTCCTCAAAACGTGGTAGCAAATTGGTAGGACAGTATTGATTCTCTGGTGGAATGAATCCATATTAATTAATTAATTATATTCTGGGTTGAATATGTGAATTAATTAATTGATATACCTTATTTGCTATTTGAATTCTGGTCTCTGGTCTGGCCCATGAAAACTCAGGCCTAATAGGAGTCCAAAATTTCATATAAATAGGCTTCAGTTTCTCATATCTCAACACACCACAAGATCATAAGTTGCAACACAGCAAACCAAGTTCTGGGAGCTATGGAGATCGACTAGATCTGAGAAAATGAGGAGGTAATTCTGCTTCTCAATTGGCAAGGAACCCGACGTGAATCTTCACCAGGTCTTCGGATTGGAGTTGGGATACAGATCAGAAGATCAGATTTGGAGGATCTTCTTTCTTCTCTCTCTCCTTAGTTTTCGAAATTAACTAGATTAATTTCAAAGATTTAATTCCTTCGTCTTGTAGGATTAAATCTTGGTGTGCAGGAAAAAGGATCGAAGATCAAATCTCTGCACACTACGTTCTTCAGAATCTACAATCTAAGTATTTCGCATAAACCCTCTTATGCATAATCAATAGGAGCATGCGAGGATTAATCATATGCATAGAAATTTATTTCCAATTAACGATCTTGGCTTATGGATTAAGTGATTCAATTCACAAATCCCTTCAATTGGTATCAGAGCTAGGTTAATTAATTGGATCTATCGAAATTATAATATTGCCCATGATTAGGCATGATTATTATTATTGAATTATTATGCATGAAGGGTTTATTGTATGTGTTTTTGTTCCTCGTGGTTCTCAGGTTAATCCGCCCCTTTATAAAGATTCATTTTTCACCCACGAGATAAATCTGTGGTTAGATTTAAATTTCAAATTGTATTAGGATGTTTTTCTGTGTAATTTTCATTTTTTTCAAATAAAATCTATAAAAAGAAATGAAAAACACGAAGAACATAAAGAACGAAGGACCGCTCAATGGTACACGTCAGCATCGGCACAACAGGAGGTTGTGCATGGCGGTCGCGTGCAGCATGACGGCACGACAGCGATAGGGGCACGGTAGCGGTGCAGCCGCTGTGAAACCATAGGGTTTGCAGCGTGCACGCGTGCGCACAGGGCAGTAGCCGGCGCGGCCCATGGCCGGCCTAAGCAGGGGTGCGGTGCACTGGGACGGCGGCATGAGGTGACAAATGGGGGGGGGGGGGGCGGGACGACGGGGTGCAGTGGTCGGGGCACGAGGACCGCACGCAGCACGGCAGAACCCAAGGTTCCACGGGCGCTATGCGGTGTTCTACGCGGCCTCGCGTGCACATGCCGGTGGCTCCTCCTTCTTCCTCGGATGATGTTGGCAGTGGTGGTGAGGCATGCTGCTCGGGACGGGGTTGCACGGCAATGGGGGCAGTCGCTGTGGATGGCGGTTGGTTTGCAAGAAAATGACTGAGGGCAGTTCGTTGGTACTGCATTTGATCAGCATGATGAGAATCATGAGAAAGTACAGAAAGAGAGGTGGACGGATTAATAGTCGGGCGGAAATAAACATTGTCCTGAACTCTCTCTCTGATGCTTTTGATGATTTTAGGAAATCTCTTGCTGGCAGGCGTGAGTTTTCTCTTATTGAGTTACTCAAGGTACTGATGCATGAGGAATCTGACATGATGGCATTCGAGTTTGCTCCAACTTTGTCAGCTTTTGACAAGGTAGTTGCTGAAGCAAAATAAATGCTTAAAAGGTTAGATGAAGAAGATGAGGCAGAAGTCATCACCAGGCCATGCAAACGCAAGCGAAGTGAAGTAAATTGTCTAGTGCCTAGCACGGGTAGACAAGGTATGTCATGTGCATTTATAACGGAAACATGTTTAGCATCAGTTTCTACCTTTTATGGGTAGTGGATACTGGAGCTACTAATCATGTTTGTTACACTTTGCAGGGTTTCACGTCGACAAGGAAGCTGAAGCATGACGAAATTACCATCTCACTGGGCAGCGGAGAGCGATTCTCAGCAGTAGCCATTGGGGATTTTACTCTATGCTTTGAAAATAATATTTTGATTTTGAGAGATGTTTTATATGTGTCGGTTTTTCGGTGGAACTTAATTTCAGTTTCCAAGTTATTTAATGATGGATTTTCAGTTATTTTTTATAGTGGAGTTTCTATCATTGGGAATAACGGTGTTATCTGTCATGGAAAACTGATTTACTCTCTTTATATCATTAATTGTATGCATAAACCTTTCGCGAATGTTGCGAACTCATCCAATAATAATAATCACTTAAAGAGAAAGTTTTCTTCCTATGAGGATCAAACATATCTCTTGCACTTGAGACTAGATCACATCAATCTAAAGAGGATTAAAATACTAGCAAATGATGGGCTCTTGGAATCTTTCCAAGTGCTGCGATTAAGTCTGTGAATGATGTATAGAGAAAAGATGACGACCAGGATTTTTAAGGCAAGTCAGTCTCGAGCAGAGGATGTGTTTGAATTGATCCACTCTGACTTATGTGGACCGATGTCCACGCAAGCTCGTGAAGGTTACGAGTATTTTAACACGTGTATTAATGATTACTCAAGATTTGGATATGTCTATTTGTTTTGCTACAAGTCTGAATCTTTTGAGAAATTCAAAGAGTTCAGGGCTGAGGTAGAGAAGAAGCTAGGAAAGACTATCAAGACACTACAATCAGATCATGGTGGGGAATACCTCAGTAACGAGTTCTTGCAGTACCTGTCAGACAACAGGATTACGTCCCAGTGGACTGCACCAGGAACCCCTCAACAAAATGGTGTAGCAGAAAGAAGAAATAAAATTTTTTTGAAAATGGTTAGGTCCATGATGAGTTATGCAAGCTTGCCGATTTCGTTTTGGGGATATGCCTTGGAGACAGCGGCCTGTTTGCTTAACCTGGTACCTTCTAAATAAGTTCATAAAATACCTCTGGAACTCTGGTATGGGCGAAAGATAAGCTTAACCTGAATGAGGGTTTGGGGTTGTCCAGCTTATGTGCTGACAAAAGAACCTGATAAGTTAGAAAGTAGGTGTAAGCTGATGTTGTTTGTAGGATATCCCAGACAAATGAAAGGTGGTTACTTTTATTGTCCAGAGATTCAGAAAGTGGTTGTCAGTACCAACGCAAGATTCTTGGAGGATGAATATGAAAGAAACCACAGATCCAAGAGTGAAATTATACTCCACGAGCTTGGAGATAATGAAGCGATTCCATCAGGAAAGCCCAGTGTAATGGTAAATCCACCTGTAATAGGTGAGGGAATAACAACATTGCCATCAATGCAAGGTATGGGACTGATGAGTATTGTGCCAACTACTAACACAACTTAGATGTTTCGTTGCAATGGGAGGGTTGTTCGGCAATCGAAAAGGTACATGTTTGTGGGAGAGTCTTCTGACTTGATCCCGGAAAGCGCACTGGATGAAATCGACCCATGGACGTACAACGAGATAGTATCTGATAAAGATGAGGACAAATGGCAGATCGCCATGGGTTCGAAGATAGAATCCATAACGGCTATGAATGTATACCAGAAAACTGATTTGCCGGTGGCTATCAAGCCATATAGTGCAAATGGGTATACAAAACAAAGAAATGAGCGAATTGTGAAATTACAGCTTTCAAAGCAAGTTATTGGCAAAAGGTTATAGTCAGAAAGAAGGTGTAGACTATAACGAGACCTTCTCACCGGTAGCCTTGCTTAAGTCCATTCGAATACTCCTAGCCATAGCAGCACAAATGGACCTAGAGATCTGGCAAATGGATGTCAAAACCACGTTTCTAAACGGGTACCTTGAAGAAGGTCGAGACATCTATATGCAACAATCAGAAGGTTATGTGCGGAAGGGCGAAGAGCATTTGGTCTGGAAGCTCAAGAAGTCGCTGTATGGACTTAAGCAAGCTTCACGGTCATGGAATCTACATTTTGATGAAGTGATTAAATCTTATGGATTTTCATAATGTTCAAACGAGAGTTGCATGTACCGTCTATATGTTAGCGGAAGCGTGGTGTTCCTTGCACTTTATGTATATGATATTCTCCTAATTGGCGACAATGTGGAAGTATTGTCGGGCATAAAGGGGTGGTTATCCGAACAGTTTCATATGAAGGACCTTGGGGAGGCAGGATACATCCTAGGGGTAAAAGTATTGCGGGAGCGCAAGAAAAGGATGTTGGACTTGTCTCAAGCTTCATATGTGGATACTGTGATTGCCCGTTTCAGCATGCAAACCACAAAGAAAGGTCTGTTACCCTTCAGACATGGCGTACATATTTCTAAGGATTAGTGTCTGGTGACACAAAGGGAGAAAGATGAGATGAGCAATGTGCCGTATGCATCGGTCGTGGGGAGTCTCATGTATGCAATGCAATGTACGGGGCCTGATATCTGCTTTGTCGTAGGCATGGTAGCATGATATCAGTCTAACCCTAAACAGGCACTTTGCGGTAAAGCACATACTCAAATACTTTAAAAGGACTAGAGACTATTGTCTCGTTTATCAGTGTGAGGAGTTGTGCCCTATAGGTTATACGGATTCGGATTTCCAAGCAGATCGAGACAAAAAGAAGTCCACCTCAGGCTATGTGTTTACATTAGGAGGTAGGGCCATATCATGGAGGAGTGCAAAGCATAAGTGCATTGCTGACTCCACCATGGAAGGAGAATATGTGGCAGCTTCAGAAGCTTTGAAAGAAGTAGTATGGTTTCGAAACTTCCTTCTGGAGTTGGATGTTATTCCTAAGCTACCCAAGACTATCACGGTGTATTATGATAATACAGGAGTTGTGGCTAATTCAAAGGAAACACGAACTCACATAACAACAAAACACATTGAGAGGAAGTACCATATTATACGAGAAATCGTAGCAATGAGTGATTTGCTAGTAGAGAATATTGATACAAAGAATAATCTAGCGGATCCATTCACAAAAGCTCTGCCTCAGAAGGTCTATGAGATGCATGTACGTAGCCTTGGGCTGAAGGCACATCCAGCCACGTAGAATTATTGATGTAATAGCTAGATTAGTTTAGACACGTTATACTCTGGAAAGCATCTGTATAATGCTTTGAGTATAAGTGGGAGATTGATGGAATTATATACTGAAAGCATTATGGTTAGTATATTATGTACAAGATTGATTAGTTAATATACTGGGAATCATAAATGTTGTATAATCATCTACTGTCTGAATTAACAAACATGTGTTGCAAACGCTCTTATCCTCTTATCTCATCGATAGGGAAATCATACGGTGTGTAAAAGATCACGGAAGATCGTATGGATCGTCTGACCTAGCGAGATATAAATGGTTATCACAGCTGAGATAGTCCCATGATAGACTATCGGTGTAGGCCGCAGCATACGCGATAATAAGCATCTTATCTTGGATGGCTTGGTATGCTGGTGTGGGGCACACATTGATAAGGAACTAAGTTAAGATCGATTCCTTTATTCGACATTAAAGGAATTTAGATCTTGATGGCTTGATGAGATCCTAAACCTAAATGAAGGTACAGAAGTATACACAGATTGTGTATCACTTTAAGTTGCAGTGAAAGGTTCTAGTTGAGCTTGTATATCTGAATCTTGGGTGATAGCAGTTTGTGTATGACTGTCTGGTACTGGAACTAGGTAACCACATCCAGTATAGGATGGTAACATTCCCTGAGCAGCTCAGAAGGTTCGTTATGCTAAAGTCCTGAAGGCTGATAAAGTTCAAGCATAAGTGAAAAGGTTCGAGTGGATTGACTCAGGAATATAAGATGTTAATTAATTAAATGGCTTGTCAGAGCCTAAATTAATTAACGAAAGTCTGTAACCTTAAATATAGGGATATACCGAGCCCATGTGTTGGTTCCGGATTAGAGTCGTCGTGGTGAAAAATGTTGGGAAATTTGCCTAAGTTTCCCTCCCTCAGTAGCTACTTGTATAGATCTTAGTTTTGGTGGATCAAATCCTAAGTCCTACCAGCGTCAGTTGTCTCTAGATAGCTCTAGTTCTCAAATGTAAAGTCCTGTTTAGGTCTTTTGAGTTGTTAGTCGCAGCTGATCAAGACTCATGCTGACACTGTTCACCAGCATGAGAAGTGCTTACCACTGGTTACTGTTCACCAGTTGGGAAAAGTTTCATCAGGTGGCGGCTGACAAAGACTCGTGCTGACACTGTTCACCAGCATGAGAAGAGCTAATGACTGGTCACTGTTCACCAGTTGGGAAGGATTTCACCAGCAGGCGGCTGATAAATCCTACCAGCAGAATACGTGTTCTCACTGACACTATTCACCAGCGGTGAAGCCACCAGTCATGGGAGATTCCAAGAGTTAACATCAGACATATTGGTAGACTTAGATTGTGCCAGCGCAAGTCACCAGCAGAGACTGCCAGCACAAGATCACCAGAATGATCTACCAGTCGGATGTTACCAGCAGAATTCCAGATTCTCTCTCTCCCAGAGTCTTAGAGACAAAAAGAAGATTCGTCGAGGAATTAACTGACAGAGTATGACTTTAAGGAGGATACCTTAAAGTCCATCAGTTACAAGACACCAGTCTCGATTCCTCGTACTGACGAATAGTGCCGTTCTGACATAAAGAGATCAATGTCAGATAAAGCGGACAAAAGTATGGCACTTTCCAGAAAAACATACCTGCCGCCGTCAGAAGGACATGCGAGGACAGAGACCTTTTCCGGATGTGTCCAAACGGCTAGAAGATTTGAATGGGATCCCGCGTCTATAAATAGGTCGGAACCACCAACATTTAAGACGCTTGCTTCCTGACATTCAGTACTCTTCACCTACCGAAAGACTGCAAATTTATTACGCTCAAGCAAGTAGAAGTGCATACAACTTTCGAGGCCTTTCTAAAGGCTATCCGTGTGTTGATTTATCAAACACGAGACTTCAAGCTTCCAGCTTGTAAGTTACTGATCTCTTTGGTGCTCTTTCTCTTCCGAGGAAGTTCACAGCAGCTCTTGTGCCAGCCAGCACTTGAGTTATCACGGGCAGTTTGCCGTATTGTGAAGATACGTTCTTGGGAGAACTAAACACCCAGTGAAGCTGTGGAGGTTGAAGTGACGTGCTCGCACTCCACCAGCTGATCAGAGTTGAAGAAGGAAACAAGGCCGGGAGCCGGTTGATCTAGTGAACTGGTGGACGAGGCATTCACCAGCTAGAGATAGATCGTAGGACTCTTGTACCTGATTACTCTTAGTGAATTTCCAGTGCTACGACTGGAGAGTGGACGTAGATCAGTTGATCGAACCACTATAAATCCTTTGTCTTTATCAGTTTTCTACATTACATTCTTATTTTAAACCCAGCACCCAAGTGCTGGTGTATACTCTGAAAACTGATAACTGTGTAAACAAGGCCTAAATTTTTCTAAGTCTTGAATCACCAGCTGACAGGTCCCAGTCAGTTGGTTAACCAGCAAGTGCAAGAAAATGATTAACTTATATTATTTCCGCTGCGTATCGTTTAAACTCTGAGAAACCGGGACCAACAAAAAATAAACCAACTCACACACGAAATACAGCGGAATAATAACGTTCACTTGCACTTATGTTTTTGTTAAATGTTTAAGCTCGGAACCGTACTTAGGGTTTCTTACAGTTATACTCTAGCAACTTGGTTGCTAGGTTTCAAATCAAACACAAACCAATAAAACAGTAAGTAAATGACACAGTGTTTATAGTGGTTCGGTCTAACAGATCTACGTCCACTCCTTAGCCGTATCGCTAAGAATTCCACGAAAAAGATATTTGAAGTATAAGGAATCGCCGTTCTCTTGTAGCAGGCGGTGAACTTTTGGCCCGTCCACTACAAAGCTATCCTCCGAGTTTCAATCTTCTTGGTCGGCAGCTTCGGCTTGAATCAAGGGCACACCTTCATAAAACTCAACCTCAACAGCAATGGAAGTTTTACAGTTCCTTCCCGAACTTGTCTGGTTTTGGCAAATGCCCGTCGGAGTCAATCCTTTCCAGAAATGACTGCTGGATGCTTCCAGATTTGGGAGGTATCCCAATGATTGAAGATTCTTGAGCTAAGTCAAGGAATCTCTTCAATGTAGTGTCAGATATTCAATGGGGGGACACTACTATTGTTGAGAGCTTTGAATATTCTCTTTAATGTGGGCTCTCAACTGACTACTCTCTTTAGCTTTTCGCTTTTGTCAAAGGAATCTTTCAATTTTTAGATGTTCGAGTGTTCGAGAGTTGAGTAGTTGTGCGAGTAGTTCTAGTTATTGTCTTCTCTCTGTTTGGACTTGTTTTTTATATCTGGAGATTCAAACTTTGAATCTCCATACCCGTTAGACACAACGATCTTCTTCCAAGAGAGTAACTTGTTTTTTCGTCCTTTCTGGCGTGTATAGTGCCTTTTTACCTACTTCGGGTAAGGCTTTCGTCCTTGGTTGTACTTTCTATCAGAACGGGAGTCTTTCGCAAGTTTCTGCTGAGTATCTCCTGCTAGGCATTCTATCGGAAAGTGCTGGGAGTACTCTGCTAAGCCTTTTGATTCTTTATGATTGCTAAGTGATTCTAGCAATCTATCTTCGTAGCTAAGTCTGCTGACTCCTCAGCAGATACTTACTCAACACTTGAGTCTTGTTCCTTGATTGCTATGCCTTCTAGCATTCTGCTATATCCTTACTGCTGACTGCTGAGCGAATGCTCCTAGCAGTCTCTTCCTTTAGCATATGATTGCTAACGCCTTAGCAATCACTCTCCTTAGCATTTGACCGCTAACATCTCTAGCAGTCATTCTTGTCTACTGACTTCTCTAGCAGGTACCATCTGCTGAGAACACTTCTAGCATTCCGAAGTTGCTTGACTTGATATTCTTCGTTCCTTTTGCTGAATCCTTCAGCAATCTTCTCAAGCACTTCCTAATCTATTACAACTCGATATTTTTCCTAAACATGACATTACAACAGAGTTGCTAGACTATGCTAGACTTCAACAATGATCGACCAACTACTAAGCTTTGATTCAACAAAACTTTTACAATAAGATCCTAAGGGAGGAATTCAAGAATAATTCCCAACACCATGCAACCCATTCCTCAAAACGTGGTAACAAATAGGTAGGACAGTATTGATTCTCTGGTGGAGTGAATCAATATTAATTAATTAATTATATTCTTGGTTGAATATGAGAATTAATTAATTGATAGGCCTTATTTGTTATTTGCATTCTGTAGGGATTTACTGGCGAACCGAATCACCAAATCCAAATAAATCGGATCGTTTCATGGATGTTGAGAACAATAAACATACGATATACCTAGAATGATCCTATGAATTTAATGCAGTGGATTTCACGAGTTTACCTTAACTCCATAGTCTCAGATCCGATCTTTCGTGTTTGATTTCCAAACTTCGATTCAACCACGCGATTCAATTAAATCTGCGGAAACAGAAATTAGCAAATCTAATTTCTAGATTTAATTAAAGAGAAAGGAGAAAGAAAAAATAATCTATTATCCAGATTAGGCCTTCAGATCTGTATCCCAATGCTGTTCAATCCTGCTACTGGTGAGGATTCCACAGGACTGTGATTGTGTAGGCCGGAGTCGAATTTCTTCTCTCCCAAACACACTGAGCGCCGCCCCTGTCTCTCTCTCCCTAGGGTTTCAAACTGATTTGAATGTTCTGGGGTAGCTAGGGTTTCAGAGAGAGAGCTGTCTATTTATAGACCTGGGGTTGCAAACCCTAATGAGCCACTGGGCTCAATTCGGCATATTTAATTGGGCAAACTTGGGACCTAATGCAAATAATAAAGTGTGACTATGAATTAATTACCATGTTCACAACCCAAGACACAATTAATTAAGTAATATTAATTCTTTTTCACCACAGAATTAATACTGACCTACCCCTTTATTTCCACCTTATGAGAACGGGCTGCATTTACTTGAGAATCCTCATATTTAAGGTTACTGGACAATCATTAATTAATCGGAGCTTCTGACAAGCTCTATGTACAATTAATTAATCTCTTATTTTCCTGAGCAGTACCACTCAAACTTTATCACTCGTGCATGAACTTAGTCAGCCTGCAGGACTTTAGCATGATGAATGTTATTGAGCTCCTCAGGGAATGTCCCCATCCTATTACTCGGATATAGTTACCTAGCTCCATTCTCAGGATGTACTACATGAACTGCTCCTACCCAAGATACGGGTATACGAGCACGTTACTCAGGCTCTCCACCATGGCAAGTCAAAGCAGTAGTTAACCCGTGCATACCCCTGAACCTTCGTTAGGGTTTGGACTAAATCAAGATTGAGATCTTGTATTCTCTGATGTCAGACAGTAGAATACATCTCACTGTGGTCCAATCAATACGCCACCGTGCGTACCAACATATCAAGTAAAAAAGGCAGATTACTTCTTTCCGACTATGCTGCAGCTTATACCAACAGACTTATCCTCGTACGCTGTCTCGGCTGTGATAATATTTATATCTCACTAAGTCAAGTGATCATAATGTCTTCTGTGATCTACAACACGCAGTATGATCTTCCCTATCGGTGAGATAAGAGGATACCATTGTTACTCGCATGTAAGTTTGTTTAACAGATAAGAAATACCGTTGAATGTGTACTCATCGTAATAAATGCTTTCTATATACAAAACCCAACACATTCTGGTCCTTGGTCAGACCTATGAAAACTCAGGCCCAATAGGAGTCCAGAATTTTCTATAAATAGGCTTCAGTTTCTCATATCTCAACACACCACAAGATCATAAGTTGCAACACAGCAAACCAAAGTCTGGGAGCTATTGAGATCGACTAGATCTGTGAGAAGGAGGAGGAAATTCTGCTTCTCAATCGGCAAGAAATCCAAAGGGAATCTTTACCAGATATTTGGATTGGAGTTGGGATACAGATCAGATCTGGAGGATCTTCTTTCTTCTCTCTCTTCTTAGTTTTCGAAATTAAATAGATTAATTTCAAAGATTTAATTCCTTCATCTTGTAGGATTAAATATTGGTGCACGGGAAAAAGGATCGATGTGCGCACTACGTTATTCAGAATCTACAATCCAGGTATTCCGCATAAACCCTCTTATGCATAAACAACAGGAGCATGCTATGATTAATCATAGGCATAGCAATTTAATTTTGATTTTTCAATTAACAATCTCGGCTTATGGCTTAAGTGATTCAATTCACAAATCCATTCAGCCCTAGAATACGACAATGCCAAATAAGCATGGGATTTCCTTGGCACTCTATGGCAGGAAACTGACCAGATGAAATGCAATAAGATACAAATCTGCATTGATAAGTATGAATCTTTCCAAATGCTTTCCGGTGAAAATATCAAATCTATGGAAGCTAGATTCAATGCTATTGTCTGTGAGTTCAAAAACTTGGGCAGAGAATATTCAGTTGGTTATCTAAATGCCAAGATTTTTTCAAAAATGCCCAAAGAAGACTGGTTTGTTAAAACCACGAGCTTGAAGGAGAAGGACTTGTCGAAGATATCGACAAAGGATGTATTTTCCCATCTTCAAGCACACGAGTGGGACATCTAGATGGTAAATAAGAATGAGGCAATTTGAAGTGCCAGTACACCTGCAAATGAAGAAGATGTTGCCTTCTTCGTGAAGAGGGACTTTTAGAGAAAACCCAAGAAGCCATATCAATCTGAGAAACCCAGTGGTCAGACATCAACATCAAAGAATGCTCCCACAACCTCATATTCCTAAAAGAAAGAGGAGGAAACCACAGTTGCCGAACTGGAGGATAAAATGAGGAAACTGGCCAAGCTGATCAAGAGAGCAAAAACCAAAATTGAAGGCTCTCAGGGAAGTGACCAAAATCTCATTGAAAGAGCACTTAAAGCTTGCTTTGAGTGAAATTCTCCAAATCATCTCAAGTACGAGTGCCCTCTTGTTGATAAAGAGGAGAGAGAAAGATTAAAGAAGATTTTCGAAAAGAGAGCTTCCAAAGCTGTAGCAAAGGTCATGCTCTCCAGAACTGAAGTTCCAAATATTCCCGACTATGATGATGGTTACTATACGTCAGATGATGAAGTGGAGTAGGAAGCCTTGCTGGTCATCATGGTTGCCTTGGGAGATGACGCTTCAGATGCTGAAACTGAAGAACCAGAAACTGATAAACTAGTAACTGACTCTAAACTTGTTTCTTGTTCTTCTGCATACATAGCTGAAGAAGCTGAATCTATTTGCTCGAATTCAGATGATCTTTCCCTAAAAAACCTAATTGAAACTTAAAGTTTCTACTTTGATCGATGAGATTGAAAAGTCGAGGTCACACAGTAAGGAACTGACAAAACTCAGAGAAGAACATTCCCTCCCACTGAAAATTTGTCAAAATATTTATGAGGAATGTGATTTTTTGTAACTAAAAATTGCTAGTGATCAAAAACTAATTTGCTCACTTTATTCAAGCACTAGCAAAGTTACAGAAGCCCTGAACATTCAAAGAGATCCCAGTGACAGATCAGAGTTAGGTTTTTCTGAAAATGTTTTGAGCAATCACACATCTACTTTAGAAACTGGAAAACTTAAAGACCATCATTTTAAAGGAAACTCCAGTTTCAAAGTTAAGTTGTTAGGCAAAAGAGTAACCCAAGTAGGGAAAAACTCCAGTTTGGCCGATCAGGATTAAAAGAAAAACTCAGTTTCCAAAATGAAAAAGAATTCAGTTCCTAAAATGAATAAACCTGATAGGAAGCCAAGTATGCCTCGGAAACTGAAAAAGCAATATGTTCCAGTTCCTATGAAGTCAGTTTCGACAACTGAAACTGAATCAAGAAAGTCAGTTTCACGTCCCGATTTCAAAAGTCTGAGATCCTTCCATCATAACTCTTATGAGAAAATGATTTAACCAAGTAGGGGGAACACCTACTTGAGGTTTGAGCCTTACCAAGTTTCTGTTTTAAGGGCTAGAAAGACTTCACACCCGGGACTAGGATTCCGAGACTCTTACAGGAACTCAGTTTCCAAAAAGAGTTTACACACACCCACAATTCCTTCTGCATTGCATTCAAACATCATTCATTATTTCAGAAGGAAGAGTAAGGTGGAGAAGAAATCACCACACATCAAGGTGAATCAAGTTTGGATTCCAAAAAGGTGGATTCCAAAAACTAACACTGCACGACCCGTAGAAAATCGGGTACCTAGAGTCTAACTTCCTTTGTGATGTGGGTACAAGGACACGAGAATCAGTTCCAGCAGAAGAAAGGAAGAGCTTGGATACTGGACAGTGGGTGTTCCGCACACATGACGGGAGAGAAGAACTTGCTAACCAAACTAGAAATGGTGAGAGGACCACCAGTGGTATTTGGTGATGATTTAAAGGGTTGAGCGATAGGAAAAAGATGCGTGGAGTATAATGGAATCAACATCAAAAACGTATCTGATAACTCTTAGGAGAGTTATATTCATGCCTTTAATTAAATAATTTGAGTTAGTTTAAGTCCTACTTGAGTCTAATTAGGTCTTGATAAGCATGTTTATGTATAAGTGGTCTTTAAGTAAGTAGTGTGTGCAATTTAACCATTTTTGTGTCTAGATGTTTGTGAAATAATGCAGGTGAACATTAGGTGCAAATTCCAAAGAATAATGAAAGATGCTAGTGAGCATGCTATAACAAGATACGCAACTAAAGAGAGAAAACCGGGGAGAGAGAAATTGGTATCTCAAATGGGCCACCTGTTAATTGTTGGCATGGCTGATGTAATGCTGAGCTGAGCTGGGAAATGAATGTGTTTGAATTTGCTGCCACCTAAGCAGGGATAATTAAGGCATTGCAGAGTTAATTGTGGAAACCTAGAAGGATATTTTCTAGGAGTCAGAGCCGCATATAAATGGAGAGAAGAAGCTTGTTTCCAGGGATACGCAGAGATTTACACACAACAGAGTGGAGAGAACGCTAAGAAGCAGCGGGAGAGCTGGATATTGGACGAAGGAGGAATCCTGAAGACAATCTCCTGGGATCCCTTTATTTGCATTTTAGTTATTTTAATCTTGTTATCATGTTTACATGTGAAGATATTGCAGACATTAGCTACTTAATGTTAGCTATGAGCTAAGTTAGTAGACTTGGGTTGTTGACGACCTAGCTTAAGCTTATTGCAGTCTTTATTAATCTTTGTGAATCAATTATCCTTTTATTCTTGCTTTGTTTGGCCAACTCAGTTAAGAATCATTCTTGCTCATGCTTGGAAAAGTGTGTTTAGGAGAGAACCCACTTTTGAACCTATTCTAGCCATTGGAAGATTTGTGGAATTGGTGGGCTTAAATGAACTTGTCTTGACTGAGCTAGATAATCTCTTGTTTAGCATAGGAATATGTGGATAAATGATTATCTTAGCAATATCTATGGTTTGGAAAAGCTATTAGATGATATCTGTGGTTCAACACTAGAGCATGCTAGGATCAATGCTACATCATTTTAAATGGCAAAGGGAGTCAACAACCTGAGTTGTCTTTACAACTGAGATCTTATTAATCCGTTTGTTTACCTTTGGTTAACTCAATTGCTTGTTTTGTTTATTTACTCGTCATTGCAATATAATTGTCACAGGATTGGATCAGCAATATATGGGAGGGCTGGCAACTATTCTTAAGATGTGGAAGGTTCATACACATTAGCTTCAAGTATGCTCTTTAAAAACTTACAGCGGTCATATTTTCTTTATCTCTATGTTTGTTTTGTCTCGCTAGTTTCCTCTTATCAGATTCAAGAAATTGGTTGCTGATCTCTGCTGCTAGCAACTTTCAATTTCTCAGGCACTTCAGCAATGTCATTGTGGCTTCGAGATCCAAACTTGTGAGATATTTAGCTCCTTACAACTCAATAAACATATACAAAACTTTACAAGTTGAGCTATCCTCACATCTAGAGACCGTCAGTTGTATACTTTCAACTAACAACTGGTTGGTTTGACACATCAAAACAAAATCAAGAAGGAGAATTACAATGTAATTCCTAACAACTATATATGGTTAAGTGCTTAAAAGCTATTTAATCATGAAGTTAAAACATATTTACATATTGATGAGATAATAAATAATATATTTTTAACATTTAAATTTATGAATGCATAAAAAACATGATGTGTTTTGATTTGTTAGAAACTCATAAAAATATTTAGTACAATTTTTTTATTATTTAAAGTATTAAAAAAAGTGAGGAACACATTAAATGACATAAAAATATTATAAATTATTTAATAAAAAATAATTCATAAACAAATTGGTCTGAGGGGCTAACCCAAAACTTAAAGGGTTTGGGGTTGGAGTTAGGGTTGAGATTTTTTAGTCCGAAAATTTTTCAACCAAATTAGATCCGGACCGAATAACCCACTAATCGATAGAGCTGACTTAAAATTCGATGAGTGGGCCTTTTTTACATCCGTTATTATGGTATTTGATTATCTAATAAGAAATATTTCATATTTAACTTGAATAAGAGATTTTGAAATCAAGTCTCCTTCCACTTCTTGTATTCAAACAAGAAAATTAGATTGCAATATTTGAGTTCTATTATGCAGACATTCAAAAATGAGCTAAAGTATTTTTTACAAATGCATGACTGATAAGCCCATATTTGCACTCACTTATCCATATTTTTCTCCTTTGTTTTAGTGCAATTAGGTTTGTTTATTAGTTGTTTTCGCGCATGAGTGCATTATAGAGGGTGTTATGCTTGTTATGCTAAGCTTTGTAGGTTTTTGAGGCTAAAAGTGAGCAAAAGATGAAAAGAGCCGAGTTTGACTGAGTTGTTGCTTCAATTGACGCACGGGAAGTCGACCAAGTTGGAAGACGTGCTAAAAAACCTGAAGCATGACCTCTGTGTCGACCGACAAGGAGTATGTCGACCGACACAAGGGTCAGATGTCGATCGGAAGTAATGTAAGAAGAGGGCTCGACATGTTTGCATGCATGTCGTTTAACACGCATCGTGTCGATTGACATGCATCCTGTCGATCGACACGAAGGCTAGAGAAGTTGGATCAAGATATGAAATTAATCTAGGTTTGAAAGTTATTAACTGAAGGACAGAAAGGTGAAAATTAATAATTGGAAGAGAGAATTGGATGCAATTGTTTTCTGTCTCAAAAGGAAGAATTAATTGTAGGATTAAAATCTTATAATTATTGAGATTGGCTAATGTGTGTTCTTGAGACCGAGAGGAGATAGTCACATATTAGTAATCTAGGATTTAATTGCCTAATCAAAGAATTCTATCCATTTAAATCTGATTTATTCCCCATTGTTGAGTTGATAATTTTTCATGTTGATGATTTGATTATCTGCCCTGTGTAGGTCCCGAAATCAAAGTGCAAAACTGTGCAGCGGAAGGTAATGTATATGCAGCGGAAGTAAGTAGACAGTTGCACTTGTTTAACTAAAACAAAGTAAAGTCAGTTTTGTGTGTTTGAAAGAGTTAAACTTAGTCATGCCCTGGTTAAGTCAGTTTCACAGTATATACTCTTCAATACTTAGAAGTATTGAAGGTTTCAAAGTCAGTTTGTGAAACAGAATAACAGAGCAGTATGTAAAGAAAGCTATAAATGAACACACGGGATTTATAGTGGTTCGGATATCAATATCCTACATCCACTCTTCAGACCCAAGGTCTGGATAATTCGCTAAGTTAATACAAGCCTCCTTACGATCTATACACAGTCTGATGACACCTCCGTCCTCCGGTCAACTGTGGCACTCACCTAGGAACTCCTTGCAGACTCAGTCTTTAGGTTGAAGAGGGGACGCACCCCGAAGCCTCCTTCCCGGTGGTTGGATGTTTACTTGTTCTTCCCAGAACTCAAGTGGTTAGCATACGCCCGTGAGAATCAGAATCCCAGACTAGGAAACTGACTGCTATGAATATATCTTAGAAAGATATATTCACCAAGAAGAGCTTCAACTTAAAGCTTCAGCCTCGTGATAGGAGAAGTTAGCACGGTGGGTAACTTGAGTCGGAGACTCAAGTCTCGTGTTAGAAAACATGGAAACTCAGAGAGTTTGGCTGAGAGATGGCCTGAACAATTTCCCTTATCTTCTTAAGACTATCAAATTTTGAATTCTATTCAGGTAACCTATTAAGGTTGGGAGGGCTGGCCTTTATATAGAGGAAGACCTATGGAAATTTGAATTTCTATCCGTTAGACTTATAAATCCAGACGTTAGACTCATGGATGATGTTTTCCAATCGTAGCCATGCATTAGGTCTTATTTCTGCTCTACTCTGCAGCATCAGTGTACATTACACTAACCTTATGTCAGACTTTTTTTCAGCCCGAGGGATCCCAGTTTGGATAACCTCGTACTGACTTGGGCATGTTTGAATGTCTGAGTCTGACTGAGCTTCGATATCTTTCGAAATGCTCATTCTTTAAAGGTAGAGGCTCTGATACTGACTATTAAAAGTCAGTACAACTTTGCCCTCATACTGACTTCACATGGTCAGTATGGTAAACCCTCATACTGACTAACCATAGTCAGTATGGAAAATGCCCTCATACTGATTTCTCCTTATCAATATGGAAATCCCTTGAACTGACTTCTCCTTAGTCAGTTCGGGAAAGCCCTCATACTGACTTCTCCTTGTCAGTATGGTAGGACCTTAAACTGAGTGCTCCAACACAGTTTTAGGTCAAGGCTAGGCGTGATGATAGTCAGTTCTCGAGCATTCTCCTTTGCTCGATCTTCAGTCTAAGTTCTATTACAACTCAATTCGATCCTATACAAGGATTACAGTTTAGAACTCTAGAAACTGGAAAAACTAACTAAGATGGCTTACAATCTATGACCCACCAAAACATAAAAAAGTAAGGAATGAATTCTCTAAAAAAGAATCCTAACACCCTGGAATCTATATCTTTAATTATTGTTTTTCAAAACCCTTTACTTTTCAGCATTATTATCTTTAAATTTCAAAACCAAAACCCTTTTCTGATTTACTCAAACAATTGTGGTTTGAAAACCATGGCTAGTACATATGATAGTCTCTTATACAGTCTCTGTGGGTTCGACTACCTTAGGGTAAACTTATAAATTTATTTGCCACTGTTCTATAATTTATCTGTTAATTTTAGTAGTTATCAAATTGGTGCCGTTGTTGGGGACTATTAGATTCTATTTTATTATTAGTTTGTTTTAAATCTGTTGGATTGAGTTTTTATTTTTATTTTTGTTTTAATTTTCGTGTTTGTGTGCGTGTGTGATTTTCTGAGTTTTGCGTCTATTTCGATCGACACACTTCGTATCAACCGACACAGCTGCTGAATTCATGTGTGTCGATCGAAAGGGACCCTATCGATCGACACAGAGGCTGATTTTCTGTGTATCTTTTTCTCAGATTGCATAAACTCAAGGGTTGGGGGCAAACCACTCAAAACTTTTGACCCAAGAGTCGAGGCCACAGTTTGGAGAAGGAAAAACAAGGAAAAGCAAAACACAATATCTGATATGGAGTCCCACCACAGTCAAAGTGAAGAGGATGACCATGACATGCCACCTTTGGAGGATCTCGACACACAACTGACTCAAGGGAATGCCTTTCTTCTAGTCTAAGAGGTCAACCACATGAAGAAGATCATCAAGCAATTAATGGCTTAAAGAGAGGCAGACAGACTCGAGGCTGCAAGGAGAGAAAGATAAAGAGAAAGGTGGCGCCAAGAGGACTCCGATGATGAGGATCCAAATGCAATGGCAAGGAGGTACAGACCACAACCCGGCAATGAGGGATTTGTTATTGGTATCACTGCCAATAGCTTTGAATTGAAAACCGGTTTGATTCAGATGGTTCAACAAAACCAATTTGGTGGCCGAGCAGTGGAGGATCCTTACACTCATCTCCGAATGTTTGTGGAGGTGTGTGAGACCATCAAGTAGAATGGAGTCAGCCAGGATGTGATCCGTCTGTGCTTGTTTCCCTTCTCACTTTGGGGTCAGGCTCGGACATGGTTTACAACCTTGGATTGCAGCAACATCCGCACTTGGACCGATCTCTGAGCAGAGTTCCTTGTCGTTTTCTTTCCACCTACTGTGATCATTCAGAAAAAGATGGAGATCTTGCAGTTCCACCAAAAGATGGATGAATCTTTGTACGAGGCATGGAGCAGGTTCAATGAGTTGTTGAGGAGTTATCCCGGCCATGGAGTTGACACCGAGGAGCATACACACATCTTCTATAGGGGGTGAATGAAAGAACTCAAGAGTTCGTTGACAATGCAGCTGGAGATTCTTTGATGAGCAAGTCACCTTAAAAAGCCCTCAAGTTGTTCAACAAGATAGCCTTGCATACTAACAATGGGCCAATCCATGGTGACCTCAAGTCAGAGCTGTGGAGAAGAAGGAAGATTACACCCTCAAGAAGGAGATTGAGAAGCTCAAGGGGGAGATGGAGAAACTGACATCTAATGCTTGTGTTTCTGTTGCACAGGTTGATCCCGTCGCCGATGTGCACTTCATGAATCTAGGTGGTTACCAAAATCAATACCGGCAAAGGAGATACCAGCATTACCAACAAAGAGCTCATCCCGGTTTTTCCTATGCTCAACCTGAAGGTGCCGAACACCCTCCACCAGGATTCGATGTGCAAAATGGTGAAATTATGGAGAAGAAGAAGGAGAGCCTCGACGAGGTGTTGCAGAAGTTCACCAAGGCGACTATCAGGTTGGAAAAATTGAGCAAGAAGTGGCAGGGGTCAACACCATTGTGGACAGACTTGGCAAGCATGTGCAGATAATCAAAACGCAGGTCAGTCAGATTGCTACCTCACTTAGTACGCAACACAAGCAAGTGGTGTTGCTGAAGTGAATCCCAAAAACCAAAAGGAGTGCAAGGCAATCAAACTGAGGTCCAGAACCAGCTACCAGGGTCTGAGGATGCCCCAAAACGAGTTTGGGGAGAAGAAGAGGAAATTCCTGCAGGAATGCCCTCTTTTTCGACCGACACACCCTGTGTTGATCGACATAGAGGACAAAAGGAGACAGACATGTCAGATGATGAGGATGAATTGATCGACAGGAACTCAGCGGGTGTGTCGATTGACACACCCCCTATCGATCGACACAGAGGACATGTCGACATAGATCCACCCAATCGACACAAAGCACTCCCTAACTCAACAACCCAAGTTCCAAAACTGCTCCAACACTTCTGATGCCCTTTCCTCAGCGGTACGCTAAGCAAAAAGAGGATTCCAAGTTCTCAATGCTTGTGGACAACTGATAAGCTCATATTTATACTCACTTATCTATAATTTTCTCCATTGTTTCAAGTGCTTTATGTTATGTTTTTACTTATTTCTGTGCATGAGTCTATTTTGGAGGGTGTTATGCCTTTGATGGGTGATTTTTGTAGGTTTTAGGCCAAATTCATTGGAAATCCGTACCGAAAGCAGATGATGTTCAAAGGAACAGTCACGACTTCTTCCACAGACGGAATCTGAGCTAATGAATCACATGGTTTGAAATATCTTCGAGTTAGCTTTCCAACGCAACTGGAATCGGGTCAATCGGAGTTCGGGAGAGGAAGTTATGGCCAAACCCGTGAGACTGCGCAGACCAGAGAACTTGTGTCGAGAGACAGGATTCCTGTCGATCGAAATTCCCCCTGTCGATCGAAACAGAGGCCAAATTTTCAGAAACATCACAAATTCAGCCCGGATTTTGATCTGGAAGGTTGTGTCGATCGACAGCCTTCCTGTCGATCGACACAGATGTCCGAAAAGGCTGTTTTTGGCCTGTTTTGGCAGTTTTTGCTATTTTTACCCAATACTCAAATTAGATCTTTTCCCCCCTCTATAAATAAGAACTCAATTGCACGAATTTGAGACATCTTTTATGCCTTATTGCACTTAGAATAATTGAGCTTTTGGAGTTTTTACAAGAACATTCAAGGTTCCTCTTTATTTGTAAGTTCTTTAATAATATGTTTGCTTGAATTCTAGTCATGTTTTGTGGCTAGAACCCTAAACAGGTTCTAGGGT
>JAPKLW010000093.1:47906-61776 GCA_026898455.1 Plectranthus barbatus
TACGTATTTTCCGCTGCCAAAGTATACCCTGATATCCGGGACCAACAGTAACCCAACCTTTACTTGCTTTATTTCAATTTCTTTTGTTTGTTTTACTTTTTGATTTTCTATTTTTCATTGTTTATTTTCAAAAAATAATAATAAATAAATAATATAAAAATTGGAGGATCGACCTCTATATCGATCGACACAAAGGTCCCGGCGGAGCTACACTTCGACTCTAAGATGGAGTCGACATGAAGGCTCTGTGTCGATCGACACACACCCTATCGATCAACACAGAGTGCCAGCAACAATAAATCTTTGTTGAGCACTGTAGATTCCTCCGGTAGATAAAATCGTTGATGTTTGAGATCAACAGTCAGGTACTAGTTCTTATTCTTGTCTGATTTTCAAACTTTTTCTTACTCTATGAGTTTGGGGGATGTGGAAAAGAATTCGAACTTCTCTATCCCTTTTATTTTTGCTTTATTTACTTTGATTTATGTTTATGCCTAGAAAAAAACATGGATATAGTGTGAGGAAACCTGTCGAGTTTTGAACCTAATTGAACTAAAGTGTGAGTTTGAAATTGATCGATGATAAGTTTGATTTGATTTTGATTGTGGTTGATTGCCTGTGAGTGTAGAATACCGCATGATAGGATCTAATTGAAACTTACACTTGCATGATGTTTGAGTAGATTGAAATTGATTGTGGAAGAAAAATTGAACCCAAGTGAGATTTTGAGCCTTATTTTTGTTTGATGTGAGATTCGCATGTATATTTTCATTTCTCTAGAACTTGCTTCTGTTCTGCTTCGAGAATGCATAGTGTGCACAAGGATAGAAAATGATTTTAGGCCATCTTTGTTAGCCAAATTATCTCAAACAATATCCCTTGTGATATTTTATCCCTGGAATAGCCCCATTGAGCCTATTACTTTTTCTTTCTTGGTCTATGAGTAAGAAAAACATTATAGTTATGTCTTGTCTATGAGAGAGTGCTATGAAAAAGGTGTGTTGTATCTTGTCTATAGGATTTGGGTAAAATAAGGATAGTTGTCATAAGAGGAGGAAAAATCTTTACATTGGTAAACAAAATAAGGTTGAGTTCTAGAAAAGAAAGAAAAAAAAATGAAAAGTTTGTTTGTGTCCTTATAAGCTCAAAAGAAAAACAAAATTGTCATCTATAAGAGCATAAAGGGATTAGAAAAGAAAATAAAAAGAGCCTTAGTTTGTGTTGAATATATTAGGAGATGGGTGGATGATGAATAGATAGTGGTTGGATTGTTGAGAGTGATCAACTCAATTGATTTAGTCACTTGGCCATATTTCTCTACCTTTCACAAAAAGCCTACATTACAACCAAACGAAAAGTCCTTTCTGATTCTTGGATTGTGTGCATAATAGAGCAGTGGGGATTCTAGAAATTTTGCAAACCTATGGTAGAAATTTCTTCATACATGTTGTGAGTGCTTTCATTAAAAACCCAAACACTTGTGTGATAAGCGAAACACTATCTTGTGAGTCTTCCGCAGTTGATGGATTTCTTATCTCTTTCAAATTGCTTGTGTGATGTGTATTTTTTATTCTTGAATGTGATGAATCTTGTGAGGCATTGCACTTTCAACTACATGAGATTTCTTTTCTTTCTTTTCTTTTGATTGAGGACAATCAATCATTCAAGTTTGGGGGGTTTGATAAGCCCATATTTTTACTCACTTATCCATGTTTTTCTCCTTTGTTTTAGTGCAATTAGGTTTGTTTATTAGTTGTTTTCTTGCATGAGTGCATTATAGAGGATTTTATGCTTGTTATGCTAAGTTTTGTAGGTTTTTTAGGCTAATAGTGAGCAAAAGATGAAAAGAGTCGAGTTTGACAGAGTTGCTGCTTTGATTGATGCACGGGAAATCGACCAAGTTGGAAGACGTGCTAAAAAACCTGAAGCATGACCTCAGTGTCGACCGACACAGAGGTCAGATGTCGATCGGAAGCAATGCAAGAAGATGGCTCGACATGTTTGCATGCATGTCAATCGACACGCATCGTGTCGATCGACACGAAGGCCAGAGAAGCTGGATCGAGAGATGAAACTAAATTAGGTTTGAAAGTTATTAATTGAAGGACCAAAAGGTAAAAATTAGTATTAGGAAGAGAGAATTGGATGCAATTATTTTCTGTCTCAAAATGAAGAATTAATTGTAGGATTAAAATCTGATAATTATTGAGATTGGCTAATGTGTGTTATAGAGACCGAGAAGAGATAGTCACATATTAGTAATCTAGGGTTTAATTGCTTAATCAAGGAATTCTATCCATTTGAATATGATTTATTCCCCATTGTTGAGTTGATAAATTTTGCATGTTTATGATTTGATTATCTGCCCTGTAATCTATATCCTTAATTATTGTTTTCAAAACCCTTTACTTTTCGGCATTGTTATCTTTAAATTTCAAAACCAAAACCCTTTTCTGATTTGCTCAAACAACTGTGGTTTGAAAACTATGGCTAGTACATAGGATAGTCTCGTTAAACAGTCTCTGTGGATTCGACTACCATAGGGTAAACTTATGAATTTATTTGCCACTGTTCTATAATTTATCTGTTAATTTTAACAGTGATCAATGACTTATTTTTATGTAAGTGTTAAAATGATTTTTAGTATAGCATCTACTAAATATACCAATGAGAATTGTTATGGGTCAAAATAGTAAAGCTCAATTGGATCCAAGAAATCCCAAAAACCCACCAAAGAAGGTCACTAAGATGAAAGGATGAGTACCAAGGAAGATGGTTGATAAATATTGAAGGCCCCTACTCGCGAAATGACGAAGGAAAGAGGCCCATGATAGAAATCGGTTTGTGGACAACCCACGATGAAAAAGGAGATATCAAGGATGAATATGAAGACCATGAAAAGTGAATTTATGTTTAAGATTTGTTAAAGAAGGCAGAAATCTCGCCACGATGAAGATTTGCCTTCAGAAATTATATCTCTATTTAATATCTTCATAAGATATGACTTATCCCGAAAACTTAGGCATATCCATTGTATTTAGGTTTGTTTTTACTTAGTTTGATACAATTTTTTCTTGTCTAAATAGCCCCTATGGATCTCAGTAACAGATCATCTTGAGTAATAGTACATTTGTTCATAATTGTTCTCATATCGCTCTTTTAGGTTTTTGTTCAATGCAAAATCACTCATAACAATTTAACACCTACCGTGGAGCTTGAAAGAAGATCGATGGGAGATCGTACACCTGAAACCGTTCAAAACACCACCAATTACTCTTGAAGACATGCTCCAACTACTGTTTGGACAAATCGAAGAGATTGGTAAATAATATAAAAGGGGGCTAGCGGGCATTTGTGAGAAATTCAAAATTATCAAGAGTTCTAGGAATTCTGAAGCCACTCTTAATGGAGTTAGTCTAAAAAATCTCTACGAGAATAACTTCAAATTCGAAAAAATCGAGAAGAAAGTAGAAGAGATAAAAGAGGAAGAAGAGCAACTAGAAAACAAGTGTGACGAAAGATCACACAAAAGCTACAATCGAACAGAGAAGAGAATTCTCTTAAGAATCCCATCATAAGAATAGCGGAATTGCAAGGTGCTAGCTAGTTGAGAATATATTTTTAAATAATATGTTTTTAATATAACTAATCATATTGTTACTATTAGTAATAAGGTATTTATTCAATTTTAATAATGTATTTTAGATATTGTGAATTTGTGATGTATTTGTCCAATTTAGATTATAGATTAATTCAATTTAACTAATGAATTTTCTTAAATCAAATGATGTTTTTTACTATTAAAGTTTATGTTGCAAAATCAGATTTGTTAAATAATTTCGAGGGAGACCTCATAAATATGATTCTATAATCATAACTAGTTAATCTCCATAGTCAACATATCTCATTTATCACAACAAAAAGTTCACCTATCCAGTAGGCACGTATTAATATACATAATAAATAGTATGATTATACAATATTATGGTGAAATCAATTTTAATTATGATATAAATAAATATTTAGATATAATTCTAAAAGTATACAATTTGACATATATGGAATGTGTGTGACCATTCACGACTACTTTATTGTGTAAATAATTTGTTTTTTTTTTTTCGCATTATAATTTTTATCAATAAAAAAATGATTGTTAGCAATATAAAATAAAAAAAAATAAATTAAGTGGTATAATGTGGTTTGAGAGGCGAATTTTCGGCGACGACACGTTTCTTGAGGTTTAGCAGTTGGCAGCTGACTCTCTCCACCCGTCGCCGCCACCGTCACTGCCACCGCAGCGGCCGCCGCAAATTCCATCTACTTCGTTTCTCCTCTCTCCTTTCGTCAATTCCCAGCATCTGCTGTTACTGCTTGGCTAGATTTTCCTCGGTAACGTTTGGCTCATCATACAGATCCCAAATCGATTTCGATGGATCTGGCGGCGGAGGAACTTCAATTCTTGAGCATCACCGACATACTGAAAGAATCAATTGCCATCCCCAAACAGTCCCCTAAAACCTTCTACCTCGTTACCCTAACCTTAATTTTCCCTCTGTCATTTGCGATATTGGCTCACTCGCTGTTCACTCACCCCATTCTCCAGCAGCTTCAGTCCGACCCGCTCGCCTCATCCTCCGATTGGTCGAAGCTCCTCATTTTCCAGTTCTTCTACCTCATCTTCCTCTTTGCCTTCTCCCTCCTCTCCACCGCCGCCGTCGTCTTCACCGTCGCTTCCCTCTACACCTCGAAGCCCGTCTCTTTCTCCTCCACCATCGCCGCCATTCCTAGTGTTTTCAAGCGCCTATTTGTCACTTTTCTATGGGTTTCTCTCACCATGGTAGGTTATAATATTGTCTTCTTGGGGTTTGTTGGGCTTCTTCTCATTTCCGTGGACACGCAGAACGTTTTACTGTTCTTGTTCTCGTTGGTGGTTGTGTTCTTGATGTTCTTGGTCGTCCATGTCTACATTAGCGCATTGTGGCATCTTGCTAGCGTTGTGTCTGTTGTCGAGCCTGTTTATGGTTTTGCTGCAATGAAAAAGAGCTATGAGTTGTTGAAGGGGAAGAGCCGCGTGGGATTTGTTCTTGTTTTCGGTTACCTTGCTATTTGCTGGGTGATCAATATGCTCTTTGGGTCGATCGTTGTTCGTGGCGGGGAGGATTACGGGGTGATGACGCGGATTATGGTGGGCGGATTCCTGGTTGGCTTGTTGGTGATTGTGAATGTGATGGGTTTGTTGGTGCAGAGTGTGTTTTACTATGTGTGCAAGAGCTATCACCATCAGGGCATTGATAAGAATGCGCTGTACGATCATCTTGGCGGGTATCTTGGGGAGTATGTGCCTCTCAAGAGCAGCATTCAGATGGAAGACTTGGATGCCTGATGCTTTAAGGATGGTAAACTTGTGTGATTCATTTTACTCTACTGTTACTGTAGATGGGGGAAAATGTGTAAACATGAATGGTTGAGAATGGTTTGCTTGGACGCTTCTGCTGTGTTGGAATAAAGAATTGAGGCTGTCCTTGATCTTGTTCATTGTTATTATTTTCAACTCTTGATGTTTAATTATGATGTTTAATGTTTTTCATATTTTGATATCTGCTTGATGTTGATATGTCCTTCTGTTTTGTGTATTTGGAGTATAGGGTGCAATTATGGAAGACTAGATTAAGTTGGTATTATTATTATACTTTGTTTAAATTAAGTTTGATTAGTTGCCTTGAATTGAATTATTCTTGACATTTTGCATTATGTGATAATCTATGACCAAATATGTCCACTGAGTAATAGGATAAGATCAATCATAAATTTGTTGTGTGGTGGTTGGAGGCTTTGCATGTGATGGTGTTGAGGTAGGATATTTATGATACAAACTGTGTTTGAATCCTACAATTATGTTTGTAGCATTTTGTAATAGTGTAGTTTCCAGTTTGTCAGACCCTCACCTAATGGCTTAATGATAGTTGTACTATTCTCATGTATTGTTGGATAAGGATCAAACACAAGTGCATGACGACCAGCCTGGTTGCTTGCTATTGCTGTTGCTATTGCTATCTTTGGTTTTAAGAGTTGTTATTTACTTTCTTTAAATCAATACATGAGTTTTTGCTGGTTCCATGATCCATCTATATTGTACTTGGTCTGAGGATGTTAGAGCTAGATTTGTTTGATGACATGGACATCGTGTAGCTAGTAGAATTATAGACAAACTACACAACAGAGGGAACTGGTTTGTGTTTTGGTAGTAGTTGGTGTTGTCATGTTGGTTCATTCATCAACTTTTAAGACCAACTTCGGCATTGTTTTAAATGCCCTTCTTCACTTCCAATAGGTCATCCGCAATGCATATTACTCCCTCCGTCTCATTAGATTAGTCTATTTTGGTTTCGGTATAAAAATGGGCACAAAAACCAATGTTTGTGAGTGTAGTGGAATTAATATTTTATTAATGTGAGGGGATTTTTTTCCATTTTAGGAAAATGGACTAATCTGGTGGGACAGACGAAAATGGAAATACAGACTAATCTGGTGGGACGGAGGGAGTAATATATATCGGGGCAACTTCTTTTTTCTTTTTTTTCAGAAACATAAATTAGGGTCACCTTTGTCTTGTCATTCAATCAAGGGCCTCTCCGTTTGAAACATGTTATCTACTATACACTGTACTAGCTTGCTTTCTTCGTCAAATATATTTACTATCTTATTATTATACAAATAGTTAAAGTATATACTTACGTTATTATATTTTCAAGAATTATATTTCATTTTAACTCATTAATAATATATTAGTGCAGTTACAGCAATTACAATATAAATTACTACCTATGTGTGTATCTAGATTCTAACTATATATACTATTTAATAAAAATAAATACAAGTCTATACAACACACACTAAAAAAAATTGAAGTTTAATCTGCAAAAATAAATGTAAAATATTTTACATTCATTATTAAAAATAAGAAATAATACAAACTGCAAAATGTATTAATCACCGGATTAATACGCAAATTATGCCATCACTCATTTAGGCGGCGTTTTGTTTAACTGTCGGGAATTACTATGGGTATGAGTTTGATTGTAGAGGGAAGGTGTATGGGTTTATTTTTTGGGAATCATTCTCTATTCTAATATTTGGTTTATAATATGGGTTTGAATCATTTTCAATTCTGATGATTAATTTTTTAAGTTTCTAGATTTATAAAATAAATTAAAATATTATATAAATAATCTATTATTTTCTTGTTTTATAAAATTAAGATAAAAAATAAATGATTAATTTAATAATATATTAAAAAGAATAATATATAATTATAATAACATATAATATTACAAAATAATATAATCATCATAACATTTTAGAATAATATTATAAAAACAAGAAAAAATAAATAAATAAGAAAATAATTATAAAGTAAAATGAATTAAAAAATAATTGATAATTAATTAATTTAATAATAAAAATCATGAAAATATAATCATATTAAAATAAATAAATAATATATGTATCCTCTTATTTATTTTATAAAATATAAAATAAAGATACAAATAAATGATTAATTTAATGATTAACATTGTTATTATAAAATATTAAAAAGAATAATTTATAATTATAATAACATATAATATTATAAAATAATATAATTATCATAATATTTTAGAGTAATATTATAAGAATAAAATAAATAAGAAAATAATAATAAAATAACATGAAATAAAAAAAGAAATAAATAATTTTGGTAATGAGATGTGTGAATGAAAATGAAACCCACCATTTTTTAGGGTTTTTGTGATTCCCAAGTATTTGAGTATCATTCCCATTTTTTTCATTTCTATACCCTTTAACCATTCTTTCAATTCTATACCCTTTAACCAAACGATAAATTTCATAATCAATCAATTCCCTCATTCCGAAACTCACCAACCAAACGAAAATTTAGATAGTAAACTATACTCAACAACATAATTAATGTCATTTAAATGCAATCACATTTTTATTAAATGTAACTTCTTTAAAAGATAAAATTCAAATTATATCATAATACTACAATTTTATCCTTTTAGCCCAAATTTAAAATTTTAATCAAAATAATAAAAAGCAAACTCAATCATATAACCCAACTGCATCTAATTAAAAATCAAAATCTACCAAAAACAAGTATGGATAGATAGACATCGGTCTATTTTTGTAAAAATTAAACCTTGATCTACAAAAATTAAAATTAACATGGCCAGTATGTGGATATTGACTTGTAATTCAGTCAAATATTATCGACATGTCGTGATGCTTCTCTGCAGATCGTCATTGCATCAAATAACTTCTACCTTGTTTCTCTTCAACAAGGATGCATGCTCATAGTCATACCTAACAATAACATCAACACCCAATCAAAGGCAATTTTAAATTTAATCTCTCCAACTATTTTATACGCCTCAAATAAACGTGAAGGGCTAATAACACACAAGACATTGCCTCAAGAATTCAGTCCTCTTTCAAATGCATTCTTTATCACTCTCCTTTGATTTTGCGCTGATGATCGTCGTTGTCGTGGCTATTGCCTGGTCGCTCCTCTTTCGGATTTCAGTGAGAGTATTTCATTTCCCTTCTTCTACCCATATAATTGCAGAGCCAATTTTGTTATCACTCTTTATTTAAAAGAATGGAAACAAATTTGGAAGAGGAGCGACCATGGGAACAGCCGCGACAACGACGAGCGTTAGTGCAAAATAAAAAGAGAGTGATTGAGAATGTATTTGAAATATAACTGGATTTTTAAGGCAGTGTCTTGTGGGTTGGATGCATTAATAGGAACATACTATTCAAGTTTTAATTTTTATAGATTGGAGTAGAAATGGGGCTACATGTTTAGATTTAATTTTTTATTATTTTGATTAAGATTATAAATTGGAATTACATGGGTAAAATTGTAATATTAAATTATAATATAAAATTTTTATTTTTTAAAAATAATTATGACTAGATTTAGCAAACATGCAGCTACTTTTAGAATCACCCATATCATTATTAATTATTAATAAATGGAATCTTTAAAATTTTAATAACTAACATCAAGCATATAATATTTTTGTAAAAAAATCCCAAAGTAATGTCTTCCAATTCCATCCCCTATGAGTCTCAAACTTTGGTTGGTGGGTTTCGGAATCGGGGAATGGAATGATTCCGAAACCCACCGTTTGGTTATCGGGTATCATTCCCGTGGGAATGAGTTGATTCCCAAAAACTTGGGAATCCCCATTCCCCCATAATTTGGTGGGTTTGATTCCATTCCCAAATTTTATGCCTAAATTTGTTTTTTATATTTTAATTTTTAATTCCTATAATATTAGTATTAAGATAATAATATTAGATTAGTAATTAAAAATATAATAATAATAATATTACTATAAAATATTATATTAATTATGATGTTATATAAATTTATAATTAATATATAAATATATTATTATATAATCTTAATTATAATATAAAATATTATTATAATTATATTTTATTAATATTAGCAAATATATTATAATAATTTTACATATATATAATTTAAAATTATATATTAATAATCTTAATATAATTATATAATTATGATATCATTATAAAACATTAAAGTAATTATGATACTATATGAAATTATAATTAATATATAAATGCATTATTATATAATTTTAATTATAATATAAAATATTATTATAATTATATATAATTATTATATTTAGTAATATAAATAAATAAATAAATAAAATATTATTTTAATTATATATTATTATTATATTTAGTAACATTAGTAAAATAAATAAATATATATAATATCTTTTAATTATATATTAATAATAATAATATTATTATAATATTAATAATATATTTTAAAATTATATATTACTAATCTTAATATATTTATATAATTATGATGTCATTATAAAATATTATATTAATTATGATAATATATTAAATTATAATTAATATATAAATGTATTATTATATAATCTTAATTATAATATAAATATTGTTATAATTATATATTATTATATTTAGTCAAATAAATAAAAAATATATTATGTAATATTATTTGAACTATATATTATGAATACTATTATGATTATAATATTAATAAAATTATACTAATTATTTAAAAATATATTAATCATGAAATTATAATTAATATATAAACGTATTATTATATAATATTAATTATAATATAAAATATTATTATAATTATATATTATTATTATATTTAGTAATAATAGTAAAATAAACAAATAAATATAATATATAATATTATTTTAATTATATATTATTAATACTATTATTGTTATTATTTTAATATTAATACAATTATATTAATTATTTTAAATTAGTCATTTAACAATAATATAATTTCAAATAAATATATAATATTATTTTAATTATATATTATTATTCATATATATTTAATATTATTTTATTTTTTTTATCAAATTAATTATTATTATTATTATTATTATTTGTGTATTATTTATTTATTTTTCATAATATATGAACTTAAATAATTTAAAATGATTCCAAACCCATCTTATATACCAAACATCTTTATTGGAATGCTTAAACCCATACACATTCCCTTTACTATCAAACCCATACCTATATCCATACCCATAGTGATTCCGACACTTATACCAAACGCTTAATTGTCGTGGGGTCTTACCAAATCAGTTTATTTTATGCTAAACTTTATTCAAGCTTGTATAAAATTCGTACTTTCGATAGAATCAAATATAAATTAACACGAGATTTAGCCTATAAAGCCAATCATCACAACAATAATTAAAATAGTAATATATATATATATATACAAAAATTAAAATAAATAAAAAAATATAAATCTTATAATGTTGGAGTCAACCAAGCTTTTAAATGGAATGTTTATTCACTAGAGAAAGGAGAAGATTTTTACAATGCTGAGTTTTTCATGAAAAGTCTTTGATAAATAAGGTGGCTCCTATTTATAGACACTGGACATAAAAAATTTAAAATCTTAAGAATTACAATAATGCAAGGATTTTGAATCAGTTACTGTCAAATAAAAAGTTATAATTAATACTAAGAAAATACTTATATTACAAGCCGACACCTTTTATAGAGGTTATATGCATTTTATTCATGATTTAAAATCGTTAATTTTCTTTTTTAGCCAATAATTTTTTGCCATTTACCACAATTTTTACAAATTTTAAATTTATTTTTACGACTTTGTCATCTTCTCTTTTCTTATTTTTTCTCTCAATATTTATGCTTATTTTTTTAATCTATATCTATTAATTTTCTTTATTAACTGGCTCTTATATCAATAAAATCGACAATCACAATAGCCTTATAACGAACTTCAAAGCTAGGCACAAAATTAGAAAATTTTACTGGTTCACCAACCGGCAACCAACTCAAATTTTAGTATAAACAAACTGTCATCCCATCAATTGCCCTGACTATGGGTATCAAACCAATTGTCTGTCGAGTTTTATCATATGTAGAACAATTTATTTTATGCAAAACCTTGTGTCAGACTTCAAGCTAAGACTACGTGCAAGAATTCATTAATATAAAATACATTCTTTAGATAGAATTAGATATTGATTTAGCCTATAAGATCAACCATCACAACAATATATAGTGAAGATGCAAAGTATAACACATCTATGTTTAACATTGTGGTGTTAAAATTGACTTGAGTCAATGACTATGTTTAACACCCACATCTCCGTGTTACACTGTGCTGAGTTAATCTTATCATTTCAAAATTTTCGTATTTATTTATTTTCATGAATTTAGTTTATTCTAGGATAGATATGTATTTTATAAAAATTTGAGAACGAATAGGATTTGATTTATAGATATATTTGAATAGATCTACTTCCTAATCTTTAGAGATAGCTCCAAAATTTTCACATATCTTCCTCTAGTATTTGTAGTTGAGATATATATGCAAAGATACATATGTAGAACGAGGCTACACTCATCTACCTTTAAAAAGAGTGTTGGGTGCGAAGGAAAATTGGACGACCTACTTTATTCATCGAGATCTTCATCAAGGCGTTCCAACCTCTCAATCATCATTTCACGTGCGTTCAGCTAGCGAAGCCATTCAAGCCGAAGAAGAATCCTACCTCCGGAGAGTGAATCCAACGGTAGAGGATCTTTGAGGATTGAATTGTTAGTTCGTAAATACGGTGTATTCATAGTTGTAGTCTCTACTTCTATGTAAATTCAAGTTTCTTCGAGGGAGTGAACCAAGAAGAGGTTTGGATATTTATTATTTTGGTTTTGCTGTGTAAACATTGTTATCATAGAGAAATCTATTTTTGGCCATGTGACTCTCGCGAGTTTAGAAACTCTAGACTCGTGAAAAATAATTCTTTGTGTCAGCGTTTATTTTCCGCTACATGTTAAACTTCGCGTTAAACTTTGTCTAACATTATGTTTAACATTACTCTGTTAGTTAGACATATTGAATTCTGCAGTGTGGAAATCTTCAACACCTCGATGTTAATTCTCGAATGAGGATATACATCAAGTCTTTAGACGAACAAGCGTGGATTACTGTTTTGCATGGATGGAAACCTCCAAAAACCATTGTTCAAGATCCCAAGGATGCTGCTAAAACCCTTAATACACTTAAACCTGAAGGACAATGGAGTGTTGAAGAACAACTTATCTCTAACTTTAACACGGAAGCTTTAAATGCTATACTTGTTTCTTTGGATGTTGGATGTTTCAGGTTAGTATCAAGATGCTCGGAAGCACGAGAAGCCTGGTTCATACTTCTAGAGAAATTTGAAGGAATTGACAGTGTTAGAGAGACTAAGATGTGATTACTTGCTATTAAATTTGAGACTCTTTGGATGCTGGAAGAAGAAACAATTTCCTCTTACTTTGAGAAGATAGAATTAATGGCAAACGAAGCTCACGTACTAGGTGAACCCATCAACAATAAGAGGCTAGTCAACAAGATGTCAAAGTCGCTGCCAGAAAAGCTTAACACCATGATCACTGAAATCGAAGAAGCAAGAGATGTTGCAACACTAGAGATTGCTAAACTGGTTAGTATTCTAACAATTTATGAGACAAATTTGAAGGAACATAAAAAAGAATACAAGGTAAAGAGCATAGCTCTTCACGCTGGAAAAGTTGGAAGTGAGGCATCTTGATGCGGGTAAAAGTTCAATCAAAATTAAACTCCTAGATACACAAGAATAAAATTTGTCAAATCCAGGTCCTTCTTCCCTTCGCCCGCTAGAATACCGAGATACTACGGCAAAGTCTTATAACTAGGCAAAAATAAGTCGTTGAATGATTTCTATCAACTAGGCAAAATAGTAATCTATCCTAAGCAATAGCAACACATCAAAAATCATTAATCAATTGTCAAACAAAAGACTTGACAACAATCAATTTCACCAAGGTAGGTAGAAAAAGTACCAAGTATAACAATGAGATAAGAGTGAATGTTGAATGAACATCAAATGTGTGCAAATTCGATCAAATCGTGATGTAAACCAATTTTAATTCCTAGGAGATTGAGCAATCGACCCTACACTCGTTAACCCCTTGTCACGGCGAGCTAACGGTTGACGATACTAAGACTTGCAAACAGTCACGTTATTAAGCCATAGACCACTCCAAATAGATCGTCAATTATTGCCCTACGACCTAGCACCGCACATGGATTGGAACTAAAATCGTATGAATCTACACTATTCACGACGATTTCGCCCGCGTGTTGGCTGCAACGTTCACATCAAATACCCCCTAGGTTGGCTATTACCTACACCTAAGAGATAAAGAACAAGATCTAGTGCAATTCAAGCTCTCAAAGGAAAGTAAACAA
>JAPKLW010000093.1:61786-140073 GCA_026898455.1 Plectranthus barbatus
TCCCCCTTTTATAGACAAGCAAACAGGGCCTCGGATCGCCCGGTCGAAGTATGGCTCGCCCGGTCGAAGCTAGAAACCGCCAAAAATGCTGGAAAAACTGCCAAATGCTGAAAATCACGTTCTGGCTCGGCCGGTCGGATTTGGCTCGACCAATCCAACTCTCTGTTGGCTTGGCTCGGCCGGTCGAGCTCTCTGTCCAGCTTGGCTCGGCCGGTCCTGATCCGCTCAGCCGGTCGATGCCTCCAAACTCTAAACTCATGCGATTTTCCTCCAAAACTCCACCAAAAATGCTAGTTTATGCTCAAAACCTATCCTACAATATTCAAAACACAAAAACACGAAAACACAACAAAAGAACAACAAAAACATATGATATGAGAGTAAAATGGCCGCAAACATGCACGCTCACACATCGAAAAATAGGTCATTTTACGCACATATCACATCTCCAAGTTCAACATATGCAACCTCTCAAGAAGATAAATATGATGTTGAACTTCTAGACTGATAAGCTCATTATTTTACTCACTTATCTATATTATTTTCTACTATTCTATGTAGTTTTATTGAGTTTATATATATATATATATATATATATATATATATATATTTTGTGCATGAGTCTATATTGGGTGGTATTATGCATGCTTTGGTGTGTTTCTACAGGTTTTGGGCCAAATTCACCGGAAAATCATTGTGAAAGCAGTGACGTGCAAGAGTAGCAGTGAAGAGTTCTTCCACTTTAGGAATTCGGGTTATTGGCACAAGGAAATGGATAGAGCTTCGAGTTAGCTTTCCAACGCAACTGGAATCGGGTCAATCGGAGTTCAAGAAGAAGTTATGACCAAAACCGTGAGACCGCGCAAAAGGGGCGAGACAGGACCACATCGATCGATGTGGAAGCCGCGTCGATCGACGCAAATCTGCTGGCGTGAAAATTCGATTAAACTCGAATTATATCCTATCTTCAGCCCTAGATTTGATAGGATACACATCCACCTCTATAAATATTCTACTAAATTCGACTTTTTCAGAACCTTTTCATTTTTTTCAGATCCATCATCATAATTTCATTCTGCAATTAAGTTTTTAGAGTTTTGATAGTTGGAAAACATGGAACCCTTTTATTTTCTAGTAAGTTCTTTACTTTTATGCAATTTAATATGTTTTCTTTAGGATTTCTATCTGCGATGAGTGGCTAGAAACCCTAGCGGGTTCTAGGGTTTGATATTATTATGGATGCATGTTTAGAATTAATTAATTAGGTTCATGATTCCTGTGTTTATTTTATAATTCTAGATTAATTCAAGGACCGAAAGGTGACGATTGATTTAGATGTCTAGCTATTTATAGAAGGACGGAAAGGTGAATATTGATAGTGAGATTAGGAATGCATGATATACTCTATACTGTACAATGAGATGTATTAGACTATAGGAATTGAACTGATTTGCTTATCAGATTGACTAATTTGGTGTTCTTGAGACCGAAAGGAGATAGTCACTAATTAGTAATCTAGGTTATATTTGCCCGCCCCAGGAAATATATCATTATTGCAGTATTCTACCTGTTAAATTAATTGGTTCTTAAATGTTATCCATGATAAGATTTCTTCCCTAGAATTTGTGTTCCTTTAAATTTGATTTCAAAACTTCTTTAATTTTCATTATTGTCATCTTCATTTTCCAAATCAAAACCCCGATTTTCTGTTTCCTCAAACAATGAATCTTAGGATCATAGTTAGTACATAGGATAATTTCGTTATACAATCCCCCTGGATTCGATAACCTTAGGGTTCTTTATAAATTTATTTGCCACTGTTGCTATAATTTATCAGTAGATTTTACTGTGATCAAAATTGGCGTCGTTGCCGGGGAGTTGTTAGATTTTATCTTGTTACTAGTTCGTTCTAGGATTTGCTAGATTGAGTTTTATTTTTCTGTATGTGTGCGTGTGTGAGTTTTTGTTTCTGTACTCGGTGTCGATAGATGCATACACGCATCGATTGACGTCAAAATGCTGCGTCGATCGATGCACAACTCACGCCGATCGATACCAATTTCTCTCCTGCATCGATCGACGTAACCCTACGTCGATCGATGCCGAACTGATATCCACCTATTTTCTGCGCAGGTGCATGAACACGCGAGCCAAAGGAAAAACACTCGAGGCTTTTGTCCCTAAAATTGAAGCAACCTGCAGGAAAATCCAAAAAGAAAGGAAAAGAAAAACAATGAAAGATGGCAGAGAATCCTGAAGCACCTTTGCAAAATATGACTCCCGAGGAGCAGAGGCAATTTGTGAATGAAGTACAACAACTGAGAGCACAACTCCAAGCAGCCCAAGCTACTCAGGCGGAACAGGCTGCGAGACTTGTAGAATTGAATGGGAGACAGATAGTGGTTCCGCAAATGTCCATCTTGGTTCAATTCATTCCGTAACAAGAGGAGGCCGGATTCAGAGTTGGCATCGATGCCAACAACTTTGAGCTACGCACAGGCCTTATTCAGATGGTGCAGCAAAATCAGTTTGCGGGGAGAGCTGTAGAAGATCCATATGCCCACCTCAACCAGTTCATTGAGGTGTGCGACACTGTGAAGCAGACTGGAGTAGCCCAAGATGTAGTCAGAATGAGTTTGTTCTCATTCTCACTCAGAGACGAGGCGCGGTCTTGGTTTGCTGGATTGGACAAGAGTTTGATAGGGACATGGGGGGAACTTCAATCAGAATTCCTCACCAACTACTTCCCGCCGAGCCTACTGTTGAAGAGGAAAGCTGCTATCACTCATTTTAAACAGATGTATGATGAATTACTACATGAGGCCTGGAAGAGGTACAAGGAGCTCCTGCGGCTCTGTCTTGGGCATGGGATTGATTTAGAGATGCAGATCTGTCATTTCTATGAATGGCTGACTCCACACGTGAAGGAGTTGGTTGATGCATCTGCTGGGGGAATCCTAATGAAGAAGAGCGGAGCCGAGGGAATGCGACTTCTGGCAGATATGGCTCTGAACAGCCATCAGTGGCCGACCAAGAGGCAGCTACCAGTCAAAGCAGTCGAGATAAAGCAAGAATTTGACGTGGTTACTGAAGTGAAAAAGCTCCGGGAAGACATTGCAAAATTGGAAGCAGCAAAAGTCACAACTACCGCTGCTACAGAGCCAAGCATGGCCATAGTACCCGTGGAGGCTGACTACATCAATCGGGGGGCGAGCAGTTCATCTAGAGCTGCTGGAGCGGAGGAGAACTATATTGGAGGTGGTTATCAGAATAACTACCGAGGAGGCAATCAGGGGTACCATTACAACCATGGGAGAACTCACCCTGGTTTTTCATATTCTAACCCCTCTGCAGCAGAACACCCTCCACCTGGTTTTGATGTAGGTACTGGAGGAGAGATCGTGGAAAGGAAGAAGTCGGTTGTTGTGTGCTGCAGCAGGGTAACTACAAAACTATGCGCAAGTATACGCAATCGACAAGTAATATAGTGTCGGAGACCAGATATCGAACCCTAGAGAGTGTATGATCAAGTCGTGCACACAATATTGCTTGCAAAATAGGTTTGGTGATGCATACTCAAATTAAAAGTGCAATAAACTGAAATGGAAAGGAAACTGAAATGAACAAGATTAGCAACCCTTCTGATCATAAACTAATCATAAATTACCACTAACAGGTGCAAACAAATGAAGAGAAACACACTTGAGTTATAGATTTTCAATCTTTCACTGTCCTATATGCTAGAGCATAGGTCTCGCATGAACTCTGAGTCTTAAAACCAAACACAAAGTGCCTAGCAAGTTTTCACTCTACTAGATCTACACCTTCCTATCATGCATCATATTCCTATGCTTCCCATGACAATCAGATGAATAGAATTCAGATCTGGGTTATTTATTAAGTTGTATCTCCTCATATGTCTATGTAAGAAATACAATTGTTTATGACTTCATCAACCTACATCTCCTTTCGGTCTCAATAGGTGATATTTCTCTATCCACTTTCGTGCTCAAGAGAACAATCATTCCAAAATCATAAACAAACTCAGATTCAAGCAAAAATAGCCATTAACATATATTCAAGATCAAATCAAGAATCCACAACCCAAGTGCAAAACAACTTAGCTCATATTTAAACTAAAAATAAAATAAAACATGTTCCTACTATCCTTCATTGTATTGACTCAAAACATAAACCAAGAAATAAGAAAACCAGCAACACTATGCCTAGCTGTTGTTGCTCTTCTCCTTCCTCCATCTCTGCACAGCCCCCCAAGTTTTCCTCTCTCTAAAAATGTGGCTTGTTGAAGAAGAATGGTTGTTGTCTTCTATTTTCTCTCTCTTTGCTCTCAAAATATCTTCACTCTTCCAATGAATCTCCATCCTACACATGGCTCTCCATCCTGCCCTTTGACTCTGATAGCTCACACAGTTGACACATGTCCAGCTTTTGAGACAGAATCTGAAAAGTGAGCTGATGCTGTCTGCAAGTGGTCCCCCCTGGTGCAGTCTCTCAGCTCCCAGTAATGCTACTCCTATGCTGCAGCTTAACATTCAGTGGATTGCTCTTCACTTCTTTGGCATGAAACCTGGTTAATCTAACTCCTTTTCCTTGCAAAACAACTAAAAACAGCAAAACACAACTATACAAGACATAGAATGCAAACAAAGGTAAATACAACACAATAACAACTTAAAACGGGTTAGAAACACTCGAAATTACATAAAAGACACCTATAAAATACTAAAATAATAACTCCTAAAGGGAGTTATCACCCCCCCAAACTTAAGATGTTGCTTGTCCCCAAGCAACAAAGACACAAACAAAGTTTGAAAACAAACAAACAAACAGTACCTAAGCCCTCATGAGATAGTCTAATTTAGCCTAAGCAACATTACATCATGCCTTAGCAAAATTGTAAAAAGAAAGGCTTAACAAAATAGTCCATGATCAGCATGAAATTGTTAAAAACATGTCTCATCGGTTTAACAAAGCACCTCAATCAAATTTGAAATCCCAAGTTCCAAAAACAAAGATGCCTCAACATCAGCTAGCAAAACTTTTCAACATGACTCAAGTTATTTCATCAAGCTCAGTGATCATCAATGTTACTTATTTTCACTCCCACTTGACTTTTAACATTTTCTCCACTAATGGAATCTATGTCACTTACAGATCAAAAGGACTTCAAGGCTTGTAATGTAAGGCTAATGTTAAGGTTGGGTAAATATGGTTAAAGTGACTATCATCCAGGAGCATAATTCAACTATCTTACTTTAGGACTTATTCTAAAGTGCAATATTAACAAAGGAGAAAGACACATACTCTAAAAAAATAAAAATAAAACAAACTATACTCTTTTTATAGCTTTCTTTTTTTTCTTCTTATTTTCTTTTTTTTTCTTTCTTTTTTCTTTTCTCTTTTCTCTTTTATTTTTTTCTTTTTTTTCTTTTATAACATAATACATAACTTTGGCTTTTCAACATTTTCAGCCATACATCTCATGCCACTGCAATGCTTCAGCATTGTTTATTCTAACTAAACACAAAACACCACTAGTACAATGTGTAAAGGCGTGTGTGTGTACCCCCCCAAACTTGGAACAAACATTGTCCTCAATATTTCAGAAGAGTTAAAGACACTCCTGGATAAGGGTGAGTGTATGGACAATTGGCTAAGTGTAGGAGAAAATGAAAGAAACGGTATAAGGCACAAAGAAAGGTGCTAAGGGAACTTGTGAATGAAATGAAACTGTAGAAGGCTCAAACAAGTGAAAGATGGCCTAAATCATTTCTGCAAGTGGCACAAATCTTAATTTCGCCTCAAATCTGCTATCGGCCAAGTAAGAGGTAACTATTTCACACATCTCACAAGTCAAAATAGCTCAAATCCTGTCAAATCATTGAACTAGCATGATGTAGTTTTTCAAAAAGAATTCCATTTTTTTTCACGGACTTGGAACTCAAATCAGTCATGATTTACCAAGTTAAAACTAGAGATCTGAAGAAAACAAAACATGCTAAACCAAAAACTATTCATGAAGCCAAAAGATAAGAAAGAAATGAATGGACACATCATTGGGCATACAAATGAGCATTGGCTAAAATATCATAAATCAATCAGGCAACCACAACATAAGACACTAAAATAAAAACATCAAATATTCACATCCAACAAACAGACAACTTAAATAATTAAGAAGAACTAACATATTAAGACTAAATATAATTTTTTTTTAGTGGAATAGGTTTCGAATTAACCAAAGGGTCACGGGCCAGCATAGGTGCTTGCATTTCCTTCAACTTTCGCACTGATGGCGCTTAGCTGCTGCAGGATGAATTTCTTTTGGTCTTTGATATTCAGCATCAAATCTCTCTTTCACAGTCCAACTAATGCTACTCCCATGCTAGAGCATCACAAAATAATTAAAGCAGAAAATAAATAACAGAAATAAACTAACTAAATGACAGAAATAAAATGAAAGATGTAAAATTTCAGGGCTATCTCAATTACCAAAGAGTCTGAAACTCTTAGATAGCCCAAATTACATCTCCTCTTAAACATCATTCAATAAGGTCGGAGCCTTATCTCTGTCGAATCCTCCACCAAAGTATTGCTTCTTTCGTTTCCTCTTCTTGTAATCAACACAAACATACCCTTCAGTCAAAATCCTCTTGGGTACCAATTCATTGCATGCAGCCATATGTGTCACATCTCTTTCCTTTGTAGAACATTGGACAAGGTAGACCAAACATCTATCAAAAATTGAATTCTTGATTCCAGGATCAAAACATTTGATCAAGTCTTCCTCCACAACTTCATTCATATGATTGACTTGTTGTTGTTCCTCAAAGCCATTGCAACCTTCTCTCAACAAAATATCTTCCATGGAATTCAAAGAGCTAAACTCTTGGCCCATGTACCAAATATCAGGTGGTTTTGGATTTTTCAAGGGTAATGTGTCCCCATCCTCCAATTCATCGTACTCCAAATAAGGTAGAAAAGAGCCCAATACCATTTCTGATTGTTGAGTGGGAAAAGTCTGAAATTCTCCACATGACAAGTTAAAAGATTCAGGTTTTTTAAATTCTTCATTGGCATTCAGCCTCTCAAACTCATTGTAATCATTTCCAACTTTCTCTGACTCTATGAACCATTCTTCATGTATTTCTTCAGCAGAAATATCCAACGCATCAATTGCAAAGTACTCCTCCACTTCATCATTTTGCTTTTTCACCCCATGTGGAAAAGGTGGTGGTGGAGTTGTAAACTTCCTCTCAGCAGTCGTATGCTGCTCCTGTGCTACATCATAAAGTGCAGTCTATTTTTGTGATTCTTTTTCAGCTTCGTGACCCTGTGTAGGGGACAATTCTCCAAGTTTCCTGTCACTCCTCAATGTTAATGCTTTGACAAATTCTTTTTCTGGCCTCTGATTGAAAGTGACACTTAGTAGTAAGCCTTGAGGTCTATTTCTCAGCTCTGTTTCCAATTTCCCAACTTGCACTTCCAAACTTCTAAGTGAAGCAGCTTGGCTTTGAATAAGGGCATCCTGACTCTGACTCATTGCTGCATTTTTTTATAACAAATTCCTTGAGCATATCCTCCAATGAATTCAGTTGCTTCCCAGGTGGTGCTTATGTTCTTTGCTGATTTTGCTGTTGGAAACCAGAACTCCCAGACTCGTGCTGCTCAAATGCGGTAGCATTGGAATTTTCTGACTCATACCATAAAAGATTGGTATAGTTCCTCCACCCTGGGTTGCATGAGTTAGAATATGGATTATTCCCCTGGTTCTGCTGATAATTCAGATTTTCTTCATAGCATACAGATGTTGGATGAGCTGGACACTCTTCAAACTTGTGTGCTTCTCCACAATAAAAACTTGATGCCACCATAGATTTTTCCTTTTGCAACAATGGTTGGGGACAAATTTTATGCTCAATACTCTCAATTGCTGAACCCATTGATGCCAATGGTGCAGTAACAGCAGTGAGAGCATCCACTTGAATAATTCCTGACACTTTTTGAGTTAATTCTGGAGCAGCTCTTGGATCTTCCCATTGATAGTTGTTGGATGATATCAGGTCCAGCAATGCACATGTTTCTTCATAGGATTTGGACAATAAGGCTCCACTTGCTGATGCATCCAACATCATCCTTGAATTCAAATTTAGCCCAAAGTAGAATGTCTCAATCAGAATGTAATTAGGAATCCCATGGTAAGGGCACCTTCTTAGCAACTCCTTAAATCGTTCCCAAGCTTCACTCACATATTCATCCTCTTGCCTAAAAGATATAATCTCATTTCAAAACTTGGCAATCTTTGCAGCTGGAAAATACTTCACCAAAAATTTCTCGGTCAACTCATTCCAAGTGGTGATAGAATGAGGTGGAAATGAGTTCAACCATGCTCGAGCAATATCTCTCAATGAGAAGGGAAATAGCCTCAGCCTTAGTGCCTCTGGACTCACACCTTGCAGCTTGAAAGAGTCACTAACTTCCAAGAAAGACCGCAAATGAAGATGGGGATCATCGGTGGGTTGACCACTAAATCGGCCCATGAACTCCAGCATTTAGAACATTACCGGCTTCAACTCAAAATAGTTAGCTTCAATTTCAGGCCACACAATGCTTGGTTTCAGCTCCTGGAACAACGGGTTGGCATAACAGCGAATAGGTTTGTCTTTATCATTAGCCATAGCCAAGATATTCACCAAGTTGTTTCCACCATTTCCAGCAACACCATCTTGATTTGTCATTTTTTTTTTCACAAACTTTTCACACCTGAAGATTAAAACACTACAGCACCATGTTAATCAAACAAGTAAAAATAATAAAAACAAAATGAAAGCAGTAATCAAGCAATATAATAGCATTCAGAATCAAAAACAACACTCCCCGGCAACGGCGCCAAACACTTGTTGTTGCTGCAGCAGGGTAACTACAGAACTATGCACAAGTATACGTAATCGACAAGTAATATAGTCTAGGAGACCAGATATCGAACCCTAGAGAGTGTTTAATCAAGTCGTGCACACAATTTTGCTTGCAAAATAGGTTTGGTGATGCATACTCAAATTAAAAGACGCTCGAGAAATTCATCAAGAGCTCCGACAATCGGTTTGGGAAAGTGGAAAACAAAGTGAAAGGAATGGCGAATCACATGCAGCTGATGACAAAACACCTTCAGATGATAGACACACAATTGAGCCAGATTGCTGATCACTGTAATTTCTACAGATTAATTATAGAAATAGTGGCAAATAAATTTGTAAACCCTAAGGTTATCGATCCAGGGGAATGAAGCAACGAAAAATCCTAAATACTAAATCAGACGTTCTTGAAAATACTGGTTAGGAAAATCAGATAAAAAGTTTTGGTTGTTTTGAAAATTGCAATACTTGCTAATGAAAATTAAACAGGAAATTAAAAATCTTTTGAAATCAAATAAGAGAAGCACAGATTCCAGGGATATCTACCTATCAAGTATGACATGTATGAATGAATCGATTAATTCCCAATTTTAATTCCTCTTCGTAGTGAAACATCAGAAAAGTATTACGAACTTCTTTGTTGGACAATTCGCAAAGTAGATTAGTCAACTACCTATCTCCGCTCGGTCTCAAGATAAATTAACTAACTCCCAAGTTCTACAGATTTATTCCTACAATTAATCTCCTTCAGTTACGACAAGAAATCAGATTATATTGTGAAAATCTCTTTCGATTGAAAACTATCACAGTTACGTCTCAAGTAATCAACTAGATAATCCTAAGATGTGGCCAACAAATCAAGATTATGAATAAGCACAGATTTCACAAACTACGAAGGGAAAGGGAAAATAATTCAATTAATCAAAACATGTATACATTGATAGTTCGAAACCCTAGAATCTGAAAAGAAGTTTAGTTACACATATTCAGAGGAATATTCGTCATAGAAAGATAAAACCTGAATTGCATAAAAACTTGGATTGGAATGTCTTCCCACAAAACTCTATCTTCAAACATAAACTCTAAAACTCTTTGAATCTCTCAAAATCTGAAATCTGGAATGAAACATGATTGGGAATTCTTAAAAATCGAATTTACAAGGTTATTTATAGAGGTGGAGGTGTATCCTATCAAATCTAGGGCTAAAGATATGAATAAATCCGATTTTTATCAGAGTTTCGCTCCAGCAGACATGCACGCGTCGACCATGGCTGATCCACGTCGATCGAGTCTCAATTTCTTGCCTCGTCGACCGCTTCTGAATAGCGTCGATCGACGTGGAAAACTGAGGTCAGCCCCGTCTGCGCGGTCTCACGGTTTTGGCCATAACTTCCTCATCCGAACTCCAATTGACCCGATTCCAGTTGCGTTGGAAAGCTAATTCAAAGCTCTATCCATTACCATGCGCCAATAGCCCGAATTCTTCTTGTGGAAAAATTCTTCGCTGCTACTCTTACACGTCACTGCTTTCGGAACGGTTTTCTTGTGAGTTTAGGCCTAAGAACCTGCATAAACATTAAAACACACCTAAAACTACCTAATACTGACATCATTCATAAAATATATATATAAACTCAATAAAACTACATAAAATAGTATAAAAATAATATAGATAAGTGAGTGAAATAATGAACTTATCAATTGCCACCACTTTCAGCAACCAACACAAGCCCGGACAGCTTCCGAGCACAACGGAGGTGAACCCAAGGGTTCAAAAAGACTACAAGGCCATCACTCTGAGGTCTGGGATGAGCTACAAGAATCCCGAGGTGGTTGTGAACGAGTTCAGAGGTGAGAAGGAGCAAAACTACGCAGGAGGTGAATTCACATCGATCGACGCACCTCAAGCGTCGATCAATGTTGAGGATTGATGTGATGCCATTTCGACCGATAGAGACACGTCGATCGATGCACCCCGCATCGATCGACACACACACAAAGCCATGTCGATGATGCAACCCTGCATCGATCGACGTAGAAGTCTACTCCGGGCAAAATTTTAGAACAGTCTGAAGGTCAACCCCCTCCTATGTCATTCCCACAGCAATTCGCGAAGCAGAAGGAGGGCTCCAAGTTCTCCAGGTTTGTGGAGAATCTGAAGAAGGTCAGCATCAACATCCCGCTGATCGAAGCACTGAAGGAGATTCCGGGGTACATGAAGTACCTCCAAAAATTGATGAGTGGGAAGAAGAAATTCGTGGAGAACGAGACGGTGAAGATCCATGAGCAGTGCAGCCTGCTACTGCAAAAGCAGGTGCCTATCAAGAGAAGCGATCCTGGATGCTTCTCTATTCCGGTTGAGATTGGGGGACACACGTTCGAGAGAGTACTATGTGATACTGGGGCCAGTATCAACCTGATGTTGTAATCTATCTACAAGCGTCTCAACATCAGAGAGATGAGGCCCACAATGATCACGTTGCAAATGGCGGACCGGTCTGTGTCCCGCCCGAAAGGTATACTAGAGGATGTGCTCATTCGCGTGGGCCATTTCATTTTTCCTGCATATTTTGTGGTGCACGAGATGAAGGAGGACGAGAACATGATCACTATCTTGGGGTGTGAGTTTCTCGACACCAGCACCGTTCTCATTGACTGTCGAGGCGGCGAGATCACACTCCGAGCGAACGACGAGAAGATCACCTTTGTGATCGACAAGAGCAAGAAGAAGGCGGAGTGCAATCGGATCTCCACTACTGAAGAAGGAGATGAATCTGAGGGGGAGGAAGCAGCTATCATTGAATGGGAGCGAGGAAACGGAGGAGTGAAAGTGTCAACTACGCCACCTTTTTCTGAGCTCACCACCATTGTCAAAGATCGGAAGGTTTACATGGTGGATTCCAAAGGTCGGCAAGTCTGGACCCGATCTCCCTGACAGTGACTTGAGGTATCATCGACTTTCAATAGGTTGTAACGTAGGTTTTTTGTGAAGGGTAGGGAAATATGGCCAAGTGACTAAATGAATTGAGTTCGCGACTCTCAACCAATACAACCACCATCTATTCATCATCCAACCTTCTCCTAATATTTTCAACAAATTCATTTTTTTTTCTCTAGCTCATTTTGAATCTCTTTTGCTCTTTTTTGATAATTTTGTATTCTTTTCATTTCAAAGAGATTATGAGAATTCTAATTATTTCTTTGAGCTTCTTCTTCACACATCTTTTCACCACAAATTTATATTTTCTTATCTTCATCTCACAATCATTCCACCCCATATACCACAACTCAAGACATGAGTGAAACCAATACTTCTTCTTAATCTCATAGACAAGGAAAGAAAAAAATTTGTATAGGCGCAAAAGTGGCTAACTAGGGAAAATTTAATGTGAAGGGACATTGTTTAGGGAATTGGGCTATCAAAGATGACCTAAGATCATTTCCTAAACTTGTGCACACTATGCAGTCTCAACACAGAAAATAGGCAAGTTCTAGAGAAATAAAAACACACATGTGAATCTCACATCAAACGAAATAAGGCTCAAAATCTCACACAAGGTTTTAAAATTTTCTTCCACAGTCAATTTCAAATCAGCTCAATCGGCATGCAAGTGTAAGTTTCAAATCAATCCTGTCATGCGGTATTCTACATTCATAGGCATCTAACCACAATCACAATCAATTCAAACTCAACCCTCAATCAATTCTAATCTCACAATCTCATTCGGGTTATATCAAAACTCAAAATTTTTCCCCACAAAATAGCATAAAACTTTAAAAAAATTTAAGGTGGAAAGCAGAATAAATAAAAGATAGAACATTCCATCTCTTGTCCACATCCCCCCAAACTTATTTCCAACTCGAAGAGTGGAATAAGTTTGAAAATCAGACAAAAGAGGGAACGATACCTAGTAGTTGATCTCTGACATCGACTTTTTATCCCCCCAGAGTCTTCGAACATCGCACGACGTGAAATAGTGGTTGTTGGCACTTTGCGTCGATTGACGCGGGGTTGCGTCGATCGACGTGAAGCCTTCTTGTCGATCCTTTTGTGGATCAAAGTGTATCATAGACGAAGATAAGTCAAATCATGTTTTACTTACTAACAAGTTCAATAAGTTTGTCAGATCCATGAGAGATGATATAGGAGACTCAAACTATAGCAAAAGAAGTTCAACACCTATCTCTACTGTGTCAAACTTCTCAAACCGCTCAACTAATTCATCAAGGAGACAAAGTGATGGATCAATAAATAAAGATATATATTCCTTTTCACATAAGATGAATATTGATGGTGTGAAATGTCATGGCTGTTCTGGAATAGGCCACTATGCAAATGAGTGTCCAACTCTTTTGAGAAGAAGAAAGTCTAACTTTAACACAACCTTCGACGATGATTCTGAAGATGAAGAAAGAGATGATGAAAGAGAATGTATGGATACTGATATAGAGATCAGAAAGGCTGGAAAGATTGAAGAAGAAGTTGTTGAAGAGATGAAGGAAAAAGATGTTCATATATCAGACTCCAACATTCTGCCCCAAGAAGATGCTACAAATTGTTATATGCAAACTAAGAATGAACATTCTAATGTTGAACTTTGTTCTGTTGACATGAATCAAGAGTGTCAGACTTTCATGATCACACATAGCGACATTGATGAAATATGCCACTACTTGGTAGACAAAAGATGTGAAGAACGGACAAAGGAGTTGTCAAAGCTGAAAGAAATAAATCTAGAACTGAAACGACATATTTCAAAGTTTGAAGTTCTTTGGACTCATAAGAATCAAGAAGTGGATATGATGAAGATCAAGGTATGTAAAATTGATTTTATGTATAAGATTAACAAAGGTAAGTCAAAATTGGATGAGATTATGTCTATTACACATTCTGATGACTGTGTATCAGGTTATGAAAAGTTAAGATTTGTTATGTCAAAGTCTGAGAAAAAATTGATTAAATTTTCCAGAGTAGAGTGTAACACCACTAAGCAACGTGTCAAAAATACATCTAAGGTGTTTGTGTGTCATTATTGCAATAGATTTGGGCACATAAAACCTTTATGTAGATTTAGAATTGCTGATAAGAAAAGGAAAACTAATCAAAGATGTGATAAAGAGGATAAAACATGCCTAGCTGTGTATACTTCCCTAAAGACTAATGTTGCAGGTACTTGGTACTTAAACACAGGCTGTTTTAGCCATATGTCATGTAACAAATCGTTTCAGACTGACTTCACTTTTATATGTGGAGATATGGTTACTTGTGCAAAAGGTGCTAAAGGAAATATCACTATCAGGTTTGATATATATGCATGTGAGGTGTATGACAAATCTAACAATTGTCTCATCTTTGAAAGTAGATCAAAAGTTAACTACTAGTAGACTGAACAACAAAAGAATATAGGACATGGAGATGTTCGAGGAATTTAGAAACTTCTCATCTATGATGTTGTAAAAGACACTCCACAACTGAAGTTCAACATACCCAAGTTCAACATGGAAAAGTTCAACATAGTAAAGTTCAACATGGTCAAGTTCAACATGGTAAAACTCAACATGAACAAGTTCAACACGGAAAAGTTCAACATGGACAAGATCAACATTGTCAAGTTCAACATGGTCAAGTTCAATATGGACAAGGTCAACTTGGTCAATCTTAACATGGACAAGGTTTGTGATTCACAACTAAAAGGTAAACAAACTTATACATTTCATCTCATCTTGAGTATGACTAACTCTAATGCTTGCTTTGGTCTACTGCATATGGACTTAATGGGTCTTATAGAAGTACATAGTATTGGAGAGAAAATGTATATGTTAGTTTGTGTTGTTAATTACTCTAGATTCACTAGTATAGAATTCTTGAGAGTAAAGTCCAACACCTTCGAACTTTTCAGAAAATTATGTAGGAGACTTATAAAACTTTATCATGCTGATGTTACACGAATTAGAACTGATCATGAGAGAACATTGGAGAATATAGACTTCTGTAGTTTGTGTGAAAGAAAGGGGATATCTCATGAGTTATCAATACATAGAATACTTCAAATGAATGATGTTAAAGAATGCGAGAATAACACTCTACACTCTAAAGATTTGTCTAAAAGATTATGGGTTAAAGTTGTTAACACTACTTGCTATTCAAATAGAGTTTTATTTACTGCTTGCTATTCAAATAGAGTTTTATTGAAAAGAAAAAAGCCAAATCTGAAACATATGCTTGCATTTGGGAGTATGTGTTATATTCTGAATAATTATTATTATTATTGTACTAACTTTGACTCCAGTTACAACAAAGAACTTTCTCGTAGATACTCAAGCAATAGTCGAGCTTATCGCGTGTTTAACCTACATACTAATACTATCCAAGAATTTGCCAAAGTTGTGTTTGATAATGCAGGAACCTTACTAGATAAACAAGACGTGGAAGATACATCTCATCTCATAGAGAATGGCATAGAATCAGTAACTGAGACGAGTATAAATGTTAGACAAACAACAAGTCCAACATCAACACCAGACTCTGACATTGACAAAGAGGAGGATCTAGTTACTCATAGTTCAAACTCTGACAAGGAGGAAATCCGTGACACCCTAGTGTCAAACTCAGAAACTAGAGAACCACCTCTTCGAAACAAAAGGAGTCACCCTCAGTCTCAGGTCATTAGAAGTGTCTATGACGGAGTACAGACTCTCAAGAAAGCTCTCGTCAATTGCAAGGAGATGGTAAAAATGTTTTGTAAGTTTAACATCTTCCGCTCTAGTTGTTATCTATCTCAAACTGAACCTAAGCATGTTTCTGAAGATGAGATTTGGATATTGTCTATGCATGAAGAGTTAAGTCAATTTGTTTATATTGATGTGTGGACCTTAGTTCATAGGCTTAAAGATAAAAACATAATTGGAACTAAATGGGTATTTAAGAATATACCTAACTTTCTACTTAATCTAAAGTTCAACAGAGGTAATATGGGTATGACTCTCTTTGTTAATTATACTGATAAGAACTTTATAGTTTCTCAAGTTGATGACTTAGTGTTCAGGGCAACTGATGTTAGACTTATAGATGACTCTGTCACAATAATGTCGGACATGTTCGAAACGAGTATGGTGGGAGAGTTTAACTACTTCCTTGGATTCCAGATTAAGCAGTATAGCGATGGTTTTTCTTTTTCTCAATCTAAGTATGCTCAAGGTTTACTGAAAAGATTTGGATTAAGGTCTGCAAAACATATGAAAACACCAATGGGTTCCAGTGTCAAACTTTGTAAAGATAGTAAACATGCAAGTGTTAAACCTACTGAATATTGTGGAATGATGATAAGCTCATTATTTCACTCACTTATCTATATTATTTTTATACTAATTTATGTAGTTTTATTGAGTTTATATATATATTTTATGCATGATATCAATATTAGGTGGTTTTAGGTGTGTTTTGATGTTTATGCAGGTTTTTAGGCCTAAACTCACGAGAAAACCGTTCCGAAAGCAGTGACGTGTAAGAGTAGCAGTGAAGAGTTTTTCCACAAGAGTAATTCGGGATATTGGCGCATGGTAATGGATGATGCTTTGAGTTAGCTCTCCAATGCAACTGGAATCGGGTCAATCGGAGTTCGGATGAGGAAGTTATGGCCAAAACCGTGAGACCGCGCAGACGGGGCTGACCTCAGTTTTCACCGTCGATCGACGGGGATGCTGGGTCGATCGACGCGGGCCTCCTGGCGCGGGAAATTGGCTGAATACGAGATTTTTCATATCTTTAGCCCTAGATTTGATTTGATACACCTCCACCTCTATAAATAACCTTGTAAAATCGAATTTTAAGCATGTTTTCATTCCAGATTTCAGATTTTGAGAGATTCAAAGAGTTTTAGAGTTTATGTTTGAAGATAGAGTTTTGTGGGAAGACATTCCAACCCAAGTTTTTATGCAATTCAGGTTTTATCTTTCTATGATGAATATTACTCTGAATATGTGTAACTAATCTCTTTCTCAGATTCTAGGGTTTCGAACTATCAATGTATACATGTTGTGATTAATTGAATTATTTTTCCTTTCCGTTCGTAGTTTGTGAGATCTGTGTTTATTCATAATCTTGAGTTTGTTGGCCACATCTTAGGATTATCTAGTTGATTACTTGAGACGTAACTGTGATAGTTTTCAATGGAAAGAGATTTTCACAATATAATCTGATTTCTTGTCGTAACTGAAGGAGATTGATTGTAGGAATAAATCTGTAGATCTTTGGAGTTAGTTAATTTATCTTGAGTTCGAGCGGAGATAGGTAATTAATTAATCTGCTTTATGAATTGTCAAACAAAGAAGTTCATAATATTTTTCTGATGTTTCACTACGAAGAGGAATTAAGATTGGGAATTAATCAATTCATTCATACATGTCATACTTGATAGGTAGATATCCCTGGAATCTGTGCTTCTCTTATTTGAATTCAAAAGCCTTTTAATTTCCTTTTTAATTTTCATTAGCAAGTATTGCAAATTTCAAAACAACCAAAACTTTTTAATTGCTTTTCCTAACCAGTATTTTAAGGGGCGGATTGTTCCGCTGTAAATTTCATTCAAAGGGGCGGTTATCAAGACAACTACCGTGGAGGATATCAGCAGCACAACCAGCCCTACAATTTCAATCACGCGAGGAACCATCCTGGATTTTCCTACGCGAACCCCCAAGCAGCTGAGCAACCACCACCTGGGTTTGCAGTGCAAGATGAAGTGGTGGAGAAGAAGAAGCCAAATCTCGAGGAGATTTTGGCCAAGTTCATGGAAGGCTCTACTGATACTGTAGCCAAGTTGAAGCAAGAGATAGCTGGAGTAAAGACCAAGGTGGACCAAGTCGAGAAACACGTACAGATCATACAGACTCAGGTCGGTCAGATCGCCAAAGCTCTCGAAGCCCAGCACAAACCCGGGCAATTTCCTAGCAATACTCAAGCTAACCCCAAAGTTCAGAGTCAGATAAACCAAGTGAATGCTATCACTCTAAGAGGGGGAAAATCGTATGAAGGGCCCGAACAATCAGAAAAAGGTGCCCGAGATGAAGAAGAAGCCGAAGAAAAGGCAGAAATCGCCCCAGGCGAAGCTCCGTCGACCAACGGAGCATCATCGTCGATCGACGGAGCCCCAAAAGATGCGTCGAACGAGGCTGAAGCTCGTCGATCGACGCCAGTCGAGCCACCAATGTATAAGCCTCCCTTGCCGTATCCACAGCGGTTTGCCAAAGCGAAGATGAACGAGAAATTTGCACGCTTTCTTGAGAACATGAAGAAAGTAAACATCAACATCCCGCTGATTGAGGCACTCCGAGAGATACCAGGATATTTGAAGTTTTTGAAGGATATGGTCTCTCAGAAAAGATCCTTCGTGGAGCACGAGAGGGTCAATTTGTTCGAGGAGTGCAGCGCAATTATTTAGAAGAAGATGCCGCTGAAGAGAGAAGACCCGGGATCCTTCACGATCCCCTGTGTCATTGGAGGAGAGACCTTCGGGAAGGTCCTTTGCGATTCCGGCGCATCTATAAACTTAATGCCGCTGTCAATCTTCAAGCGGTTGAAGATCGGAAGCATCAAGCCCACCACCATATCACTGCAGATGGCTGACAGGTCAATTACTTATCCGAAAGGCATCGTGGAAGACGTGTTGGTGAAGGTAAAAGATTTCATTATTCCAGCCGACTTTGTGGTGCTTGATATGGAGGAGGATCGAAACATTCCTCTTATCCTTGGAAGACCATTCTTGAAGACCGGAGGGGCATTGATTGACATTCGAGACAGCAAGCTGACATTCCGAGTCAATGACGAGTCGGTCACCTTCCCCATCTACAAAGAAGTGCAGAAGTGCAATAAAGGGAGCTATCAGGAAGAATGCCACATGATCAATCGATTAAATCCGGTGATTTTTTCTCCTTTTTCTTCTAGTGCAACTGATTCGGATTTTCCGGAGAACTGCTTACTGCACTCTTTGCTTTTGTCTTCAGATTTGGATAAGATGGACGATGAGCTTGTGGATCGGGCGATGGAGCTGGATGTATCCGAGGGGATAACACATGAAAAAGAGAACAAACAGAAGCGGTTGTTAAGCCGTAGCAGCCAGAAAAAGAAAAGAAAACATGGAAAAGCACCCATGTCGATCGACGAAGGAGCCTCGTCGATCGACGCAGCCCTTGGATCCTCGTCGATCGACTCTACTGTCACGTCGATCGACGCACGACGGAAGACCGAGATGGAGTTTTCATCAGTGCGACGTAGAAAAGGGATTGCAGTAGTTTCACCCATGTCAACCGACGCAAATAGGGGAAAACTGCAATCTAACTCTGATCCGCTGGTTCTAAAACTCAAGATGCTTCCGGCACACCTCAGGTATGGCAAGTTGAAAAAATTACTACGGATTCTACGGAAGTACAAGTCCGCCATTGGGGGGACATTGAGAGACACCAAGAAACGGGGGATGCAAGTTGTCAAGAACAAAGATGGGAAGGAGGTTGCGAAAGGACCTGCCTGGACCCGACCTCCCTGATGGTGATTGAAGACTCCGGGGGATAAAAAAGTTGATGTCTGAGATCAACTACCAGGTATCGTTCCCTCTCTAGTCTGATTTTCAAACTTATTCCACTTTTCGAGTTGGAAATAAGTTTGGGGGGATGTGGACAAGAGATGGAACGTCCTATCTTTTATTTATTCTGCTTTCTGTCTTTAATTTTTCGCACCTTTCTATTTTATGCTTTCAATTTTTTTCGGCTTTTGTTTTTAATTTTTCGTATTTTTATGCTATTTTGTGGGGAAAATTTTTGAGTTTTGAGATAACTTGAACGAGATTGTGAGATTAGAATTGATTGAGGGTTGAGTATTGAATTGATTGAGAATGTGGTTAGATGCCTATGAATGTAGAATACCGCATGATATGACTGATTTGACACTTATACTTGCATGCTGATTGAGCTGATTTGAAATTGACTGTGGAAGAAAATTTTTGAATCCTTGTGTGAGAAATTTGAGCCTTTATTTTGTTTGATGTGAGATTCACATGTGTGTTTTGATTTCTCTAGAACTTGCCTATTTTCTGTGTTAAGACTGCATAGTGTGCACAAGTTGAGAAAATGATCTTAGGCCGTCTTTGTTAACCCAATATCTTAAACACTGTCCATTCACAATAAAATTTTCCCTAGTTAGCCACTTTGAGCCTGTACAATTTTTCTTTCCTTGTCTATGAGATTAAGAAAAGTATTGTCTCACTCATGTCTTGAGTTGTGGTATGTATGGGGTTGATTGGTGAATTCGAGATAAGATATGATAAATTAGTGGTGAAAAGATGTGTGAAAAAGAAGCTCAAAGAAATAATTAGAATTCTCATAAGCTCTCTGAAAAGAAAAGAATACAAAATTATCAAAAGAGCATAAGAGATTCAAAATGAGCTAGAAAAAAAAAAGAGAAGAAAAAAAAAAAGAAAAGGGAGTTGTGTATTTGTTGATATATTTGAGGAGAAGGGTGGATGAAGTTAGATAGTGATTTGAGTTTTTGAGAGTAGCTAACTCAATTTATTTTTAGTCACTTGACCATATATTTTCCTACCCCTCACAAAAGCCTACATTACAACCTATTGAAAGTCCTTTCTGATTCTAGACTTGTGTACACATTCTAGCAGTGGAGATATTAGAAAATTTGCAAGTCTATGGAAGAAATTTCTTCATACATGTTTTTGAGTGCTTTCATCTTTGCCTTAAACACTTGAGAGTTTAGCGATACACTTCCTGTGAGTTCTTCCACGGTTGATGAATTTTCTGTCTCTTTCAAATTGCTTGTGGGTAGTGGATTCTTGGTTCTTGACTGTGATGAATCTTGTGAGGCATTGCACTTTAACCACTTGATCTTTTGATTTCTTTCTTGCCTATTGATTGAGGACAATCAAACGTTCAAGTTTGGGGGATTTCATAAGTTCATTATTTCACTCACTTATCTATATTATTTTTATACTATTTTATGTAGTTTTATTGAGTTTATATATATATTTTATGCATGATGTCAGTATTAGGTGGTTTTAGGTGTGTTTTGATGTTTATGCAGGTTTTTAGGCCTAAACTCACAAGAAAACCGTTCCGAAAGCAGTGACGTGTAAGAGTAGCAGTGAAGAGTTTTTCCACAAGAGGAATTCGGGCTATTGGCGCATGGTACTGGATAGAGCTTTGAATTAGCTTTCCAACGCAACTGGAATCGGGTCAATTGGAGTTCGGATGAGGAAGTTATGGCCAAAACCGTGAGACCGCGCAGACGGGGCTGACCTCAGTTTTCCACGTCAATCGACGCTGTTCAGAAGCGGTCGACGAGGCAAGAAATTGAGACTCAATCGACGTGGATCAGCCATGGTCGACGCGTGCATGTCTGCTGGAGCAAAAATCTGATAAAAATCGGATTTATTCATATCTTTAGCCCTAGATTTGATAGGATACACCTCCACCTCTATAAATAACCTTGTAAATTCGATTTTTAAGAATTCCCAATCATGTTTCATTCCAGATTTCAGATTTTGAGAGATTCAAAGAGTTTTAGAGTTTATGTTTGAAGATAGAGTTTTGTGGGAAGACATTCCAATCCAAGTTTTTATGCAATTCAGGTTTTATCTTTCTATGATGAATATTCCTCTGAATATGTGTAACTAAACTTCTTTTCAGATTCTAGGGTTTCGAACTATCAATGTATACATGTTTTGATTAATTGAATTATTTTCCCTTTCCCTTCGTAGTTTGTGAAATCTGTGCTTATTCATAATCTTGATTTGTTGGCCACATCTTAGGATTATCTAGTTGATTACTTGAGACGTAACTGTGATAGTTTTCAATCGAAAGAGATTTTCACAATATAATCTGATTTCTTGTCGTAACTGAAGGAGATTAATTGTAGGAATAAATCTGTAGAACTTGGGAGTTAGTTAATTTATCTTGACACCAAGCGGAGATAGGTAGTTGACTAATCTACTTTGCGAATTGTCCAACAAAGAAGTTCGTAATACTTTTCTGATGTTTCACTACGAAGAGGAATTAAAATTGGGAATTAATCGATTCATTCATACATGTCATACTTGATATGTAGATATCCCTGGAATCTGTGCTTCTCTTATTTGATTTCAAAAGATTTTTAATTTCCTGTTTAATTTTCATTAGCAAGTATTGCAATTTTCAAAACAACCAAAACTTTTTATCTAATTTTCCTAACCAGTATTTTCAAGAACGTCTGATTTAGTATTTAGGATTTTTCGTTGCTTCATTCCCCTGGATCGGTAACCTTAGGGTTTACAAATTTATTTGCCACTATTTCTATAATTAATCTGTAGAAATTACAGTGATCAAATTGGCGCCGCTGCCGGGGAATCGAACAGAATTGATTCTACTATTAAGTCTGTGATTGAAATATTGCTTTAGGCTGTAACTTTCGTACTTTCTGAATTTTTCTCGTATTTTCGCATTTACCGTCGATCGACGCTAGTTCGCGTCGATCGACGAAGTCATTTTATTTCCGTCGATCGACGCTTTATCTCATCGATCGATGCCTTTGTCGTTTCAGAGGCTCAATTTTCTTAATTCAGTTTGTTTCGTTTATTTTCTGTTTTACCTCACTACCTCCTTTGCTGTACAGGTAGTGCATGAGTACAAGAGCTCGAGGAAAGGACCCGCTTTATTACTACCCGGACATTGAAGCTACTTGTAGAAAGATCCAAAGGAATAAGCGTGCTCAGGAAAGCTCGAGTAATCACACAATGGAAGATAACGTACCACCGCCTCCACCAGTGCTAACTGCAGAGGAGCAGGCTGTGCTTCTCCCAGAAGTCCAAGCTATGAGGGCACAAATCAAACAATACCATCTGGAAAGAGACCTCGAGGGGAACAATCCAAATGGAAGGGATCTTCGCCATAACCCATTGTTTGATGACAATCCTGGCGATGAAGAGGACGACAATCAAGACCCTCCAGAGGAATCCGATGATGAGGAAGAAGAGGAAGCCATGCAGAACCGGTAAAAACCTCGATTCAGGGAGACAGACTTCAGGATTGGCATCAATGCCAACAATTTTGAGCTGAAGACCGGATTGGTGCAGATGGTGCAACAAAATCAATTCGGAGGAAGGGCTACTGAGGACCCTTATGCACATCTGGATAAGTTCCTGATGCTCTGCAACACTGTCAAGATTGGAGGAGTCAGCAAGAGTGCCATTCGAATGAGTCTGTTCGCATTCTCTCTGAGGGATAAGGCACAGTCATGGTTCACCGCACTGGACAAAGGAAGCATAGGTACGTGGACCGAATTGAGGAATGAATTCCTGGAAAACTTCTTCCCTCCGAATGTCATCAGGCAGAGAAGGAAAGAAATCATCAGGTTCGCTCAAAGGCCTGACGAGAGCTTCAGTGAGACATGGGATCGATTCAAGGAGTTGCTAAGAGCCTGTCCCGGACATAGTTTTCCGCCAGGTGAACAAGCCGAAGCATTCTACGAAGGGCTCAATGATAAGACAGCCAAATTGGTGGACACCACACTAGGAGACACGATCATGACGAAGAGCGAAAAGAAAGCCATGGAGTTCTTCCAAAAGATGGCCAACAACACTCAACGGTGGTCCTCAAGCCGAACTCAGCCTGTGATGGTGGTCGAGAAGGAGAAAGTGGTGGAAAAAGTTGCCGAGCAACCCGATTTGGCAGCCGAGCTGAAAAAGCTCAGAGAAGATTTCGCTGCACTGAAACAGGAGAAAACAGTTGCTGCAGTAGAGCCAGTGCAAGCTCCGTCTGAGGGGGAATGTTCCGCTGTAAATTTCATTCAAAGGGGCGGTTATCAAGACAACTACCGTGGAGGATATCAGCAGCACAACCAGCCCTACACTTTCAATCACGCGAGGAACCATCCTGGATTTTCCAACGCAAACCCCCAAGCAGCTGAGCAACCACCACCTGGGTTTGCAGTGCAAGATGGAGAAATAGTGGAGAAGAAGAAGCCAAATCTCGAGGAGATTTTGGCCAAGTTCATAGAAGGATCTATTGATACTGTAGCCAAGTTGAAGCAAGAAATTGCAGCCGTGGATACCAAGGTGGACCGAGTCGAGAAACACGTACAGATCATAGAGACTCAGGTCATTCAGATTACCAAAGCCCTCGAAGCCCAGCACAAACCCGGGCAATCGCCTAGCAACACTCAGATGAACCCCAAGAACCAGAATCAGAGAAACCAAGTGAATGCCATCACTCTAAGAGGGGGAAAATCTTATGAAGGGCCAAAGCAAGCAGGGACTGATTCAAAGGAGGACGAAGATGTCGAGCAGGCCGAAGAAGCTGTCGCTGACGCAGCCCCATCGATCGACGGAGGATTGCCGTCGATCGACGCCAATCCAAAGGCCACGTCGATCGACGAGACCTCACGTCGATCGACGCCCACTCCTGTCGAGCTACCTATGTATAAGCCTCCCCTGCCGTTTCCGCAGCGGTTTGCCAAAGCAAAGTTGAACGAGAGGTATGCACGCTTCTTGGAGAACATGAAGAAAGTGAACATCAACATCCCACTGATTGAGGCACTACGAGAGATACCGGGATATTTGAAGTTTTTGAAGGATATGGTCTCTCAGAAAAGACCCTTCATGGAGCACGAGAGGGTCAATTTGTTCGAAGAATGCAGCGCGATTATTCAGAAGAAGATGCCGCTGAAGAGAGAAGACCCGGGATCCTTCACGATCCCATGTGTCATTGGAGGAGAGACCTTTGGGAAGGTCCTTTGCGATTCCGGCGCATCCATCAACTTAATGCCGCTGTCAATCTTCAAGCGACTAGAGATCGGGAGCATCAAACCAACGACCATATCATTGCAGATGGTTGACAGATCAGTCACTTACCCGAAAGGCATCATGGAAGACGTGCTTGTGAAGGTGAAAGACTTCATCATTCCAGCAGACTTCGTGGTACTTGACATGGAAGAAGACCACAGCATCCCGCTTATCTTGGGGAGATCTTTCTTGAAGACTGCTGGAGTAATGATCGACATTCGAGATGGCAAACTGACGTTCCGAGTTAATGATGAGTCGGTCACCTTCCCCATCTACAAAGAAGTGCAGAAGCATAATAAAGGGAGCTGCCAGGAGGAATGCCACATGATCAAATGTTCAAATCTGGTGATTTCCTCTCCCTTTCCTTCTCTTAAAACTGATTCGGACTCTCTGGAGAACCGCTTACTACACCCTTTATTTTTGTCTTCAGATCTGGATAAAGCGGACGACGAGCTTGTGGATCGGGTGATGAAGCTGGATGCACCTGAGGGAATAACACAGGAGAAAGAGAACAAACAGAAGCGGTTGTCAAGCCGACGCAGCCAAAAAAAGAAAAGAAAACGTGGAAAAGCACCCACGTCGATCGACGAAGGAGCCTCGTCGATCGACGCAGCCTTAGGATCCTCGTCGATCGACTCTACTGTCACGTCGATCGACGCACGACGGAAGACAGAGATGGAGTTTTCATCAGCGCGACGTAGAAAAGGGATTGCTGCAGTTTCACCAATGTCAACCGATGCAAATCGGGGAAAACTGCAATCTAACTCTGATCCGCTGGTTCTGGAACTCAAGATGCTTCCGGCACACCTTAGGTATGGGAAGTTGGACAAATTACTGCGAGTTCTACGGAAGTACAAGTCCGCCATTGGGGGGACATTGAAAGACACCAAGAAACGGAGGATGCAAGTTGTCAAGAACAAAGATGGAAAGGAGGTCGCGAAAGGACCTGCATGGACCCGACCTCCCTGATGGTGATTGAAGACTCCGGGGGATAAAAAAGTTGATGTCTGAGATCAACTACCAGGTATCGTTCCCTCTTTTGTCTGATTTTCAAACTTATTCCACTCTTCGAGTTGTAAATAAGTTTGGGGGATGTGGACAAGAGATGGAACGTATTATCTTTTATTTATTATGCTTTCTGTTTTTAAATTTTTACCTTGAATTTTAATTTTTCATTTTTTTTTATGCTATTTTGTGGGAAAATTTTTTGAGTTTTGAGATAACCTGAACGAGATTGTGAGATTAGAATTGATTGAGGGTTGAGTATTGAATTGATTAAGATTGTGGTTAGATACCTATGAATGTAGAATACCGCATGATAGGACTGATTTGACACTTATACTTGCATGATGATTGAGCTGATTTGAAATTAACTGTGGAAGAAAATTTTTGAATCCTTGTGTGAGAATTTGAGCCTTTATTTCGTTTGATGTGAGATTCACATGTGTGTTTTGATTTATCTAGAACTTGCCTATTTTCTGTGTTGAGACTGCATAGTGTGCACAAGTTGAGAAAATGATCTTAGGCCATCTTTGATAACCCAATATCCTAAACACTGTCCCTTCACAATAAATTTTTCCCTAGTTAGCCACTTTGAGTCTGTACAATTTTTCTTTCCTTGTCTATGAGATTAAGAAAAGTATTGTCTCACTCATGTCTTGAGTTGTGGTATGTATGGGGTTGATTGGTGAATTCGTGATAAGAAATGATAAATTAGTGGTGAAAAGATGTATGTTTGAGAAGCTCTAGAAATAATTAGAATTCTCATAAGCTCTATGAAAAGAAAGAATACAAAATTATCGAAAAGAGCATAAGAGATTCAAAATGAGCTAGAAAAAAAAAAAGAGGTTGTGTATGTGTTGATATATTTGAGGAGATGAGGTGGATGATGAATAGAAGGTGGTTTGGATTGATTTAGGAAGTACAACTTGATTGATTTTAGTCACTTGACCATATTTCCCTACCTTTCACAAAAAGCCTACATTACAACCTAATGAAAGTCCTTTTTTATTCTAGACTTGTGTGCACATTCTAGCAGTGGAGATATTAGAAAATTTGCAAGCCTATGGTAGAAATTTCTTCATACATGTTTTTGAGTGCTTTCATCTTTACCTTAAACACTTGAGAGTTGAGCGATATACTTCCTGTGAGTTCTTCCACGGTTGATGAATTTTCTGTCTCTTTTCAAATTGCTTTTGGGTAGTGGATTCTTGGTTCTTGACTGTGATGAATCTTGTGAGGCATTGCACTTTAACTGCATGATCTTTTGATTTCTTTCTTGCCTATTGATTGAGGACAATCAAACGTTCAAGTTTGGGGGGTTTGATAAGCTCATTATTTCACTCACTTATCTATATTATTTTTATACTAATTTATGTAGTTTTATTGAGTTTATATATATATTTTATGCATGATATCAATATTAGGTGGTTTTAGGTGTGTTTTGATGTTTATGCAGGTTTTTAGGCCTAAACTCACGAGAAAACCGTTCCGAAAGCAGTGACGTGTAAGAGTAGCAGTGAAGAGTTTTTCCACAAGAGGAATTCGGGCTATTGGCGCATGGCAATGGATGATGCTTTGAGTTAGCTCTCCTACGCAACTGGAATCGGGTCAATCGGAGTTCGGATGAGGAAGTTATGGCCAAAACCGTGAGACCGCACAGACGGGGCTGACCTCAGTTTTCCACGTCGATCGACGGGGATGCTGGGTCGATCGACGCGGGCCTCCTGGCGCGGGAAATTGGCTGAATTCGAGATTTTTCATATCTTGAGCCCTAGATTTGATTTGATACACCTCCACCTCTATAAATAACCTTGTAAAATCGAATTTTAAGCATGTTTTCATTCCAGATTTCAGATTTTGAGAGATTCAAAGAGTTTTAGAGTTTATGTTTGAAGATAGAGTTTTGTGGGAAGACATTCCAACCCAAGTTTTTATGCAATTCAGGTTTTATCGTTCTATGATGAATATTACTCTGAATATGTGTAAATAATCTCTTTCTCAGATTCTAGGGTTTCGAACTATCAATGTATACATGTTGTGATTAATTGAATTATTTTCCCTTTCCCTTCGTAGTTTGTGAGATCTGTGTTTATTCATAATCTTCAGTTTGTTGGCCACATCTTAGGATTATCTAGTTGATTACTTGAGACGTAACTGTGATAGTTTTCAATGGAAAGAGATTTTCACAATATAATCTGATTTCTTGTCGTAACTGAAGGAGATTGATTGTAGGAATAAATCTGTAGATCTTTGGAGTTAGTTAATTTATCTTGAGACCGAGCGGAGATAGGTAATTAATTAATCTGCTTTATGAATTGTCAAACAAAGAAGTTCATAATATTTTTCTGATGTTTCACTACGAAGAGGAATTAAAATTGGGAATTATTCAATTCATTCATACATGTCATACTTGATAGGTAGATATCCCTGGAATCTGTGCTTCTCTTATTTGAATTCAAAAGCCTTTTAATTTCCTGTTTAATTTTCATTAGCAAGTATTGCAAATTTCAAAACAACCAAAACTTTTTAATTGCTTTTTCTAACCAGTATTTTAAGAACGTCTGATTTAGTATTTAGGATTTTTCGTTGCTTCATTCCCCTGGATCGATAACCTTAGGGTTTACAAATTTATTTGCCACTATTTCTATAATTAATCTGTAGAAATTACAGTGATCAAATGATAGATAGCTTGTTACACTTTAATGCCAGTAGACCAAATATTCTTTTCAGTGTTGATGTTAGTGTTAGATGCAAGTCTGACCCCAAAAAGCCTCATATGAAAGTTGTTAAAAGAATAAATTGATTTATATATGGAAAATTCGTATATGAGATTATGGTATGAAAAAGATACTTGTAATAGCATTACAGGTTATGGGGATGCTGATTACACAAGAGATGTTAAACACAGTGTTAATGTGAAACAATTATTTGAAGATTACGGTATGCCTACTGAAACTTTAACACTGTTGTGCAACAATGATAGTACTAATGAGATTTCTAAAAATCATGTCCAACATCCTAGAACTAAGAACATAGATATTCAACACCACTATGTTAGAGATTTAGTGGAAAAAGATCTTATTGCACTTAAATACATTTTTACTAAATATCAAATTGCTGACATTTTTACAAAGACCCTTGATTTTGAGAGATTCTCTTATATGAGAAAATCTCTTGGAATGTGTAATTGTCCTTAAATTTGTATGAGTAGAATGTTGATCATTGTATATATTGTGTCGATCAACATTCAGTTGTTTTTCAGTTTTTTGTTCTGCTTGCCTGATTCTTTATTATCGGTTGTGTTATATCCTTTTTCTTTAAGATCTGATTTTAAAAAAACCATGTTATAAGACTGCAGGCACAAGAGTAAGGCCTTAATGTCAACACATAGAGTATAAAACTTGTGTTATAAGACGGTAGGCACAAGAGTGAGACCTTAATGTCAATACATTGAGTATGTTTGTCATGTGCGATCATCATTTCCCAAATATTGTAGACAGGATGTTACTAGGAACACTGTCTATGTGGAATATATTGAATGGTGAGGTAATACATGCTGAATTTGTATGTCACAAGCTAAGTACCGGAGATAGGATGTTATTGGGAACACTATCTCTGTCGAACATGGCACAAGACATTGTTCTTTATCAGATCGTTTGTTTTATACGGGTATAAAACTCTGATGTTAAAGTTTGAAGGTTTGCAGTTTCTGTTCGTTTCCTTCCTTATGTTATATAATAAAAAAACCAAAAAAAATAGATTTTTTTAAAAAAAAAAATTAGTGTTAAAGGGTTATTTGGTGTTGCAGTTTGCTCAGAGGTATGAATGCATTAAAGTTGGTGTTACAGTTTCCCTATTGTCTCGATGAAGTGAGCGTGGAAATTAGTGGGTTGAATCTCGAAGATGTTGGATAAAGACTTTTCATGAAATCTTAAGATTTTCTTTCCTGCAATCATTCAGGGGGAGAAGTATTTAGTTTTTATATTTGTGGAAAAGTTTAATCTTTTATCTTTTATGGTTCAGTCTAATATTTCATTGTGCATGACGAATGAAACTGAATTACAAGTGCTGAATTACAAGTGTTGTATTGGGATGCTTACAGGAATGATAAGCTTAAGGGGGAGATTGAAGATGCAAAGTATAACACATCTATGTTTAACATTGTCGTGTTAGAATTGACTGAGTCAATGACTATGTTTAACACCTATGTTTAACATCTCCATGTTAGACTGTGCTGAGTTAATCTTATCATTCCATATTTTTTCCTATTTATTTATTTTCTTGAATTCAGTTCATTCTAGGATAGATATGTATTTTATAAAGATTTGGGAACGAATAGTATTTGATTTATAGATATATTTGAATATATCTACTTCCTAATCTTTAGACATAGATCCAATATTTCACATATCTTTCTCTAGTATTTGCAGTTGAGATATATATCCAAATATACATATCTAGCACGAGGCTACACTAATCTAAACCTATAAAAAGGGTGTTGGGTGCGAAGGAAAATTGGACGACCATTACTTTATTCATCGAGATCTTCATCAAGGCGTTCCCACCTCTCAATCAACGTTTCACGTGCGTTCAGCTAGCGAAGCCATTCAAGCCAAAGAAGGACCCTACATCCGGAGAGTGAATCCAACAGTAGAGGAGTTTTGAGGATCGAACCGTTAGTTCGTAAATACAGTGTGTTCATAGTTGTATTCTCTACTTCTATGTAAATTCAAGTTTCTTCTTGGGAGTGAACCTAGAAGAGGTTTGGATATTTATTATTTTGGTTTTGCTGTGTAAATATTGTTATCATAGTGAAATCTATTTTTGGTCGTGTGGTTCTCGCGAGTTTAGAAACTCTAGACTCATGAAAAATAATTCTTTGTGTCTGCGTTTATTTTCCACGGCATGTTAAACTTTGTCTAACATTTTGTTTAACATTACTCTGTTAGTTAGACACATTGAATTATGCAGTGTGGGAATCTTCAACACCTCGATGTTAATAGTAAACTCGGGCACTAAATTCTTTCACGTAGAAATATAAATAAATCTTAAAATGTTGGAGCCAAGCTTTCAAAGGAAATATTTATTCATTAGAGAAAGGAAAAGGTTTTTACAAGGAGAGTTTTTCCAACAAAAAGTATAATTAATTTTTAATTGTTTAAATTTCTTCTGCCTCTTAGATTTTCTATAGAGCTTTCAGGAAGATTATCTAATGTTAAAGTTTTATTAGCAACCTGAAATAGCCCTATATGTGGTTAAATTTATGATCTTTCTTATAGGATTCTAGATCTTTATCACATAATAATTTTATAACAATTTAATTTTTTGTGTATTATTATTATTATTTTTTTGGATTTGATAGAATGTTGAGTTACTTGTATCATTTTGTTGTTCCCTTACTCTTACTGCTTTGCATGATTTTACTAATTATTTAAACCAAAATCACCCTGTCCTAACAATATATCCCCACAAAATAGGCTCAATACTTGAATTCAAATTTATTTTATATATCAATTTAATTTTAGAAACTTGAGATTTTGCTTCATTAAGTGTCATTCTCTTGATGGCATTCATTGGAATTGTGCTATACAATATTATCGAATGTTTTAGTTTTACATTGACACTTTAATTTATTGGATAACATTGTTGTTGAAGAATGGTTGTTGATCGACATTCCTTCAAAATGAGACTCTAATCATTTTTACTCTTAAGGGCTTGCATTCTAGAGCTTAAGAGTACTGTATGGAGACTTGGGAAAGTCTCTCTTACAAGTGTGTTCTAGAACATTTATTCTCATGGAATTGATGATATGGTGGATGTTTTGCATATACAATTGCTTAAATATGTGTTCACTGTGCCCAGAGCAAATGACGATGGTTAGTGTAAGCTTAATTTTGGGTGTCAGTTTTACTAGTCTTATTATATGCAAATACGTCATGACTTACTTGTGGGAGAAATAGATTCATTTCTTCATTTTATATGAGTAACTCTTGCTCTCTGTTGAGGTTCAATTTGTACGGATACGGGACCTGAGGAACCAAATAGGAAAATAACATAAAATAATTCAAAACAAATTACAAGTGTGTTAATAACGCAATACAAACGAGTAAAAATAGTAAACATTTAATTAAATTCAAAAGCAATGAACAAATAATCGTTTATTGATCGAAAAAGCAGGTGCTGATGCAAGAAAGTAGGTCGTTCAGTAGTTGCAACAATGTTTCAGTTAAACAAAATGAGCATTCGTGGGTATGGTGTGAATAACATGAAAAATAATGAGGGCCCCCCTATTTATAGACCATAGGGGGCCCAAATATAAAATCAAATCGTTCAAAAATCCTAGTAGTCGTCATCCTCATATTTTTAGGGGTGGTTGTCACTGATTCCATTAATTTATGTGTTGTTGCAACTGCTAGTGTGTTCTTGAAAGCTAACGTTCTTTCTGCAACTACCAAGTCCTACTGGTCGCAACCTCTTCTTGAAGACTTTCTTAGGAGACCACCTATGAACGACCTCTTTGAGGAGATCTACTTGAAATGACCTCCTTCGGTGACCTTCTTCCCAGACTTTCTTTCAATATGTATCTATATTATATTATATCTAATTCTCAAATTGATTTCTAAAACATTTACACATGATGTTGTTGCAATTGTGAATCGTGATCATCGTTCTCCTCATGACCCCTACTATTTTGCTAATTTGGCACTGCAATCACATCTCCAGGAGGAGAGTGCAGCTAAACAGAGTTTGAGTTTGAGTAGGTGTTCACATATTTGGGAGCACTCTCATTAAACCCCTTTGAATATTGGGCAAATTTGTTGTAGGATATATATATATATATATATATATATATATATATTTTTAACATATTGTGAATTACAAGATAATTGTTGTTAGGAATATTGTTAGATTCATAAAAACCCTTCTTTTGTCAATGATTCATAATTATGTCTTTGTATGTTTTGGTGCATCAAAGCTCTAGCAACTCAGTATCGAGTCAAATGTAAAAGTCCTATATTGGGAATGTATACTCGAGTTGTAATAGAACAAGAAAAGAAGAAGAATCAAGAATGCTGAAGGAATCAGCAGACTTGATGATTGCTGAAGAGTGCTGAAGAAGAAAATAAGGCTAGCAATACGGAGGAATGCTGACGAAGTAACTCAAGTAGAACCCGAAGATCTTAGCACACACTGCTCACGAATCAGAGAATAGAACAATCATCAGACACAAAGGAGGTTTCAGATTTAAACAAAAAGATTCGTTCTGACAGAGACAATTACAAATAGAAGCTACGCCAATTAGAGACGAGGAGACTTGAAGAGTCTATGTCCACTGCAGAAAAAGGAAGAACGCGGATAGGCGAGCAATGCCTTTGAGTCTAACGGATAAGATTCAAACAACCGTTTGAATCTTCACCTATAAATATGTGTCATCCTGATTTGATTCAGAGGTTCGCGAATTTCTACTCACAAAGATAACAAGAGAAATCTAATCACTCTCTACATTATGCGAACTCATCCGAGCTAGTACTCTATTGAAGCTTTCCCACAAGCTATCATATTTGAAGCTCGAGACCTGTGAAGTTAAGCTTCCAAGGTTACTTTGGGATTCTTTCTACTCTGGAATGAATCTAGCAGTCATGATTGCTCTGCAAGCATGATTCTTACGGGCAACGCCAACACAAGGATAGGTTCTGGGAAGAACTATAAAAATCCCAACAATCGACGTCCAAGGAGAAGGGAGGTTTGTCCTCACTCTTCGGAGCGACAAAGGTTGAAGATTGGAGACCAAGGTGCTTGAAGGTGTGCGCTGACCAGACGGAGGAGCTGCTCAATGTTAGAGATCAGACCTGACCTTGTGCTCAATCTTTTAGTGAATTTTTAGTCGAAGGAATGAAGAGTGGACGTAGAACAATTGTTCGAACCACTATAAATCCTTGTATCTCTTATACTGCTTTCCTTCGTTATTGTGTAGTTGTGCATATTTGAAACACAACACATCAATTGTTGTAGTATAAACTGCAAATTAACTTAATGAATATCCGAGGCTAAACACATTTGATAAACACTTGCTAAGTCGAGACCTTAGTAAGATAAGTGCAAGATCGTATTAATACTTTTGCTGCATATAAAACACTCTAATCGGGGACCAACAGGTGGTATCAGAGCGGTTGGTCTTTACAGACTAGCTGCTTTTGAGTCGCTTAGGACCAGATCCATATTTTCCTTTCATATTTGTGGTTCTGTGTTTAGCTCAGGTTCAAAGCAATGACGAGCAACACGAAGTTTGCAAAGTTCACTCCAGAATCCTACTCTACCTGGAAAAAAAGGTCGTTGATCATGCTGATGAACATCCATCCAGAAATGAAGCAAGTGGTCGAAAAAGGACCAATAAAAATCCAAAAGGTAAGGACCAGGGTTGGAGAAGACGTAGCAGGACCAGACGTAATGGTGGACAATTCGTTTGAAGAATGGACTCCGGAAGAACGAGTTCATGGTCAACTGGATTATGTAGCCATGGATTTAATATTAGGTGTCTTGTCACCTACTCTAATGGCAGAAGCATTGGGGTACGAGAATGCCAAATAAATGTGGGATTTTCTTGGCACTCTAAGTACGGAAACAGATCAAATGAAGAGAAACAAGCTACAACAATGGGTATACAGGTATGAATTGTTTCAATTAATTCCAGGTGAAACCATCAAGGACATGGAGGCCAGATTCAATACCATTGTTGCTGAGTTAAAGAAGCTGGGAAGAACGTACGAAGATTGCAGATTCCTGCGCAAGGGGAAAGAAGTTCTGATACCATGACTGTTCAGCCCGCCACCACTCAAGGGGGAAGCGTAAGCGCTGAAGTAAATACTGATAGAAGTTTGTCACAGACTGCTGCGCATGGTGGAAGCAGTTCTGTCGTTGGTAAAAAAAAGTAAAGAGGAACAACTGGTTGCGCAAGGAGAAAGCCAGGTTGTTACGATCATAGTAGAAGCCAATATGGTGATTGAGACAGCCCAGATCCTGATTGATGATCAAGAAGACAAGGTCACAGAAAAGGAGAATGTTGACCTTGAGGACAAAGAAGATGAGGGTACAACATACCCCAAGGTAGATATTGAAGTATATGTTCAGCAACTCATCTCCAGCAGGAACGATGGAGATCACTGAGATCCTTGCTGATGAACACAAATGGAAGCAAAAGCTACTACCTCCTTGACTGTTGAGATCCGAGCAAGACTGCAAGCGAATCTCACTGCAAGTGTGCGAGCTAGGAATGAGCAGTATCTACGAGCGTTGGGAATGGATCCATCTACAGTTCCAAGATGGAATTCAGAAGCAGATACTACAAATGTGCTCGAAAGGACTATTGAGTCATTATGGCAGAGACGTATGCCAATTCCTAGCTCTCCCAAAGTGTCAGGTATATCATTTAGTTACATCCCTAGCTTTGATAATGAAAATGCAGGGACCACGGGAGCTGCCACAGGAAGAACACTACTTGCAGATGGTGAATCCATATTTAGAAGAGAAACTCTCAAAGTGCCCATGGAAGGACTACCTGACAGGAATTACAAAGCCAAAATGATTGCTAAGTGGTGTCCTCCTATCACAGTAAGAGATGAGAAGAACGATGATCTCATCTCATGGGCAAAAGATATTTGTATCTTTATTGAAGCTCAAGTTGCCGCTGAAGTCGAGAACTCATCTCCTGCAAAATTATCGGACGAGTCTTCCAATCTTGAATGGCTAAGAATAGAGTTCCGGAGATGGCGATTCTTTGATTATGCCACTCATGAATTGCATTATGAGGACCGCGCGATTATGATGGCCAGGATGGGTCTCAACTATTAGAGGAGTGAAGAAGAATGGGCTGATGATTGGATGGATCAGACATCCAAACGACAATATATGGAGAAACAGGTTGCTTCCAGGCTGCAGAAGATCAAGGCACACAGAGCAATCACTGGAGATCGCTCTTTGCCACCATCCGAGTATGCTGCTGAAGACTCTCCATCATTCATTAAGCTATTCAAATCTCCTACCACAAGAAGACAGATGGCCGCAACTGAGGAACTGAAAAGGAAGATAGCAGAAGAACAAGCCGCACAAAAGAGAGAAGAGGATAGGAAGAAAATGTTGGAGTTCAAGAAAAAGGTTCTTACTCAATTGGCCAACAAGTCTTCCAGGATGCAAAGCTTTAGGTCTCCTTCTCCCACCACTAATATCGAAGAAGAAAGAAGGGAGAATGCACCAGACTCCTCAGCTCAGACCGACCAACCATCCACCTCATCTCAAGCATTGGCTACCACTGTCACAATGCCGACTACCGAGAATCAAATAGTGCTATCTGAAGAACCCCAAATTATGACGATTGAGACCTTGAGCTCTAGTACTTATCAGAGGGACCTCCAGCAATCCATTCATAACATGGTAGAAAGGAGCATTGGAGAGCAACTGGTACCGATTGTGTGCACCGAGGTTACAAATCAGATGTCCAAAGCAAAAGACGAAATACTTGCTACCCAGCAATACAACTTCGAGACCTTCTCCACCGAGACTTTTGCTGCGATCAAAGAGGGGGAAGTGAAGAGGTTAGCAGAGGAAGCAAAAAGACGAAAGGAGCAAGAAGACATATTTCGTCACCTTGAAGCTCGAAGAAAACTGGAAGAGGACTTAAGGAGACAACGTGAAGAAGAAGAAGAGAGAGAGGAGCAAAGAAAGATCGAAGAAAAGGAGAGATTCAGAAGACAAGAAAGAGAAGCCGTAGTGAACAACTTCATGAAGATGATGATGGAAGCGCTAAAGAATGTGAAGAAAACCACCGCTGATTCCTCAAGTGCTAGAAACGCTGCTGATTTAGACTCCTCAACAACCAAGAAGTAATATCTCTCTTAACCTTATGAGTCTCCTAGTTGAAAAATAGTTTTTTTTTTTATTTTGTTTGTTTCGATTTGGGTATGTGTTTCGTGTACCACAAGCATGAAATTTATTTATGGAAACTAACCCAGGTTGAAGACAACGTCTTATTGTCCAACACTGATCTAATTGAACTAGCTGAAATTATACACTTAGTGTAATCAGCAAACTGCGTGGATTGATGATGTGTGTGAAAATGTTCCTGTGTGATTTCTTGATGAAATTATGTGAATGTGTTGTGTGCTTATCTGATACAGGATTTAGAAGCCATTTACCTACTGCAAAAATTTGAATAATCATGCAATACCCTTGATACTTTGAGGGGGAACATTTAGGAACCATACTGAGTCTACGGGAGTTGAGATGCTGATAATAGATTTGATAGGAAACTTTTGTAATCTCAGTAATCAGCTTTCCCATGATCAGTTAGAATTAAAGCTCGGAATTGAGGCTTTGATCGCACCAAAAAGGGGAAAATTGTTAAGAATATTGTTAGATTTATTAAACCCCTTCTTTTGTCAATGATTCATAATTATGTCTTTGTATGTTTTGGTACATCAAAGCTTTAACAACTCAGTATCGAGTCAAATGTAAAAGTCTTGTATAGGAAATGTATACTCGAGTTGTAATAGAACGAAGAAGAATCAAGAATGTTGAAGGAATCAGCAGACTTGATGATTGTTGAAGAGTGCTGAAGAAGAAAACAAGGCTAGCAATACGGAGGAATGCTACAAAGAATGCTGACGAAGTAACTCCAGTAGAACCCGAAGATCTTAGCACAAAGCTGAGATGCCAGCCGTATGCAAACAACCAGCAAACGACCATCAGCAATCGAGAGAAATATTGGAGTCGTAAATCAGAAGGATCCAAATCACAAGAAAACCCCGATGAATTAGAGAATAGAACAATCATCAGACACAAAGGAGGTTTCAGATCTAAACAAAAAGATCTGTTCTGACAAAGACGACTACAAATAGAAGCTACACCAATCAGAGACGAGGAGACTTGAAGAGTCTTTGTCCACTGCAGAAAAAGGAAGAACGCGGATATACGAGCAATGCCTTTGAGTCTAACGGAAAAGATTCAAACAACCGTTTGAATCTTCACCTATAAATAGGTGTCATCCTGATTTGATTAAGAGGTTCGCGAATTTCTACTCACAGAGATAACAAGAGAAGATCTAATCACTCTCTACATTATGCAAACTCATCCGAGCTAGTACTTGATTGAAGCTTTCCCACAAGCTTTCATATTTGAAGCTCGAGACCTGTGAAGTTAAGCTTCCAAGGTTACTTTGGGGTTCTTTCTAATCTGGAAAGAATCTAGCAGTCACGATTGCTCTGCAAGCGTGATTCTTACGGGCAACGCCAACACAAGGATAGGTTCTGGGAAGAACTATAAAACTCCCAACAGTCGACGTCCAAGGAGAATGGAGGTTTGTCCTCACTATACGGAGCGACAAAGGTTGAAGATTGGAGACCGAGGTGCTTGAAGGTGTGCGCTGACCAGACAGAGGAGCTGCTCAACGTTAGAGATCAGGCCTAACCTTGTGCTATATCTTTTAGTGAATTTTCAGTCGAAGGACTGAAGAGTGGACGTAGAACAGTTGTTCGAACCACTATAAATCCTTGTGTCTCTTTTACTGCTTTCATTCGTTATTGTGTAGTTGTGCATATTTGAAACACAACACATCAAGTGTTGTAGTATAAACTACAAATTAACTTAACGAATATATGAGGCTAAACACATTTGATAAACACTTGCTAAGTTAAGACCTTAATAAGATAAGTGCAAGATCGTATTAATACTTCCGCTGCATATAAAACACTCTGATAGGGGATCAACAGTTGCAACAAGAATTAAATCTCAAAATAGCATTGATTTTATAAGACAAAGTATCAAAAGGATTGCAAGTTTAGAGAAATATAAGGCCCGTTGGAATCACAACTTCCTTAAACCAAAATTTTCCGTATAAGTATTCAGTTCCATGATATAACAGATAAATCGGTGTAATTGCAAAGAGAAGTGGCGTTAAAAAATAAAATTGTAGAGTAGAAAATAAAGATTATCGATGTGTTGTATAAATGAATATGAAAATGAGAGTTCTGAACTTTTTATTTGAAGTGTAAACACAAAGCAAAATCATAAATGTATAAAATGAAAAGTCACACAAATTGAAAGATCTCATAATTTTGCAAATTTTCTCTCATGTATGACTTTACATTTTTCCATCAAATGAATAAATATTTCAAACAAGATGTTATCTCTATAAATTTCATTGTTGATCAAACTTAACATCATATGCTTAGAAGATTGTTTACTTGCTATTTGGGGTTGCAATTTTTTTTCCTATTTCTTTTTTTTGAAAAAAAATTGTGTGCACATTTTAAATGGAGATAACATGCCTCTTGTGTCCTTCAATCCATAATTAATTGATAATAATCAAAGTATTTTAATCTCTGCATTTTGAAATCAGGAATTTATAGTATTTCATTGTACTTATGCATGTTAAGTATAATAATAAATTAAACTCAATCTTAATAATATAATTGGACGAAAAAAGTTTAAATTGTGTATTGATCCAATAAATAACTTTTAGTTAACTAGAAAAATAATGAAAAAGTAAACTTTTTAGGGTATATTTGTCTTGTTTAACTCGATTATAATTTTGATCTAATGTTCAAGAAAATCTTGCATTAATGTAAAACAACCAGGAACTTTCATTAATGTAGAGGAACAAGGAAAAAAATGCAGTCCGAATTTTATTGACTTCAATTGAACTTATTTATACAATAAATTCGATATTTAAATAGAAAAAAGAAGAAGAAAGAATTAAGTTTCAATTTTAATTATATGTCATTTAATTTACTGGTCAAAGTATCCTTAAACCAGTACAATATTTTTAAATTGACAAAAGTTTGTGTGAGATTATTTTATGGATATTATGAGATGGATATAATTAGGGGTGTAAATGAACCAAACTGTTCGTGAGCTACTCGGATCTCGACTTGATAAAAGTTCGTTCGAGTTCGTTTAGTAAAGCTCGTTTATTAAACGAACCAAACTTAAGCATCATAGTATTCGACTCGTGGGCTCGTGAGCAGGCTCGTTAGCTAAAATTAGTAAGAAATATAAAATTATTATTTTTATAAAAATATTATTTTCGTGATTTAGGAGTAACAATAACGATAAATTTTTCTAATAATGAGAAATTTAAGAATTTGAGCATGAATATGATATTAATTTTGGAATAAATAACTTTTTTCTTCAAAATAATAATGAAAATTTTAAATATATTCTAAATTTAGAAAGTTCGTTTAGGCTCGATTAAAGCTCGATAAAGTTCGTGAACATCAAAGTATTCGATAAAAAAGCTCGAAGCTCGACTCGAAACTAAACTAGTCAAACTTGAGCACGGCACTACTCGACTCGACTCGACTTGGTTCGATTACACCCCTAGATATAACTGGTTGATTCTTATTTTTATATTTAAATAATTTTGTAATTGCAAATAATCGGGAGATAGAGGTTGTAAAGGAAATCGGCCGATTTTATGCAACAATGGATCTATTTATAATCTAAAAAACAATTAATTTTTTTATGTTAATTTACTATAAGACTGTAATTGAACCAAATAGTTCGCGCTACTTGGATATCGATTCGATAAAAATTTATTCGAGTTCGTTTAATGAAAGTCGTTTATCAAACGAACGAACTTTGAGTATCATAACATTTGACTCGTGAGCAAGCTTGTTAAATAAAATTAGTAAGCAATATAAATTAATTAATTTTATAAAATTGATATTTTAATGAATTAAGAGTAACAATAATGATAAATTTTTATAGTAATAATAAAATCTTGAATTTTAGCATTGATATGATATTAATTTGGAATAAATGACTTTTTTTCTTTCAAAATAATAATGAACTTCTTAAATATATTTTAAATTTAAAAAGTTTGTTTAAACTCGAATAAGACTTGATAAAGTTTGTCAATTTCAAAGTATTTAATAAAAAAATTCAAAATTTATCTTAATATTAAACGAGTCAAACTTAAGCACGACACTAATAAACTTGACTCAATTTAGTTACACTCCTAATTTTTGTATAGGAAAAATAATTTATCTGGCACGAGACATTTTCTCAAATTAATAGAGGGTATACTAAATTATGAAAATGAAGAAAAACCGCATAGGGCTTGAAAACGAAAAAAAAATACTCGCATTGATGATTATCACAGTCTTTTTGCTTGCTTGGGAATTTTTTTTTTTTCCACAAAAGCCTCCCAAAAATCATAATTATCAAAACAGGCTCACAATCTTCAACAATAACACGTAATCTAGTTTTACACTGTCTATTAATGCAAACTAGTGACTGATGATTCTTCCAAAAATCATTGCAAGATTCCATTTTTTTTGGGTAATTGAATCTAACCAAGATCCGATAATGATTTCAGAGCTCCAGAAACGCATAAATATGTTGATTGATTAGAGAGGATCGGTATAGACATGGATTAGCAGTAACCTGAGGCAGGGCGGATACAATGGCAGCGGCGGCGCATGTGTATCCGTTGTAGAGGAGGAGGGAGGGGAGAGGGAAGATGAGGATTGAAGAAATGCGGAGAGGTGAGAGGAAAGTGGGAAGAGGAGGGGTGGGGGGGGGGGGGGGTGTCCGGACGGTCCACGTGGCGGGGTGCGAATGGAGGGTGGATGGGGCTCGCTTCCCAGAGCATGACATGATGCCAGTTTGTGTGTAACCCCCCAAAGTCCTATGACCCCGGCGAATCCTTATTTGTATTCTAGTCTATTGCTAATGTTACTCTCACACAACGCAATACTCTCTCTTTCTCTCTCTACATCTCTCTCTCTCTCTTTTTATTTCGTTTGTCTGCCCCTATTCTCTCTCTCCCCCCTTATTCTCGTTTCTCCCGTAGTCATATACCCTAACCCCCCTTTTTTTGCTTCACTCCACCGCACCCTCAATTCCCATCACTTGGTGTTCTTGAAGGCGTAATAAAGATTCGGTTTTTTATAGTTTTGGTGACTTGTTGATCCACGGACGAGGTTTGGTGAGTGATTATTTCTTTCTGGGATACTGTTGTGTCCGACTATTTTACGCGGGTCTTGCGATATCAGCTGAATCTTGTATGTTTTGCACTTCATTTCGTGGGGGGCACTGCTTTAGTTTTTGCATGCTGTGGGTTTAGGCTTTGATTGAATTCTTGTAATCATCAATTTTAGTGTGTAGGCGATTCTTATTGGAAATGGGGTTATTTTGTTTTTGCTCTTCAATCAATCATATGCATTGTTGAATATGCAGATCTTTGCCTCATATGTTGTTGTTTATTTCTTTTTGTATGATTGTTAGGATTCACAATGGATTGCACTTTTGCATGAAGTGTTTCATGCTTTGACAGTTTTGAATGTACTCCTCTTAGGAATGTCATAATTTACAGTACTGCGTGTAATAGTTGGGTTTGAGCTAGTAATCTTTCCATGTTTAAGCTTGTCGATATGTCTATAGATGGCCAACGGCAATGTTATTCCACTGCAGATCATAAATGTATTGGCAATGAAGGAAAATGGCACAGAGAATAGTACGATGATTAATAGGAATTGGGTGTTGAAACGTAAGCGTAGAAAGCTTCCATCTGGTACGGATAAGTCTCGTAACAGAGGGAAAGTCTTCAGACCTGTAAGATTTTCATCTACTAGATTAAAGAATGACACGTGCGAGGACGAGAATTTAAACCAAACTTCTGGGAAGAGAAAAGGCAATGATGGGGTCAGTTTATCATTTATTTCCTTTTGTATGTGTATTGTTTCTATAATCAATTTCTTGTAGTTGAGGTGGAGTAAGCAAACAAAAGAATAAATCTGAAAACAGCTGTGATGGCAAGAATCTTTTCTCCAATTGGTTTATTTATTGTGTTTGACTACTTTTTTCGTATTAGCATTTTCCGAATTTATTCCCATGCTTATTCCACGCGTCACATAAATCATAATGAAATTGCCTGAATTCAGCTAGATCTGACTTGCATCTTTGTCTTCTTATCATACAGTATTATTACGAGTGTGTGGTCTGTGAACTCGGTGGAAAGTTGCTTTGCTGTGATAGCTGTCCCCGCACATATCACCTTGAGTGTTTAGATCCCGTTTTGAAGGTATGTTATTGGATATGCTATGTTTCTCAAGAATAATTGTAAATCTTTATTTTCTTCATTTATCGCTTTGAAATCTGTAGCGTATTCCAACCGGCAAGTGGGAATGCCCAACGTGCAGTCAGCAACCTGCTAATGCGGAGAGCATGAATAATCTGGATCCTGTTTTAAAACGTGCACGGACAAAGATTATCATTCGGAGGTCTAAGACTGAGGCTGAATCATCTACAACTGACAAGATCACTGAGACATATGAAGCTCCTGTTCTTCGGAATAAGAGAAATTCAGATAAAGGAAAATCTCTTGTATCTCGTCGTAGCCGAACAGTTGAGAAGTTGGATTCATCCTCCAATGACTTATGCCATAATGATCAATCAAACCAAGTTCCAGATGGTTCCGTGGATGCTAGTTCATCTCATGATTTTAATGGAAAAGAGCAAGCTTCTCATTTACATGTACATGCAGAGAATACAAAAACACCTGCTAAAGGATTGTTACAAAAGAGAAAGAAGTTGAAAATGAATGTGAAATCTACCAATGTAAATCCCGAGGCTTCTCCTGAAAAGTCTTCACCAGAAAGGGAACCCGTTCTTGCGTTGGAAGCCAATTCCCCAGTAGCCAGAAAAAGAAAGCGAAAAGTGTCTCCCAATATAAATGAGAAGAAGCAGAAGCCAAATAAGGGCAAATCTGGTTCCGAACCTTCTAGAAAAGGTCTGCTCAAAGTCAGCGTTCAACGTTCAGGCTCTTCAAAATCAAAGGGAAAATATAAGATAGCCGGTAATGATGTTTCCTCAAGTAAGCAGAATCTTGGGGCAGATATGGCTGATTTTCTTCTGAAAGATGAGGTATGATTCTTTCTTTATCATGATTTGCTCACTCAAATTCTAGATTTGTCATCATATTTTATACTGAAACTTTTAATTTTATAACAATTATAAGCCTTCTTGTTGTATACAGGGCCTGAAAAAAATAAAAGAAAAACCACAGGAGCTCTCTTCTTAATAATCTCCTACCAAATATCCATATTCAAATTGAAGCCGACCTTAACTATAGGATATTAGTGGGTTATCATTTCCACCTTTTGTTATCTCCTTTTTATTAATAAAACATATCAGATGCTTTAGAGTTCTAATTAATTATGAAATGATTTGATTAATGATTTCACATATCTATCAGTTGATTACTCGAAAATAAATCTGGTTCGACAAATTTGATGGTACCTATTATTATGTTCATATTAGTTTACCATAAAGAACAAGGTCAACACATAACAGCTGATTAAGTTTCCTTGATAGTTTATTGTATCTAGGCTGGAATAAAAAATGCATTGAGTGGGGAAGGCAAATGACTAGTAGTAAGTATACGCAGGTTACATAATTACATTTTAAGCTGAATCTTTCAAACTAAATAGTGCATCGAATCTAGCATGTTGGAGCAACTTACTGTGGTAGGTATTGATCAAATCCATAGCCCATGAAGGGGTAGGTCAAATAAACCCCTTTTCCCTTGGCATTTTATCTAGCCATTGGCTTGGTCTTGTTGCTACAGTCATTGTGTCTCTAAGTATTATGATACATCTTGTTGTCCTGGGAGTGAAATTCTTCCCTTTTCCTGGGTGCATGATTACTCTATATGTCTATTATTATTGTATCCCTGATATGAGATGATTCTTTGGCTGCAGGTGATTCCTGAGGAAGCAGCTCTTGACTTGCTTGAATCACAAGACGCCGGAGAAGTTGCCGTTGAACCTTTTAGATGTGAAGAGAATGCTACTGGAGTACAGCAGGTTTGAATGTTGTGGAGGAGTCGTGGGACTTGTTTCGAAAGGGCTTAGTGTTTCTAGATGTCCATTTTATACTTGCCTGTCTATAATGACTGACATTTTATCTTCAATTTTATTGCATCATATACCAGGTTGATCGTGTAATTGCTTGTCGAGTTCGTGATGATAACATTGATTCTGGTTGCATCAATGCCAGTGAACCTACTTTAGCAGATTCATTAGTTGCAGAGGATATGGGTAAATCAGAAGAGAATCCCAGCAGCCTCAGGCCTTTGGATGGAGGAAACTCGGCTGAAGATCTTCAGGATGCTGCTAATTGTTCTGATGGAGGGAAGGAAACAGAAAATAGTCTGAACAAAGATAAGCTGCAGGTATATAGAAGATCGGTGACCAAAGAATGTAAAGAAAAAAACATCATGGATCCCACTAGGCAAGAAGTTGAAGGTTCTGATTCCCTACTGAGAAACAAAAATCAAGATGATAATATCTTGTGCGACAGTGTAGTCGAAACTGCCAAAAACGTTGCAGAAGTTGAGAAGAAGGATATGGTCTTAGACCTTTGTACAAATAATGATGGCAAGGATGATGAAAATCCTGAGATTTCAAAGAATTGTCTGACTGATGCTTCTGATGGTAATGGAAGCAAAAAAGAGGTTGGAAATGACATGAGAAAGAACTATGCTCCCAAAAAGAAACTTGTGGAGTCTTGTTCAACTGTCTCGTATGAGTTTTTGGTCAAGTGGGTTGGCAAATCTCATATTCATGACACTTGGATTTCTGAATCTGAACTGAAAGTTCTTGCTAAACGGAAACTGGAGAATTACAAGGCAAAGTATGGAACAGCTACGATGAACCTATGCAAGGAACAGTGGAAGACACCCCAGCGAGTAATTGCAACTAGGTCCTCAGCTGATGGTGCAACTGAAGTATATGTAAAGTGGACATGTCTTCCTTATGATGAATGCACTTGGGAAAGAATGGATGAACCTGTTATTGCACAGTCAAGGCACTTGATTGACTTGTTTTTCAGATTTGAGAGGAAAACAATGGAGAATGATGCTACAAAGCTTGACCCCATGCAGAGGAAGAGTGATCAACAACAGAATGATGTAATATCTCTCACCGAACAGCCTAAGGAGTTGGTCGGAGGTTCTTTATTTCCACATCAGCTGGAAGCATTAAATTGGCTGCGCAAAAGCTGGCAAAAATCAAGAAACGTGATTCTTGCTGATGAAATGGGGCTTGGGAAGACAGTTTCAGCCTGTGCTTTCTTATCATCATTGTACTTCGAGTTTAAAGCTACTCTTCCTTGTCTGGTCTTGGTTCCTTTGTCCACAATGCCAAACTGGATGTCAGAATTCGCGCTTTGGGCTCCTGAGCTCAATGTTGTGGAATATCATGGTAACACTAAGGCAAGGGCCATAATACGCCAATATGAATGGCATGCCCGTAATCCTGCTGGATCGAATGAGAAAACATCTGCGTTCAAATTCAATGTCCTTCTGACTACTTATGAAATGGTTCTATGTGACTCCTCTTATCTACGCGGAGTTCCTTGGGAAGTTCTTGTGGTTGATGAAGGTCACCGCCTGAAAAATTCTAGCAGTAAGCTGTTTGGCTTGCTGAATTCATTTTCCTTCCAACATCGAGTACTGTTGACTGGTACTCCGCTTCAGAACAACATTGGGGAGATGTACAATCTGCTGAACTTTTTGCAGCAGGATTCATTTCCTTCTCTTGCTTCATTTGAAGAAAAATTCAATGACCTAACAACTGCAGAAAAGGTGGAGGAACTGAAGAAACTTGTTGCCCCACATATGCTCCGGAGATTGAAAAAGGATGCTATGCAGAATATTCCCCCCAAGATAGAACGAGTGGTTCCTGTTGAATTGTCAACTATCCAGGCAGAATATTATCGTGCTATGCTTACGAAGAACTACCAGATATTACGTAACATTGGGAGAGGTGCTCCTCAGCAATCAATGCTGAATATCGTGATGCAGTTAAGGAAGGTATGCAACCATCCTTATCTCATACCAGGCACTGAACCAGAAATTGGATCAGTTGAATTTCTTCACGAGATGAGAATAAAAGCATCTGCTAAGCTAACTCTGCTTCATTCCATGCTTAAACTGTTGCACAAAGAAGGCCACAGAGTTCTTATCTTTTCACAGATGACAAAGTTGCTTGATATCCTCGAGGATTATTTGAATATAGAGTTTGGGCCTAGGACATATGAGAGAGTTGATGGTTCTGTTTCTGTGTCTGATCGACAAGCTGCAATAGCACGTTTTAACCAAGACAGGAGTCGATTCGTATTCCTGCTATCAACACGATCTTGTGGCCTCGGCATCAACTTGGCCACTGCTGATACTGTCGTTATATATGATTCTGATTTCAACCCACATGCAGATATCCAAGCAATGAATCGAGCACATAGAATAGGACAGTCGAAAAGACTTCTTGTATACAGGCTTGTTGTACGTGCAAGTGTTGAAGAGCGTATCTTGCAGCTTGCAAAGAAAAAACTTATGCTTGACCAACTCTTTGTCAACAAGTCTGGTTCGCTAAAGGAGGTGGAAGACATTCTAAAGTGGGGAACTGAAGAACTTTTTAGTGATTCACCTTCCATGACTGGAAAAGAAAGTGAAAACAACACAAATAGAGATGAAGCAATTCCTGAGATTGAACCAAATAGTAAGAGGAGAACTGGTGGCCTTGGGGATGTGTACAAAGACAAATGTGCTGATGTAAGTAACAAGATTGTGTGGGATGAAAATGCCATTCTGAAACTGCTGGACCGCTCAAACCTTCAGTCTGGTTCACCTGATAATGCCGAAACGGGATTGGAGAATGACATGCTTGGTTCAGTGAAGGTTTAAAAACCAACCTCTTACAGCTTTCCTCCTTTATTACCTGAAATTATGCTTGTGATAATCTTATGTGGTTCTCATCCTCTCCCTTTTAGACCAGTACTCCTTTGTTGCCTGATATTGTGTTTTGTTGCATTGCATGTTCCTATTGTGTTTCTCATTGTGGTGGTACGTTCATCAAGCAAAAATGCTTCTGAATTTGATAATACGTAGATTCCATCCTCTTAACCATGCGCACTAGCAGTAGTAATACCATTACATCGGGGGTTTTGTTTTATTCTCTTATTTTCCTCTTGTTAATCATTTAGCACCGTTATTATATTCTGTGTTACAGTTCCTATATTTGAATGCTGCGGATACATTCCCTTATCTTTGAATAACCATCAGCCAACCAGTGAGAGCGAGAAGTTTGATCACTTGAAATACAACTCATTTGTTTATTATATTTACAGTTTATTTGTGCACTTTTATCTGCTGGAGCAGTCTTTTTCCTCACGTTCATATTTTTTTTACCTAGTCACTGGAATGGAATGATGAACCGACAGAAGAACAAGCTGGAATGGTATCAGATCCTTTGGCAATAAATGATGCGAGTGAACCGAGTTTTGAGAAGAAAGTTGATAATTTGGTCAGCATTAATGAAGAAAGTGAATGGGACAAGCTTCTGCGAGTTAGGTGAGGAGTTCATTCTTTTGTTTTTCAATATTTAGCATTATGGTATCCACATTCCTGAAGCTTCTTGTGTTTCATCTACTACTTTAAGAACCTTTGTTGTTCTGGGAGAAATTTTTATGAGAAAAGAATATTAGAAAGTGTTCAAAGTTAGGACTTTAATTATGTAATTTTTTGTTAGACTAAAACTCATTTTAGATACGTCACTTGTATTAAGTATTGACATGTAGAAGGTATGCAGCTTTGTCAAATAACAAAGAATGCTTTCTTCAGTAGGACAGAGTATTTATGTAAGTTAATCTCATTGATTCATCTCGCCGACTCGAAATTGACTCTATGGTAGTTGGCTCTAGCTCGAACTTGTGATAATCAAGTGGTTAACTGCTCCACCTTGAGCTCAAATATACTAAACTTGATTGTCTCACAAGCCTGTTCAAGCTTGCATTAATTTTACTAATCTACCCCCTCTTCAAGCTTGCATTAATTTTACTAATTTACTCCTAAGATTTTAGTTATCACAATATCTACTCTCATTATAAAGGAGAACAAAACCCTACATTTCTAGTTTCTTTCAATCCTCATTTGTCTCTATTCCTTCATTTACTAATGATGACTCTAAATTACCTCTCCTCTCTCTTGACCTCTGAATCTGGAAAACTTAATTCCCTCTCCTCTTTATACTAGAACAACAATATTGCTTCTTTCTCTACTCCTGTTTTCACCTTCTCTCTTGGCGGATCGACGACTTATATTGTCATGCGTCATATCTCTATTTGTACGGCTCATTGAAGAAATATACTGGTAATTCTTGTATTTGAGACATCTTCATTGCATTTCAGTTTTATTGTTTTGCTTATAAATGAAGATTGTTTTAGTAATTTTTATTTTTGAATCTTGATTCTTTCATTAATTTGGATTCTAGAAAATTATTGAGTATGTTAGATGGAAATTTATTGTTTGAATTTATCATTTCATTTTTACAATTAGTTTGAACCTAGATTCTGGAGATTTTCAATCAGCGTGGATGAAGATTGTTGTTTGTTTGTATTATTTTTCAAATTAGTTTGGATTTTAATTCCACAGTTGTATGAGCTTGGATTTTTGAGATTTTGGACGATATATTTGGCTTTAGGACTTTTGTATTCGATGTTTATTGTAGATTTTGAGGTTGTGTTACAGCTCATAGCTTGCGGCTATGTGGGATACCAAAGTAGAAACTTTAGTAAATCAGCGAGAATAACAAATTTGGCCTGTTGTAAATATTTCTCAATTGTTTCTTAGATGGGAGAAATATCAGAATGAGGAGGAAGCTGCTCTTGGTCGTGGGAAACGCCAACGTAAAGCTGTTTCATACCGGGAGGCATATGTAGCTCATGCTAATGAAGCAACGAATGAAGTATTTCCTTTCTCTTTCTGTGCTGCAAGTTGGACTTACTTTTATTTTCAGTACATATGCATGCCCAATTTCTTTATGCAACAGCTTGAAAAACTGAAGTAATTTTGGTAGTTTAAAATATAGAGTATTAGCTCTGTTACATTGGAATGGTCCCACTGGTAATAATAGTTATGTGGTATGGTAGAGCGGAGCTGAAGAGGAACCAGAGCGTGAACCAGAGCCTGTACGCGAGTACACCGCAGCAGGTCGAGCTCTAAAAGAAAAATTGTAAGTTTTGCATCATTAAGAAGTTTGTATTTGTTTCTCATTTATGTTTCTCCTATTTGATTTCATTTCATTATCAGGCTCCTCGGTTAATGACTAGTGTAAATAGGTCTTCTTTGTTTCCTAAACTATGTTTTCTTAGGATAATGAATGTAAAAAGCACACGGACTATGTTTCTATTGATTAATCGAGAATCGCGGCTCTGTCATTGTAAAACTTATACCCCAACTCCAAAGACAGTGAAAAGCTGGCATTTTAGTACAAGACTATTCTGCACAGTAAAAATGCATATTTAGTAGACACAAAATATCTTATGATTGATCGCTACTGATCAATATATCTGTAAATTAATATAACAAGCATGTGCTGCATCCTGCATTTAATACTACATGGCACCATTTCGTAGTTTAAATTCATATGATTGTTTGTGCTCATGTGGTTATGTATATATGTAACATGTATGCTTGCTCCCACATACTTATGCAATCACATGTAAATATTTTGTTAATCTATATACATATGTACTCACATTAATACATATAAACTCATATATATTGTTCATGTTTGTGTATAGACAGGAATTCACAAAATAAGTGCATGTTTTTGATAGAGATGAATGAGTATTGCTCAAAACCTAAAATTTTTCGTGCGATTTCTAATTTTTTGAAGACATCAATAATTTTATTTTCCATGGGTAACAGTCTCTAATAACTTTGTAGCAACTTTAACCGTGACAAACTTTTTGTGGATCATTAGTTTGATTGAAACAATGCAATAGTTATGCACTACCTGTATTATTTTATAAATTAGTGATTATGGAAGTTCCACATAATGGTCTGTGTTTGTTGCAAAACACGTTTAACTATTTGCTATTTCTTAGGATTAAACAAAACTCTTTCATTAAATTCTTGATAAAACTACCCTTCTACTTTTTCTCAGTGGAAAAATGTATAAATATGATGTGTTATACTTCATTATTCAACAGTACCAAACTTCGTGCAAGACAAAAGGAGAGATTAGCCAGAAGAAATGCGACTGAATCATCTATTCCAGTTCAAAGACCAGATGGCCTAGTCTCAATTCCCCAATTCCCTCCATCGCACTTTCGTGAAGACAATCAAATGGCTGGTCCATCTCGCTGTGCTGAAGAAAAACCTTCAGTGATTGATGGGGAAGACGATAATCATAAACAAACAGTAGGACCCAACAGCACAACTGACTCAACCTTGAAGTCAGGAAGGATGTCTAGGCAGAAACCTGCATACCATCTTGATCTTCCTGTAATGTCTTCTGGGCGACATCTTCCGGACTTCTCTCAGGATTATGATCAGTTGCAGGGCAAGAGCTCTACAGATGCTGCACGCAACAACTTGCTTCCAGTTATAGGACTATGTGCGCCTAATGCTCCAAACAAAATGGAGATGCAGCAACGGAAAGTCCCAAGATCTTACAGACAATTCAAGCAAGGGGTTGGACTAGATTTTCCCTTACCTTCTTGTTCTGTCTCTGGCCCATCAAACGAAATCAGTGGCAAAGGTAATGAGACAGCCCCGTATATGTTGCCCGATCTTTTACCTGGAACTTCTCAGGTGCCTAGCAAGAGCGATGCCCCAAATAAGTATCCACCCTTTACTCCAGTAAGCATCCTTTTTGTCTCTCGTGCTTGGGTTTATTTATTAAGAATTTCATCTGATATCTTTTTTTTTTTTGCAGCATTCTTTAAATATACTTAAAGGTAAAGGTACTTTGGAGAATTTAGGGAATGGCGGTGGTACATTTTCTGATTTTCAAGAAAAGATGCTACTGCCCAAGCTGCCTTTTGATGAGAAGTTGCTACCTAGATATCCATTTCAGGGTGCAAACTTGCTAAGTGCAGCTCCTGATATGTTTCCCAGCTTATCATTGGGATCTAGAGCTGCAGAGCCTTCTGAAACTGTCCATAATCTTCCCATGCTACCGTTGTTGCCCAATCTCAAATTTCCTCCAGATCCTTCAAAGTATAACCAACAAGAACAGGAGATGCCGCCTTCATTCTCATCTTTATCTGAAAACCACAGGAAGGTCCTAGAAAACATCATTTTGAGAACTGGAGCTGGATCGAACAACCTACTAAAGAAGAAACCAAAACTAGATATCTGGTCCGAGGATGAACTTGATTATCTTTGGATAGGTGTTCGTAGACATGGAAGGGGCAATTGGGAGGCAATGATATTGGATCCAAGGTTGAGGTTTTCCAAGTACAAAACAGCTGAGGATTTGGCAGCAAGGTGGGAAGAAGAACAGCTGAAGATCCTGGATGGGCCAGGGCTTCCTGCACCAAAGCCGCATGCACCTCCTAAGTCTTCTAATGCTCTGCTTTCTGGGATTTCTGATGGGATGATGGCACGGGCACTTCATGGAGCTTGCTCAGATGGAATGGTAGCTAGGGCATTGCATGGTACAAAATTTAATGGCTCTCTGAAATTTCATCCGCACATGACAGACATGAGATTGGGCCTTGCTGGTCCATCATCCGCTGCACCACATTTAGAACCATCTGATCCACTAGTGAATTGGTCTGTTGATAAGTTCCCAGCCAAGTTTTCCCGAGAATTTTTTGCAGGAAATAATGAAAGACCATTTGCTTCCTCTGAGTCACCATTTCTGCTGAACTCACTAGGCACTAGTTGCTTGGATTCTCTTGCATTGCAGCAAAAGCTGAAGCAAAGGGATGCAGCTGGATTGAGCATATTACCTGGCCATGCTGGAAGCTTGGAGCCTGCTTCCTGTTCTAATCCGGTTCCTGATCACAACAGTGGTCAAAACCTTTCCAAGTCGAAAGGAAAGGAAGAGGCTGCTGGATGTACATCTCCGAAAGGGAATCTGCCTCATTGGCTTCGAGAAGTAGTAAATGCTCCGGGTAAAGCCCCAGAGCCTGAGCTGCCTCCTACTTTATCTGCAATAGCACAATCTGTTCGTGTGTTATATGGTGAAGGCTTGTCCCAGATTCCTCCGTTTGTTGTCCTGGGACCACCTCCCCCTAGGCCTAAGGATCCTTTGCATGGTGTCAAGAAGAAAAAGAAAAAGAAGTCACGCGGCCCTAGCAAGGACTTTGGAGTTGCCAATGCGTCCACTTCTGGACACCCCAGAGAAGATTTTGGTTCTTCCTCTACTGTCCGAGCTCCAGCTTCACCCCTGCAGGCGAAAGTAGGGGCCACAGGCTCAGAATCCCCCTTGATTGAGGCTAATCTGAGCACGCCTGGTCCCGATGTGGAAACAAGCAACCTTTCATCTTTTCCTCCAGAGACTTCTTCTGCAGGGTTTTCACCTGTGGAGTTGGTTGTTTCATATCTGGAACCTACACCGCCTCCTGGCGTGCGCACTGCCAGCGTAATACCCAGTCCAGATGTTGTAAGTGAAGAAGAAGCAGCACATCCTCAAGTTTCACATCTGGAACAGAAGGCAAAAGAGGCTTCATCTCCAACAGGAGGTGGAGGTTCTGGCAAAAGTCCTTCGGAGGTATCATCAGAAGGGACGATATCAGATCAGTCTGGTAGCTGCCAGCCATGAAAAGCCTAGATGGATGGATCAACACAAGGCCCCCCCTCCTCTCTAGAAACTAGTATTTGAGGTGTTTGTATAATGGGCTCATTTTTGCAGTGCAGATTCTGATTACTGTATTTATAGAAATATTTGATGTAGAGTTTCTTGTATGATAGAATGAAATGTAGAGTGGTGGCGTCATAGTATTATTATTATATCCGAAATTGAGATTTGCTTGGACTCTGATCTAAGCCACCATGATAAATCCATTGAAGTTTTGATTCTTGAAAACTTGCTATTACAGAAGATAGTACAAATCTTCTGTAAAATATTAATCCTTTCTGTATTTTCTATGCAAATTACCATCTTAACGTTTTATTTTTATTATTATTATTATTATCTTATGCTGTGGCAATTTTCTTTCTTGAGCAAATAATATACTACTATTTTCATAACCGGCCTTACTTTCAAAATGTTGCTTTTAACCTAATTCGGGGGGGGGGGGGGGGGAGAGAGAATGGAGAGAGGAAAGTTGGTAGTGGAGATGGTAGGAGGGAAATCAAGTCTAAGCCGGTGCTATTCAAGGTACCCATTCAAATTCATCGTCCCCAACAAGGTCAGCTGAAATCACTTCATCTGTTTCTCCATTTTTTTCCGCTAAAAAAAAATATTCTTATCTTGTCCTTTCACCATAGGTGGGCTCCTCCCAAAGCGATGCTGTGTGGATATACATCATCACCTATGGCGGCGGCATCGTATCTGTACGCTTCCTCCTCTGTGTGTGTGTGTGTGTGTGTGATGGGTTTTGATTTTGGGCATGTGAAAATGCAGGGGGATTCAATTGCCATAGATGTTGCGGTGGGGGATGGCTGTAGTGCAGTTTTCACAACTCAATCTTCCACAAAGGTGCAATCTTTTGCTATCAGTTTCCAAAACAACTATGCTTTGCTTAACAGAATATTTTGCAGGTTTACAAGTCTATGGGGTCCAAATGTTCAGAACAAGTGTTGGAGGTAATAATTGCTCGCATCCCTTTTCCATGAATTTTCTTCTTTTCTTGTGTGAATGTGAATGTTAAATCATTTAATGGTGGCAGTAGGCCAGCATTGGTCGAGACGCACTTTTGGCTGTCATCCCCGATCCTGTTACTTGCTTCTCCACAGCCAGATACTCTCAGACACAGAATTTCACTGTCTGCCCCGAATCCAACTTGCTTTTAGTAGACTGGATAACTAGCGGCCGCCATCAAAGAGGTGAAAAATGGGCCTTCTCTCACTACAAGAGCACTAACCGCATTCTCCTGCAAGCCTCTCAGCCTGTGTTTCTTGACACGGTAACCCTACTTTCGATACGTCCGTTTCATCTTTCATCACACCCTGGATCTGATAAAATATGATATTTTGTAAATACATAATTATCTTTAATGACATTGAAGGCGGAGTGGTGAGCTCTTTTGAAATATGTGATTTCTTGTTTCTTGACGCAGATATTGCTAGAACAAGGGAGTCATGGCAGCATTTCTGACCGCATGAAAGATTACCAAGCAATAGCCATGATAGTGCTTCTGGGGTAGGGACTACTTTTCCTCTGTTGAATACAAGAATAATTTCTGTGAGAAGTTCAGCAGTAGTTTTCATGGTATTAGGCCAAAGTTGAAGGTGATCATGAATCAAATCGAGGGAGATGTGAAGAAACTTATGTCTCAGCAGCTCCGTGCTCCTTCAATTGGTTCCTCAAAACCAGACAGTAAAAACCAGCCCTCAAAACCAAGTTTTGTTGCATCTTGCAGTCCCTTTGGGCCAAAGGTGAATCTTGACTTCTAGTTCTAGCTCAAGGTTTAGTTTGGATAAGTGAGCCTGATATCTTGGCTTCTTCATCTTCACATGATCCATCAGGGGTTTGGAGGAGTTGTCGTTCGCGTTGCATCCACAACAACCGAGGCCATCTACAGTTTCCTGCAACATCAATTGGCTGGTATGGAACAGCTGGTTGGAGCTCCACCATACAACTAGTGCTACAGAAAACAATTAGGTACTCGATGCAATAGTTTTTATTGCATCTCCTCATCTTTAACACTTCCTTTCTATGACCTGCTTTGATTTTGTATGGAATAAATACAAGCTAATAAATATGCCCACATATGTTAAATTACTTTACTAACTTGCAAGAATGCTCCATTCTTATGATATACAGGAAATCCTATGACAAAAGCATTTGGTGCTCAGACATGGGGAAGAAATTTGTTACTCATACATTAGATAGATTCTATTTAGGGAAAAGTATCAATTATATTACGAACTATTCTGGTTTTCTCAAATATATTACTCCCTCCGTCCCATTAGATTAGTCCAGTTTGCTTTCGGCACAGAAACCAATGTTTGTGAGTGTAGTGGAATTAATATTTTATTGGTGTGAGAAGATTTTTTTCCATTTTAGGAAAGTGGACTAATCTGGTGGGACAGACCAAAATGGAAATATGGACTAATCTGGCGGGACAGAGGGAGTACAAACTATGCATATTATCAAAATATATTACAAACTATCAGTTTTGTTCCAAATTTATGACGGGAGCAAATTTCCGGCGACAGAAAGTTGACGTGGCTCGCCGGATGACACGTCAGCATATAAAATTACACATCATCGTACAAATATATTTTAAACTATTGTTATTTTCTCAAATATGTTACAAACTATTGTAAGTTTCTCAATTATATTACAAACTATATATATATGTATATTTCCAAATAAATAATACAACTATCAAATTTATTTTAAAACTACGACGAAAACATATTTACTTATATTTTAAAATTTTAGATCTTTAAATAAATATTATAATTATACTTAAAAATATGACATAAAAATTCTTGAAAAGTTTTTTAAAAAAAAAAAGAAAAATGAAAAAATACTTATTTTAATTTTTGTTTTCCTTTTTTCTCTCGTCTCTCATTTCGTCGAACCAAAACTCAAATATTCCTGTAAATAATAATATTTATTGATAGTATTTCACATATGTCAAATATATATATCAATATTATTTGACCCTCAATAATTATATTATTTTTCACATGAATATTTAATTTTTTTTGGTTTGGTGAAGGAAGAGACGAGAGCAAAATGAATAAGAAAATTAAAATATGTGTTTTATTATTTTTTTTAAATATGTGTGTTTTATTATGTTTTAATAAAGTATAATTATATATTTTAAAATAAATTTGATAGTTTAAATATTTATTTAGGAATGTATATAGTTTGTAATATAATTGAGAAACTTACAATAGTTTGTAATATATTTGAGAAAATCAAAATAGTTTGTAATATATTTGTACGATGACGTATAATTTTAAATGTTGAAGTGTCATCCGGCGAGCCACGTCAACTTTCCGTCGCCGGAAAATTGTTCCCGTCATAAATTTGGAACAAAACTGATAGTTTGTAATATATTTTGATAATATGCATAGTTTGTAATATATTTGAGAAAACAATGATAGTTTGTAATATAATTGATACTTTATTTATTGGATTCTGTTGATGAGATATGGAGACATGTACGATAATGAATTCCTTAGTTACATGAGTTACTGTTACAATGTAATACAATCAGTGCAGATTTTGCTGAAATTGTGAACGTTTTTCATTCTTTTTTATCAAACTGCTGAATACAGTTAGGGAGTTGAAAGCTCAACGTGAAACATCTATCATCAATTCTATGAAGCAGGAGAGAAACTTATTTGGCATGAGAATCTCACAGCTTTTGTTTTCATAAACTTGAATATTAATCCGCGTGCAGCATATGCTAGTTAAATTACCTCGTATAGCTGGTCGTACACATCTATACAGGTATATGACCGAAAATCTACACAGCAGGAACCTGAACGATGGTGTGTGCACACCAAAATACTCATCTAAGGACAACTTTCAACTTGCTTTCCACTTGCTCCCGCACTTTCCACTGCACCAGAATTTGTCACATCACAATTTTCAGTAGCCCATGAAATGGTATAACAAGTAATAAAAAGGTTCTTGAAGTACCTGTAAATCGTTTATCTCCTCATCAGTAAGTGACCGCTCCATTGACCTATATGCTATCCTGTAACAATGGCTGGTCATACCTTTCTTGTTGGTAAAGTTGTCGATCAGTTTCACCTGCCAAAATGGTTCATATCAGCTCAGCAAGTTTTCTGCAGAGCATTTTGTTTTTCAGGATATGAAAAGTTGAGCTTCTCAAAGCAAACATGGTGTTTGCACCATTATTAACAAATCCAAATAAATCAAACATCAGACTGTGTGCTTGTGCCATCATACATATTGTCGTCTGATTAGGATCCACTCAAAAAAAAAAAAAAAACCTATCTATTTTGAACTTCGGATCCTTGGGCATCATATTTTCAAACAAGGCTAGCAGGATTAGCTGAAAGTGCATATAACTCCTAATTACTAAACAACTCAACCTCCAATTAGTTGGAGACAACCTAAATCATTCCTGGAGAGTTGCTACTATAATTCAAGAGATATCTACAACTACATGTCTTGAATTAAAGTTGCTCTGAAGCATGTTTTTGATAAAGATACCAATAGAACATACCTCCTCAACAAGATCACCAGCAATACCTCTGACAACTTCACATAGGTTGTTTTCAGTAAATGAATCACTGATCCAGAAACTCATATCCTTGTAACATGGAGGAAACTGCAATATATGTTGCAAGTTTGTAACCAATAAAATGGTTAATAAGCTATGAATATGTAAATTGACAAACATTTATCAGTACTGCCATATGCATACCTTCGAAAATGGTTTGAACTTAACACCAAGCTGACCTTTGGAGAACTAACAAAAAAAAAAAAGGCAACATGGCATTAAAGTGTTGAAGATTAAAAAAAGATCAGATGAGAAGTATTTGAACGATTATATACTTGTGAAGTAAACCGCTCATCAGTACTCCAGAAAAGGCGGATATCTGGAATATCAAATAAAACCATAGCTAAGCGCTCCAGTCCAAGCCCAAAAGCCCAGGCAACATTGTCAGTCCTATCATTTCTCTTTAATATCTCTTGCTCCATCACTCCACAACCCAATACTTCCAGCCATGTTTCCTAAATACTTCAAACAGAATCAGTAGAAATTCATTATAAAACATCCTTCATTCCTATAACTACCAAAAAGTAAACCAGGCAGCACACATGTCAAAATGTCAAGTGTATTTTTGTCAGATAATAAATAGCAACTATTAGTCTCATCAGTAAAACGCCTCAAAAGACTATGAGAACTCTCCTAGGCAGATGAAGGACGCAACAATTTGTCTCATCAATAACATGGCTCAAAAGACTAAAAGAACTCTCCTAGACGGATGAAGGAAGGACAAAAGATATATCCAGGGTTAAATTGCATTCTATCAATCCTTGCAAATTGGAACACAAAATAATACCTGAAAGTAGATTTCCAATTCAAACGAGGGATTGGTGAAGGGGAAATATGTGTCGATCCAACGCATTTCCACGCCGCCTGAAGAACTCTTCGATATCAAAGGGTATTGCATTGGGAGGTGAAAATTCTATTGATCAGTTAAAAAGCGATATTTGTAACTTCATTACCATTTTCATAAGGCATGCAGGAATATAACAAACAATACTTTACATAACTCTAGATCTCTTACGGTTAAATCAGTAAACATATCTGTCCATTCAGTTCAATGTTGACATTGACAGCAAAATCAGTTTTCAACATTTCCTGTTATGTCGCATTACATCTAAAAAAGGAGGGTTTTGATTTGTGAAGGGGGCCAAAGGATCATATGTCGTTCCACATGGTGAATGAATCAAAATCTGAATATTTTGAATGATAAAGAGCCCGAGGGCACAATCCCTTATCTTGAGAAATAAAGATAAAATACTTATTTCAATCTAACTATACCAAATAAATGGCGTGCCAATCCCTCCAGACATTTTTTTAGATCCTCAGCTGCATAGAGAGTGGGGTCAGTACCAGATCCTTCCCAGTCAGCTGGATTGAAAACCCGTACACCTTCCATCTGAATGTTATACGCCAAAAACATCTTCAATACTGGATTTCAACTAAACTAACCAGATAACAAAGTAAAAAATTATCCAAAAATGCAAACCTGGTGGAATACAGGGTAGTGGGTAGCATCTATTGAATCTCTGCGGTAAACATCTCCTGTGACAAGGAAATGAGAGTGCCCTTCTCTCAGTAATTCAGCTTGATGTGCACTCGTATGGCACCTCAAGACAGTTTGAGAATCTACGTAATATGTGTCATTGTAACTCCTGCTTACATGATCAGCAGGAACCAACACATCATCAAAGTTCTGCAAGAACACATTAATATACATTCCTTTAGATGCATCAACAGGATTGATAAGGCCAAAAGTCTAGTTTCATCACTCAACTTGGTGGTGGAGAACTCAAGAACTAGAATATAAGTATCTAAGGGAAGATAGTGAATTATCAAGAGATATCATAGAAACCTTACATACCGCTTTCACAGAGACTATAGGGCTTAAATCTTCGAACTTGGTAAATTTGTTGGGGTAGTTGGAGTCAAAATAGTCAAAGATTGCATTCTTGAGTATGCCAAGGGGATGGCGATCCCTCCTGTGCAGCTGCAATCCAAGCTTTGAGAAAATCGAATCAGGAACATTGTTCGTCGGGTCATCTTTCACTATCTCTGCACATTTACAAGAATGTCATCGAATCTCCATTGAATACTAGTATAACAATGTCGAAATAACAGATCAATTGGCCGTTGATTTTACCATCCCTTGAAACTTTGAGGCCGCCGAGTTCGAGAAGCGTGGCTGAGATGGATTGCCTCGACGTCTGATGCGTGCGAAGTTTATCCGAAGAAAAAGCGGCGGAGGAGGTAGAGAAAGGGGAAAGGTGGAGGGAAAAAGCAAGGGTCCTGCTGCGGCGGAGAAAAATGGAATGCTTGAAAAGGGAGGCGGAGTGAGCCAAAGAAAATGAAGGCGCCATTGAAGCTCCAGTGGCTGTGGTGACTGATGAAGGAAGGATAAGGGTGATTATTATCACAAGATCAAATTAGTCACTCTATAATATTATTTAGCTCCGTATAAACTCTGCTTAAAGCAGTTTATATTTAAGGTAAAAAGTGTTTGTGAGATATTTACAAGACGTCCAAATATAAATAATATATTATGTTGAAATATATTTCCTCCGTTTCGGTAGAATATATCCCTTTCTTTTCGTTATAGAAATTAAGGACTGTGAGTATTATGAAAAAATTGTCATTTTTAAAAGGGGATAATTTAGTTGCGACCTTGATTTTATAAGGGGATCAATTTTGTTGGGACGGATGGAGTATTATTTATTAAAGGAAAATAGAGTTTTTATTCTAATTCATTAAGTTAATGAGAATTTATCTCTGTTAATGGTGGAAATTTGTGAGGTGAATTCAAATAAGAATACTAAACCAATTGGAACAAAAGAACAATTGATAATTGAAATGAATGCTTGATTACAAGTAGAACTTAAAGACTAGGTTTTTATTGCTTTAATTATTGCTTGAATTCAATGTGTCTTTTTTCATTAATTACATCTCTATTTATAGATAATGAATACAAGAAGTGTCTCCAAATGAAGAGTCAGGATTCTTCAGCCGAATCAGCTCTTCGAACGGACGCATCACTTCATTTCTGGATCGATTTCGTCTTCAATCATGCATATCTCGAGAATTTGCTTGTTCTTCCGAGTTCGAGCTATATAGCTCGGTCGGGATGAAGTTCGGTTCGAACTAGAGCTCCGAGCTCGAACGGGTCAAGGAACATGCCTTGGATAGTTATAAATATTCTTCATATCTCCTTTTTTTGGGCTTTCTTCTTTAATGGGCTCCAAAATGGGCTTGCTCATTTTTAGGTCATAACAATAGCCCCCCGGCTTTCGTCCGAACTGCTTTGGAGTTCGGCGAAGCCGAAGTAGTTGGTTTCTTGACTTAGAGAAATTCATTTTCCTGCAAAAATCAAAGAAGCAATTTTTCCCTACTCCGAACCATGGCTCGGAGATGTTCAGGAGAAAGATCATTCCCACACCGTGAGGCATAGCTCGACGAAGTTTAAGAATGTTTTTTATTTCGGGGTATCTGCGAAGCTGATTGTTTGACTTACGATTATCCCTAAATCCACGGCTGGCTAGGCCCGACCTGTCTGCAAATCGTATTTTGCATGATTTAAGATACTTAAATGCAAATTATTTTCGCAAATCAGACAGGGAGCGACCCCGGGTCCCTTGGGAATACTATGCCGAAACACCCTGGCTGTTTCTTGGGTTATCGTTCCGGTTTCATAGTCTTCGAGGAACTTTGCGGATAGAAGAATCTTTGACTTCGATATCCTAAGTTCCTCGGATAAAAGTGGGTTGACCCTAGCCAAGGGCTCACTTTGCCTAGAAAAAAGCTTTTGCTTTACGCCCGAACAACTTTCGTGTTCGAACTAAAATAAAGACCAAATTACTCCTTGTCAGATTTGACCGAATTCGAAGTAAGATCGAGCTCAAGACCATGATATGATCGAGTTCGAGCTCAGCCTCAAATAGATGGTTGGACTTCTCCGAGCGGGAATTATTTGAATTTCAAAATTCAAAAAATGTCACGTGTCTCCCCCTGATTGGTCGAACTCAAAAGTCCTTCACAAAAAACGAGGCATATTCATTTATAAATACGCATAATTTTTCATTTTCCAATTTTTTATTTTACAATCAACCTCGGAACGACTCCTCGGACCAAGCATTCTACCGAACTTCCTCAAGTTTTCGATCAAGGGTTAGTCTTTTCCTGTTCGAACTATTTTCCTTAATCATGAGTAGTTCTAGTAGTAGTGGTTCGAACGGTAGGAAAGTGTTTCAATCTTTAGCGAGGATACCGAAGTTAGTAGTGGTCAGTTGAGCCGAGAAGATCCCCAACCTTCGGGATCGGCCGGACAGCATGAGTTCGAGGGAGGAAATAGGAATGAAGAAGCCGAACATTTAAGCCCCTCCTTTTCTTTAGAAATATCTTCGGGATTAGCCCCCGGTATTTTCCCCCCTCTATACGATCAAATCATTCAGGGGTCGTTAAAAGAAATTCCTTCAAACTTAGATTAGCTGAAGTTGGACGGCTTATTCAGGAAGTACGGTCTTTCAGTTCGGTTAAATGCCATTGCTCCTGGAAAGAATGACCAATTCTCTCTGACGCCGAGGTGGGAAGAATACAACAAGCATATCAGCACAAGCCTCAGCCATTCGAATAACTTCATAGACATCGTACTCTTAGCATCCACGGTATCGACGATCCAATGGAAAGACTAACCCCGGAGGATTTGCTGAGATTCGAGCAGGAACAACTGCAGAAGAAGTCGAAGAAGAAGAAGAAACGGGAGACCGCCCAACAAGACAAGGGTCCGCATGCTGCTCAGCCAAAAAATAAGGATGTCGAGATCTCGAAGAAAAGAGACCGACATGTTGGCACCTCGACCGCTGCCCTAGTGATTCAGAAAATTAAACCAGATCGTGTCCTGGTGCATTCCGAGGAGACTGACGATCAGTCTCTCGAGAGGCACAAGAAAATTTGAGAAGACACCAGAGAGATCTTGGATCTGATGGGATCTGAGATGGCGGATCGAGATACTGGACGTCGTCCAGGGAAGGACCACGAGACGGCGGGAGACGAGGAGGAGACCGAAGCCGAGCAGCGAAAGAGGTCGAAGTCCATTGCCACCTTCCATACTTATGCCGACATGCTTTTCACGGGACCTCCTTGGCCGACTAGCGCCCCAACTCGTGTGTCTTTCCTCGAAAATGCTCGTAATTCTATTTTGGTAAGTCAAGCATTTCGACCTTTTTTACTTCTTCTTTTTTTATGTCGAACTAATGGATTCTTTTTAGGGATTCTGTGGGATGGTCGAGGATTATGAGCGTTGCCACCGAAGCCTCCGAGATGAGCGCAAAGACTTTGCTCAAGCCGAAAAGGAGCGTAATGAGATCCTCGGAGAGCGTGATCAATTGGTCTTCGATCTATCGGTTGCCACTGTGAACCTTAAAGATTTGCAGGACTTAGTCGAGAAATTGACTAGGGATCGACAGTCGGCAGTCGAAGAGTTGGCCCGAACTAGGGACCACACCGACAAGCTCCGACAGGATTTGGAGGCTGAGGTTCTGAAGCGCGCCGAGGTCGAGCAGAAGCTGACTGCCGAGGTTGAAGAGGCCAAAAATGCTCTTGAATTGGCTCGAACTACTTGTGAGGGTCTGAACCTTGGTCAGCTAATGGCCACTTCTTCCGGCACATCCACCTTCAACATGATGGAGGAGATGATTCGCAAGAAAGTGAAGGTGGTTGTGGCGGAGAAATACCCCGAGCTCGATCTCAGATTTGTATATTCGACTCCGGATGCTTCTAAGGGTTCTGAAGACGAAGAGAATCATGACGATGAAGCCTTCTCAAAGCACTTGGAGGACAATTTGGAGAGAGACGAGCTGAATCGGGAGGAGCAGATCGACCCGAACCAGGCCAATCAAGAGCAGCCGAACCCCAACCCTTGAATTCTTCTAAATGTTTCAAAACTTGTTATGAACAACTTTTTTATTTTGATGTTCGACTGTGTAATTTTTGTTTATCCGAAGTTTGATTGTTCTTTTTTTATCTGATTTGCAATCTTTTTTTATCTCTCGGCAATGTTTCTTGGCCACGCTTTGAGATGAGCCAGTCATTGAGGAGCCGCCGGTGAGAATCTTGATAACCCTTTCGATCTCTGGCTGCTTCGGCTCCTCAGGGAGCGGCTGTTGGTTAGCTCCTGTGGCCGGGGTCTTGTTTCTTGAATTTTGACCTCGGCCATTTTTTTATTCCTTGTCCAAACCCTTTTCTTGTCTGCGGGCTTTGGACATGTCAGGAGTCCCTCGGCAAGAAGTCGATCGACTTCCCTCTTGAGGTCTCGGCAGTCCTCGGTTTTGTAGCCATGATCTTGATGGAAGTCGCAGTAGAGGGACATATCACTAAGTTCGGGATTTGTCATCATCTTCCTAGGCCATCGGACCTCGTTTCCAATCTTTTGCATCTCCCGAACAACAGTTCGGAGAGGTATTTTTGACTCCTCTTGAGGGGCGTTGGATACCACCTTCATTCCCTGCTTCGATGACTCGGTTCGAGCAGGATAGGGTTGGTATCGATTGTTGGCCTGCGCTTCTCCTCTCTTATCAGATTGTTTGGCCGGTGCCTTTCCTTTATTTCCGCGGCCAAAGTTCTCCTCTTCGACCTCCTGTCAAATTTGGGCTTCAGCTCGGCATAATACCTCGGTCATGGTCGAGCAAGGGTACTTGACCAATTTCCAGAAGAGGTTGGAGTTTCTTTTGAGACCCTTCTTGAATGCCGAAACTGCGGTCTCCTCGAGGTAGTTCGGGATCGTCACTTTTACCGTGTTGAATCATTTCAAGAAGTCTTGAAGGGATTCGTTTTCTTTCTGGACGACGGAGTAGAGGTCGTCCGATCTCTTCGGTGCTTTTCGACTACTGAAAAAATGTTGAATGAAGGCACCATTTAACTCGGCAAAGGAGGAGATCGAGTTCGGGGCTAGATGCATGAACCATTGCATTGCTGGTCCGTCCATGCATGCCCCGAAACTCTTGCACATGCATGCCTTGCGTTGGTGATCAGGAATCACCGCGTTTTGCATCTTCATTTTGTAAAGTGTTATGAACTCATCGGGGTCAGTTTTCTCGTTGTATGCCTTTATGCTTGGCATTGTGAATCGGGAAGACAGCTGAATGGCCGAGATACTTCGAGTGAAGGGAGACTCGGCGTAACTCTCCAATGGTATAGTCTTTGGAGGAGTAGGTGCCCCGGGTATAAGAAAGATAAATTTTTGCATTTGCTCGAGATGTCTCTCGAGCAACTTTATTTTTTCTCGAGACTCCCCATCCTCGTTTGGGGCTAGGTTGTCGACGGGCTCGGTTCGTGCTTGAGAGGCACCCTCATCCCTGTCTTCAGGGAGGGGTTGCTCTTCGTCATACTCGTCCCTAACCGTGCGAGTCCTTGACTGGGCCTCACTTTGGCCCTCGTTAAGTAGTGCTAACTGCTGCCGAAGAGCTTCGGCTTCTACAGTTACCCTCCTGTTCTTTGCTTCGAGAAGTCGAAGTTCATCCTCGCGTCGTTTGAATTCGGCTTCGAACTCCGCCGCGCTTCGGAAAACCCCATGTCCGAGTGGCAGCTCGTTATTGTTGTTGTGGTGTTCCATTATGTCGTTCTTTCTTATTGAGCCCTCCTTCTAGCGCCAATTGTTAATGGTGGAAATTTGTGATGTGAATTTAAATAAGAATACTAAATAAATTGGAACAAAAGAACAATTGATAAAGACTAGGTTTTTATTGCTTTAATTATTGCTTGAATTCAATGTGTCTTTTTTCCATTAATTACATCTCTATTTATAGATAATGAATACAAGAAGTGTCTCCAAATGAAGAGTCAGGATTCTTCAGCCGAATCAGCTCTTCGAACGGACGCATCACTTCATTTCTGGATCGGTTTCTTCTTCAATCATGCGTATCTCGAGAATTTGCTTGTTCTTCTGAGTTCGAGCTACATAGCTCGGTCGGGATGAAGTTCGGTTCGAACTAGAGCTCCGAGCTCGAACGGGTCAAGGAACATGCCTTGGATAGTTATAAATATTCTTCATATCTCCTTTTCTTGGGCTTTCTTCTTTAATGGGCTCCAAAATGGGCTTGCTCATTTTTTGGTCATAACAATCTCAATTTTTCAATTTTAGGAATCTATCCTATCTTTTATTTATGTTAAGAAATTTTATGATGCTAAACTTATACTATTAAAATTGCGCTACATACCCATTTTCTTTCACGTGGACATTGATATAGCGTCCACACGAATTAATAATTTGCTTTTAGGTATGAGGTGAAATGATCATTTTTTTTGAATTAAAATAAAACAACAAAAATCTCTAAATTTATAATCCCTAAATTACTTATCTAGGATCCCGTCTCCCTTTCAAACCACTAACTAGGCCTCTGGTGGCAGCATTGGCAATGTTGACAGTGGACGGTGTTGAATACCCTTTGGACAAGATTGACGAAACCAACAAGAATCGACATTTTCTTTACAAGGTACAGACACATATTTTTTCTATGACATTTATCATTTAATTCTTCTGATTGAGTAACTCAAAATGAAATAATATCTTGTATTTCTTCTATTCGTTTACTTTTGTGAACTTTTCATTTCTTATTTATTTGCTTTTAAGATAAAGGAGGATTAATTTCTTATATTTTTTCTATGCTTAGCTGACCGTTATAGAGTAGTCCCTCCATTCCAATTTAATTGTCCCACTTTTTTTTTTTTGACCAAATTCATTAGTCTTATTCCTAAAAATGATAATTTTTTTACACTCAACAATATTAGTAAAAATATTATTATTTAGAGTATTTGATTTAAAACATTTATATGAAAATTACATTGTTAACTCTATTAATTAAAACCACATCATTGTTCTAAAGAGTTTCGCGAAACCAAGCCTTCATCAGTGCCAAATGTTGAGCCTTCCTTTTCTACTTCCTCCACCGAAACCAAAATTAGACAAAAATGAAGGCGGTGGGGAAGGCAGTGCCGAACAACCGCGGTGATACGATGGCCATAGATGCAATTTATCTCCCCAAATGTACTGTAAATAAAATCAAGATAATTATATATAAATTCCTGTATCCATCAACTAAACGATGTGAATCAGAAACTCTAAGAAGCAAAAACTTACCTCCTCTTTACGATTCGTATTATTTCAAGAAGAGTGGATGTTGTTGTAACTTATGCATCGAATGTTCATGGATACGAGTGGATGTTGCCGGAGCTCGTGATTTGACGGGAAGATGCATGTTTTCGGACTAAATTGTTTGCAGAAGTGAAAAAGAAAAAAAAAGAGTCAAAGAAAAAAATGAAGAGGGCGGCGGTGAGTGGGTGCAGAAATAGTTTTAGGGTTACTTAGGAGTATGTTTTTTTATATATTATATATCATTAAATGATAAACATATTTATAATGTTTTAATATATAGAGGAGGGATCATGTAAAAAAAAATCCCCATGTGAGAAAAAAGAATGAATCATGTACATCAGATCTAAAAAAATCAATGGTTGATATTGAATCAAGCAACAATTAAAATGCAATCAAGCAACAAAATAATCAAGCAACAACTAAAGCACAATCAAGCAACATTGCAATCAAGCAACGACCTGAATACAATCAAGCAATGCCGTGAATGCAATGAAGCATCTTTCTCACTTTCTCATGTTAAGAGTTTTCTCACTGGATCCGCTCCCTTAATATATATATATATATATATATATATATATTACATTTATATATTATTTTTATAACTGGCCGGCTTGGTAGGCTTTGTAGGCCTATTCTTAGGCCTTCGCCTAGGCCTAGTTAAGTATAAAGGCTTTTTTAAAAGCCCAAGCCTAGCCTACTTAATAAACAGGCCAGACCCGAAGCATGCCTACTTGTGATACATAATGATAATTTTCGTAATGAGAATTGTTACATTGGTGGTAAAACTCATATTATGGAATTAGGTCTGCTGATTATTTTTTCACATGTTGAATTAAAATCAGTTGTAAAATTGTTTGGCTATATTTCTATATTAAAGTATGCATCTAGAAGGTCAAGGTCTATTGAAATGTATACATTCTTCGAAGATGTTGATGGGTTTAATAAAGAAAGGATAAATCATGTTGGTGAGGAAAGTAGAGATTATGATGCCACTATTATTATGCATACTAATGAACAAGACAATATGAGTCCAGTGTCAGAATATGAGACATCTAATGATTCACTGTATTCCTTAGAATCTGATGAAGAGGAGTTAGGGTTTAGGAGAAGTAAGAAGAGCCCTAGATTACCAATTTATAAGGCTACAATGGACAAGAAGAGTTTAATCTTTGAGGCGGGGATGCAATTCTCTGATTTTAAAGAATACAAAAAGGCAATTAGGGATTGGACCATATAAAATGGCTACATTATTGAATTGAAGAAATCAGATGAGAAAAAAATTAAAATTAGGTGTGATGGTGCATGCTCTTGGATGATATATGCAAGCAGAGTAGCATATGAGCCGATTTTTATTATCAAGACATTGGTAGATAAACACACATGTATCTGAAAAAATCATAATAGACAAGCCAATAACAATTGGTTGGCCCAAGTTGGAAAGGAATTCCAACTATCATGTGAAGGAAATTATTGAGGATATTCAACTCAGATATGTAGTGATAGTGAATGAAAATTTGTGTTACACAGCGAAAGCAAAAGCATTACTCCAGTTGAGGGGATCATTTAAGAGTCACTGCAAAAATTTAAAACCCTATGCTGCCCATCTACAATAAATGGATAGGGAGCGAAGATTTTTCCTGAAGACCAGTCTAAATAGTGATGAACAACCCGTCTTTGAGAAGGTTTATATAGGTTTATCAGCTTTGAGAAAGAGATTTCTATAGAGATGTAGAAGATTGATTTGCTTCGATGCATGTCTTTTTTGAAAACAGGTACATGTTTTTCATAACTTTTTTTTTCAAATAAATATGACTTTTTTACTCAAGTTTTTTTTTTTGTTTTTTGGTGAGCAATGCTAGGTGAAGCATTATTGGCAGCTGTTGGAAAAGATTGCAATGACAAAATGTGGCCGATTGAATGGATTGTAGTTGAGAATGAATCTGAAGCCTCATGAACATGATTTTTCAACCACTTATTTGAAGATTTAAACATTGATGACGATTTGCGTTGGACATGCATGAGCGATAAACGCCGGGTAAAGACCACTTTTACTCATTTATATTAATTTTATAACTCTGCATTTATAGTAATATACGAATCATTTTATGTAGGGCATAATCAATGAAGTTGACTCCTCAAGCTGAACATCAACATTGTGCGAGACACATCTATGTAAATTGAAAGAAAAGAATTTCTAGGCCGAAAAATGAAAAAAAAAATATTTTGGGATGCTGTTAAGTGCACATCGGTGATTGAGTTTAATTTTACGATGTCACTACTCCAAGTTGAATCTGATGAAGCCCACATTCAATTCATCGAAAGAGAACTGATGAGATTTCGTAGATCTTTCATTTTTCATCCACAAAGACAAATATGGTGGAGACAATATATGTGAAACATTCTACAACTATAACCTCATGTAATATCCCGAGTTTAATTAAGCGAGATTATGCTTAATTAATTATATAAATAAAATTTAATCTAGTGATTATTATTTAATTGCATTTTTTAGATAGAAATTTAAACCCAAGAGGACATGCAAGTTTGTTTCTTGTATATGTTATACGGATGAATTTGTTTTGAGAAAACGTAAGTGGCCATGCAGCCATATTTTACGTGAATTTTATTAAGTGCGACTAATTATTTTCTAAAGGAAAATAATAGTTTTAAATTAATATCTTGCATCCGGAAGCTCCGATTTATTCGCCGAGCTAGGATACGCTAGAGAATAAAGTAACGAAGGATAACAATTGATTGGAATGAAATTTGGAGGAATATGGAGAGGACCATAAATTATTGAGGTAAATTGAGTTTGGAGTCAATTGTTGACTAACTCGGTAATTATAAAAATTTACCAACGAGTTGGACTCGCTTGATTAAGAAATATCGTGGATTTTAATGATTAATTTCGCCAATGAGAATCAAATTTGGAACCACGATATTAATTATCAGAGTTGAAATACCCACAAGTTGAGTTGGAAGATACATCACGTGACAATTCTTCGTGGTGAAGAAATTGCCACACATCAAGTTTATTAATTAGGGATGGGCGGCTATTAGAGGTGGCCAATCTGAACCAGCCCGGCCCGGCCCGGCGGTTCACGGCCGCTGGAAAGAAATTAAATAAAAAAAAGTTCTGAATCGACGAGATAAAATTTTAGAAAATTAAAAATTGACGAATCAGAGAGCGCCACGTGTTGCTGAAAAAAAAATATTCGTCGAACTGCCAGTTCCGGTTCGGAACCGAAACTGGAACCAGAACTGTTTAGGTGAACTGGAACCAACCCGTGGCCACCTCTAGCAGCTATTGCATGTAGCTTGGGCGGCATTTAGGTGAAATGATGGTGGGAGTGTTGGAAATTAAACAAATTTTGTAAACAAATTCCATTTTCACATTTTGCAAGTTTCCTTCCCATTTTCATTCATCACCGTACGCCACCATCACCACTGCACCATCTTCCACGCCATTTTCTGACCACGAAAGTTCACCACTAGCCGAACCACCACCACCCGTAGATAGCTCGCACGGCAAGGAATCTAAGGAGCTTGAGAACGCTCCGTTTCATCGAGAGACGAGAAATATATTCGCGCTCAAAGAAACTCCATCGGTAAGTCGATAAATTTACGATGTCGGCGTTGAACTTGTAAAAACGACGATGAATCTGAGATTTGTTTGCATAATCATGTTTCCCATATTTTTAGGAGTATTTTGGTGTGTTTGGACCACCATTTTCATCGCCAGAAAGTGAACCCGCCACCTCCGACACCATTTTTGCCGCTGAGTTTCCTTCTTCCAATTTTCGGAAAGTTTTCCATTTTTTGAGTAGTTGAATGCATGTTTAGACTCTTGTTATGTCTGTGAGCATGTTGGGAGAGGTTGTGAGGGTCGGGATTGGCCGGTGCGCAGGTGCGCGAGCTGTGAGGTTGCGAATGTTGTTTGTTGCTGTGTTGAACCGGGGTCGATCAACGTCGCCGGTATTGATCAATGTGAGCATGTCGACTGAAGTGGCCGGAGATGGTCGACACGCCGGTGGCAGTCGATGGCACCTCCGGTGATCGGCGCTGGCTTGATCTCCCTCTTTCTCTCGCCTGTATATATATGTACGTAATTTATGTAAAAAAAATAAATTCATTCTCTCTCTCTCTCGTTATACATATACATATATATATATTTGTTGTTGTTATATTATTATCATATGTTATTATTATTATTATAAAAAAGAGAAGAAATTATTTATTTAAATTATTTAATTATTTAGTTTTGTTATTAGTTGGATTATGAATTCAGATATCAAATTCGATTGATTCAATTTAAGCAAGGTTGAACGTATGGTTAGCTCTTTAAAATATAAGCGTGCTTTAATTGAGTTGGCTTGTTAACCGTGGATTGGTTAACATTTTTGATTGAGCTTGTTGAAGTCGCATGCATGTCTCGAGGAGAGAGAATGCATGTCGAACAGTTGGGTAATGTTAGTTTGATTGTCAGTCATAGGTCCTGATTTACGTCAAGTAACGCTAGCTAGGACTGATTGAGTATGCTTAGTTGATCCATCCTAATTAGTGTATGTTATATTGTGTTATTATGTGAAGGAAGAAAACACATGATAAAGTCGTTACCGTTCAACTGCACAACTAACAAGGACATCTAAATTCTGTAAGCAATAACATGTGAGGACTATTTTCAATAAAAGCAAATTGCCTTTTCGAGCCTTATGCTCAGTTTTCTAAAATATGTGTGAAATGTTTTGTTTTAAAGTTGATTGACTATGCCTAAAAATGTTTTGTGCTACCATATATGTTCCTTTGTTGATTGTTGTCATCAGAGAGTTTGATTACTGAGATGAGAACCAAGTACTTGTAGTACTTGAGCTAGTCTTATTAATCAGTTAATAAAGGCTAGCAACCTTACTTTGTTTATGATCTCGGGCTGTTCAACTGACGTACTGAAGCCCTAGGGGGATAAGGATAACATTTATTTGTTTCCTTAAATCGATCGTTGTCTCAAAGTTGTGCGATTCTGCGGCATTGTGCACAAATTGATGACTGTGGGTAGAGTGGTTCGTCCATTCCTAGCTGTTCATCGTAACTTGGAAGTGGGTTCAGCTTCCAGTTACAACTGTAAACAGATATGTTATCATGCTTTAGATTGTAGACATCAAAATGTTTTGGATAACAAGGTACTTTTCAATAAAACCCTGTGTTTATCTGTGTGTGTGTGGCATAGCATTCATATTTAAAATGTATATTTTCGGGCATGTCTCCACGGGGTACATTAGTACTCAACCTCTCGCATTGTTTCTAAAATACACAGGTTAGCAGCAGGAATGGACATGGTGGTGGTGTAAAGATGAGTACTTTTGAAGAGCTAAAGACAAATCCTGAGATATGCATCTTCACATGCATATCTCCACCACGCAACACATCACTGCACTGAACCTCTGACATTCATCCTTCCCATGTTTTGTAAAGTTTGAGAAGCTCACTCAAAACTCTTTCACTTTTGATTTAGTTTATGAAAACTTTTGAATGCATATTTTGATAGAAAATGGAGATGATTAAATATTTTTAAATTCTTATTTCTAAAATTTTGTTAGTCTTCCGCTGTTTTTGAGAAAAATGTTTTGATAACTATCGCACCACGACTGTAGCGCACCCCAAAGTTCGGGAAGGCCAGTTGCGGGCATTACAGAAGTGGTATCAGAGCTTTAGGCTATGTCTTTCTTTTAGACATAGATATTTTTAACTTTCCTTGATTCGAAAGTCTACTTTAAAATGAATTGCTCTCATGCTTTACACCCCGGTCCATCTTGCGCAACCTGAGAGGTACATTTTCGTAAAAGTTTTTAAATACCTGCTTGAAAATTGTTTAGTAACTGGGTCCACTACAAATGTTTTGGGTTGGAAAGGATTTTTGTACTGATAGCACAATTTGATTGTGGCTATAAATGGTTTTGAGGAAAAACATGTTGTGATTGCATGTCTAGTATCGGAGTAGGAAATATACTTGTATTGCGTGTTTGTTAAATGATTTGTCTAGTATGGGCGAAAGGGAAGTACTAACTGTCATTTTGATCGTTTTGAGCAAAAGAAATTGGGTTGAGGCCGTGTTTTGTATAACTTAATGTGGTTATGAAAATTCTTGATGAAACTATTTGGTTTTGGCACCGATGAGGTGGCCTTGTGAAGTTGTGATTTCAAAATAATTGATTTTGAAAGTGTTATGCAAGTAGTGTAAATTTTTGTGTTATTGCTTAAAGATGCGTTAATATGTGTGTTGAGCTGGTTGAATCTGTTTTGAAATATTGTGCTAACCTTGGAGGTTAGATTAGGATGGATCAGGAAAATGACTGACTAAACTTACGGCTTTGAAAAAGTGCTAATGTTGTGAATTGATGGTGACTTTTGGTTCGATTAATTTAACCTTGGTTGATTTTGGTTGAGGGTAATGTGAAACGACACCCGTAGTTGATTGAATTTTAGAACCTTTGGGTTTCTGTTTGGTTTTGAAATTTGGATTACTTGATAAATTCGTATAGTACAGTAGTTAGTTGACTTGGGAGTTGGAAACTGCAAGTCAAGAAGTTGTATGTGCAAGAAGCATGTGGTGAGCTTAGCAGATGTAGTTAGACACGAGTAGAGTCAGTGTGTCAGCATGAGGATCCAGAGGACCCTCGGCATAGCATGTTAGGAGGGCATTTGTACCACCAAGACATAGAGTCATGGATGTGCAAGCGTTCATTATATTTATGTGATATCAAATTTGAAACAGGAAACAACTTCTTCGCCTTATATGACAAGTGAACCATTATAAAAACATGGACTAATACCACCTCACTTTCAACTTTCTAAAGTAAAAACACAAGAGTGATTGCTTAGTTACGAAACTTTGATGTATAATATGCAGTACAATATCTAAATTAGTGTGAACTGTCTTCTTCGAATTTATCTACTCAGAAAAACCACATTCAAAATAAATATACAATTTAATGGAAAGCAATAAAGATTGGATGTACTTACTTTTCAATGCCAAAGTTGGTCAACTTAACTCTGTCTTTCGGGTTAATTAGTATATTGGCTCACTTTGTATCTTTTGAATATGTAGGTCCAATAAGAAAAAGCCAGACACTTAAGCAAAACAAAATCAATAGACTTACATGTGAGAAATACTTTTGGAGTGCAAGTATGTCAACTCTGATAAAATCTATTTAGTATAACTACTGATGACCGATTCTCCTAATCTTCCAAAATGTTCTAGAATCATATAAATAGTACCGAGAGACATGTATTCGTAGTATAGATTAAAACTATAAGACATCTGATCAATAAAAACTACTCAAGATCATTCGAAGTCACTCTAGATTAGTATAACAATTCTATCTTTGCTGTTGCATTATAAGCCAAAGTCACTCATGGAAGAATGATATAGATGCAATTGACCATTTAAGATGCATAGTAATGCAACATGTTTGGATGCCTCATGCGAGCCAACCGCATAATCTCCTGTAAGAAGCTAAGAAGCTGGCTTATTACATGATCTTCTACATAAATCTGTTGTCTAACAACCCTTAATATAAACACGAGAACAATAAACTCACTTTTTCCAACATCTTCCCATATTTATCTTCTCGTATTTATCTTCATCGTATTCATCCTCCATACACCAATTCTTGCCAGTTTTTGTCAAGCTTTTCCAAAGGGCATTAATAACCGCCCGTCTTCAACATCGCCAACTCCGCCACCGAAGGAGGTTGCTAGCTTTGTGGTTTATGGGGGAGATAGGTTTCTGGAGAAGTGATTTAGGGATTATAGATTTAGGAATTTATTTTCGCTTTCGTTTCACTTCATACATAAAAAATAAAATTTATTAATCCACGTGGACGCCATGTCATCATTCACGTGGAAGAAAAACGAGCAAGTCAACACAATTTAATAGTGTCTGTTAAACAGGATAGAATTCCTTAACTGAATTCAAAGATGGGATAAAATTTTCTAACATTGAAAGTTCGGATAAAATTCCCAGCAACTTAATTAGTTGGGATAAAAAAAACCCTGTTTTTCCTTTATTAAATGATATATTTTATACACGTCTCACCATCTCACAAAAAATATTGTCTCTCACAAGTTTTTGTCTTAAGTTAAAGTATGTATATGGTTGGTTTGGTAAAAATTAATTTAAGTTTTCAAATCCAAAAAAAAAAAAATTTAAAAATCCAATTCGAACTGACCATCTAAAAATATTTCAAATAATTCTAATCCAATCTATAGCTTCCATTTCATTTTAGCCAAACTTCTGTTATTATTATTTTAATATAAATTTTAATTAAAATAATATTTTCTATTTTTTATACAATATAATACATATTCCTAAACCATAAATTTATAATCATACTTATATTTATTAGTAAGATTAGAAATAATACTAAATATATATCGTATTCTATTGGTTTGATTTCAATTGAGTCCAAAACCTAATAAACTGATTTACACAAAACTTGTTGTGGGTAAGATTGTGTCCAACAAAGGCCTCAAAGAATCCAATAACGAATAAAGTGGGAAAAATAAAAAATAAAGATACAGGGTTTATAGGAGTTTGAGTTTGGCTCTACGTCCATTTTACAAGCATATTCTAGTTATTTATTGTTCTAAAAAATTTACTTTGTTTCCTCCATTGTTAGATCTGGCAAATGACACTGAATAGGGAATGTCTTCTCTATATCCATCATCTCCATAAAGGAATAAAAATGGGTATTGCAAAGCAAGATACAATGCATGAAGCTCATTTATGCATTTCAAGTGTCCATATTTTGTTTCTAGAACTATATCTCTATCCCCATGGATTCATCAAAATCTTTTACAACTAATGCAGCAACTTCAGACACCGATGACAAATTATATTGTCGACCATATTTTCCTCTTCTTCCTATAAATCTTAGCTTGATGTTTGAAATTCTGGACTCTCTAATTTTTCTTTGGTCATTCGACTTTAGACTTTGAAAGATTAAACATGTTCCAATTAAGGACCAAATAGCAGACATTCTTACCAAGACTTTAGGCTTTAAAAGATTTTCATTTCTTCGTAAAACCCTGGGGATGTGCAATTCCCCTCAGTAATGAGTTCTTAATTTTGTCTGTTAAAGTTTACATGTTATTGTTAGAGTTTGTTCCTTATGTGATTTATTTTCCAGTTATAAAGTTAGGAACACTAGTGTGAGGTTCTCTAACTATAAAACTTGGATTTTTTAATCTAATCATTGTCTTGCAAAATTAAGTACTATGGACAAAACGTTGGTAGAACACTATTCATGTGGAAAATATAAGCAATTCAACAAATTAGAAGAGTTTTCAATCAACTAGTACTAGAGGTTGGCGATGATAGGCACACAACCTCTGTGGAAGGATGTTGATAATATCACAATGTTTAACTCTAACATATACCATGTTAAATTTTTAAACATGTTTTTTTTTTTTCTATTTCTCATTGCTATCCTCCAGGGATTCGTATTTTTTTATATTATTTATTTGTTATCTAAAGTCAAGGAGTCTGCTAATTGTGCTGAAGTCATTACATAATTCAAATTTGAGTAATCTTTTTCAAAATCCCTTAATTTTCGGTGTTTGTTGAACTATGTCTTTATATTTTTTGTGTTTATGTTGCGTAGGATTCCACCTTTATCACTTTGTACTGTTACTTATTTAATTATAAATGTCTCCTCTCACCTCTATCTTTTCATCTGACACTAATCAAGAAAAACTCTTGTTCTTCGTGCAATAGTGTTCTTCGTACTTTTCCTCTCTAAATTCAGGTGACAATGAACGATAAAATTCAAGAATTGATCAAGGAGGTAATAATTTGAGGAGATCTTCAAGCTTTACAAGAGTCCCTGTCAAAGCTGATAATTGATCGTCAACAAAACCCTACTCCCATTACTCATATTCCTCTCTCCTTCAATATCTCTGAATCGGCTGAGAAATCTAAATCTCCACCTCCTTCATCCTCTCAACCTCAACCCAGAAAACCCTACCGTTGAAATCTCTAACCCTCTAGCCTCTGAAAAACCACTATCACTACGTGTTAGGAATATTGTTAGACCCCTCTATAATAAACCAATTCATAATCATAGTTTGATATGTTTTGGTGCATCAAAGCTATAACAACTCAGTATCGAGTCAATTGTAAAAAGTCCTGTATAGGAATTCATACTCGAGTTGTAATAGATTAACAAATAGAGAGAATCGGGTTTGCTGAAGGAGTCAGTGATAAACACTCAATCTGTGCATTTTATTGATATATTTATGCTTAGATTATACTTCAGATTTAGCCATTACGTGATGTTTTCATGCGTTATTCTTATTCTTTAAGGAAATATTACGTTTGGTTTGTTTGATGTTGTTTTGCACAGATTCTATGCGTTTTTGAGTGTGAACGGGATGACTGAGCAAGCATTTTGAGAGTTGATCGTGTTGGCATGCACTGAGAGGAGAAAAAAAGATAGAAAATTTACAAGAATTAGAGAAAATGAGCTTCGTGACTGAAACGGCGATCAAGCCTACATACCCGAAGAGTTGCTGCCATTCCCGGCGATTGGTTGTCATTTCCGGCGAACACCTCTACACGGCCGGCGACTTGAAGCAAGTCCGGCGAGCAAACACCAAGCCGACGACCTGCATCCATGTCCGGCGTTTAGCTCCTTCTCCCTGCGACTGCAGCTCATTTCCGACGTCCCAACCTCCTGCCCGGCGACCTGAGCCCCAGCCGGCGGTTCCATGTCATTTCCTGCGACCTGTGCTCCTAACCGACGACCCAAGCTGCTCTCCCGGCGATCCTCTTTCAGAACCGGCGACCAGGTGTTGAGGCCGGCGACCGCCGGCTCTGCCAGTGGGTCGCCGGCCGTGTGCTTTTCCTCTCGAGTCAAAACCGGCGATCGCCCCCCCCAAACCAGCGATCGCCGGTCGTGAAATCCACCCTCGCCTGTTCCGCCTTTTTTACGTGATATTTCGTATCTTCCTGTCCAAGTCAGTTTTTCAGTCGTATCTTTTTGAATTAAAAATCCTAGTCTATAAATATAGGATCCAAAAAGCCAAAAAGAGTACACAATTATTATTCCCACATTCCTACGTTCCGAAATTATTTCCTGAGGCTAGAGAGAGGTTTTCTACAGAAATTCAAGGGGAACTGGA